>CAUJNA010000460.1:177500-207500 GCA_963377175.1 Effrenium voratum
CCCTCAAACTCCCACCTCACCCAAACCCACCCAACCAAACCCACCGAACCAAACCCACCACCCCCCCTCCACCCAACCAAACCAACCAAACCAACCCCCCCTGCTTCAACCATCTGTTCACCTGCCCCGCCCCAAGTTGCAGTCAAAGCGCGTCACTTTCGCCGGCGCTTGGCGGTGGCAGCAGCTTGGGCAGCGAAGGAGGCCACAGAAGCTGGACCTCTTCGCACGCATCATGGACATGTGGCCATGGGTCAAAAGCCAAATCGTACCCCCCAGTGACACCCAATCCCCACTAAAACAGGTTCTAAAATGGGTGGTGCACCTACCCCAAAATGGTACCCACAGCCATGTGCTCAAACCCTCCTAACCATGTCTTGTCCCCGGCCTTAGGGCAACCCATGGGAGTTGCTTCAGCGGTTTGAACATGCCAGGTGGCCCAACCGTGGCGCGCACCCTCAAGTTCCAAACTCGCGCCTGGAGTTGAAGCCAACTTTGGTGCAGATGCCCTTGGCTGCACCAAGGCCTGCAGAAGCTCGCGTTGAGAAGAGGGCGTCACGCGAACCAACTTGCAAGGCGCTGCCCGCCTGTGTTGCGGATTCTTTGCCTGCGCGGGCAAAGGGTGGACGGGGGCTTAGCAACACAAGAAGGGCATGATGCCCCGATGCCCCGAAAGGTGAGAAGGCAAAAGGGGCATCGCGAAGCCAGCACAGACCCACCCTCAAGAATTCCCAAGACCGTCCATGATGTACCTGCACTGTGTCTACACTATCACTAATTACGCAGTAAACCCAGCTCTGCAGCCAGCCAGCCAGCAAACCAACCGACCAACTGGTTCCACCTGGCGGAGAAAGAGATAAGGGATGATAAGCAATGATAAGGGATGATAAGTGATGATAAGGGTGAAACGCAAGGACAAAGGAGATCGCCGCACTCGTCCACACAGCGCGGCAAGCGGATGAATGTGGTGGAATTGATTGGGGCCGAAGTCAAGCTTTTCTGGTGCCGAGAGCTTGCCACACATTTGGGTCGCCACACAAGGCAGCCAAGGCCCAAGGCGCGGGAGGGCCAACCACAAGCAAGAAGCAACACATGGTGTCAGTACGTATCTAAGCTGAGGAACCTTCTGATTCTCATGTCTCTGGTTGCAAAATCTGTGACGCCTGGGCCGGAGCCTGCCTCCATTGACTGGGTTTCCCAGTGGTCGCTTCAGCACCTGCGACCCCCCCCAAAAAAGCAACAGGACCGTGGCAGGCAAGCATAAGAAGGTGCGCTCCGCCGAAATGTCCCACCTCTTGATCAGAAGGCCGATTCCGCATCCTGAAGCCGTATATTTGTTTCAGTCTATCTTGGCGACATGCAAGCGTCTGCCCGCTTATTCATGGCCGCAAGGTTGAATGCACTTTGCATGCAGCAGCCTCACTCAATGTAGTCATGCTGTAAGCCCAAAATGGGGCTGTGGTCAAGTTCCAAGCACCGGGCTTGGACTCGTGACCGTTCGATGCAGCCTGCAAACCAGGCTTCGGACCATGGATCGATTGCATGGAGATTGTCCTCTGTGCACGAAGCTTGCCCGAACGAGCATCAGGGGTGCCATATGCAAGAGCAACCTCTGTGCAAACTGCCTGCCTGCACAGGCTGCTTTACCTCACAGCAGGCTTTGACATATGAGCCATGGTCGTGTGCCTCTATGACATCGGATTCTGGTGAGCACACCCCCAGTTTAATCCGCCAACCCCTGCTCCAGAAGGGGGAGGCGCACAGGAAGGGTGGGTGATCATTGTCACTATCATGACCCGTTGTCCAAAAAACCATGCTACAAGGAATGAACTTGCTTTTGGGTACTGATTGGTGGGAGGCTTTGCAAGAGAAAAGCCGTCCGTGGCCTGGAAGCTCTCCCAGGAGACAAAATTGGCAGTGGACAATGCAGGATTTGGACCTGGCATCGGGCGTGGACTCCAAAGCGTTGAGTACCCTTAGCCAGCCTGCCGCACGGCCTGTATCCACGCTTCGTGCAGGCTGTGGCTGTGCAGGTTGTGTGACCTACGGCCAGGTCTCCTTCCGCATCTTGTGTAAGATGTTTGCCAAGCCTTCTCGGGGACTTGGGCACGAGGCTGGCGTGTCTCTGGCCAAGTCGTCTCCTTCCTCACCCGCGGGATCTCTCAAAGTGTCTGATCACTTGATCATTGCCAGCCCATGCGTCCAGGGAGCCAGTTGTCTACAAGAGCACGGCAAATGCAGAATGGCAGAACCTGCTCGGCAAGCAATCGGCCGTGGAGAGGGGCCAAACTAATGGGACCCCGCATGGCCCGCATGTGTCAAATTCCCTCGTGTCAACAACGGTGCCGATCCTGCCCAGACACCGAACGCCGGCAGCGTGCACAGAAGGGGCCGTGCGAGCAGCCCTTGACCTCATGGCTCACTTCCCGCATTCTTTTTGACGGTGCAATGATCGGGAAAAGCATAGCAGAGCTTGCTGCTGTCACTGGTCGATGCGCAACTTGCGCAAAGGATGCCGTGCTAGTTGTTGGTGATTTCCGACACCTGAGCTCCAGTTGACTTGCTGAACTTTCTCTGGATTTGAGGCGGGTGCTGAACACATCTCGTCCCATGGGTCCTTGCCACGGGGATCGTCAGCGGCGTCAAGCAGCACGCAACGGCCACAGCCAAACCGCCCTTGCAACTCTTGCAGGGATCAGGCCTGGTGTCAGCAGCAGTCATCAAACTTGCACGATCAGGCTGATTCTGTCACATGCGCTGGGCACATGTGCTGAGGCTAGCTAGCAACGGGAACTGATGGGTATTGTCACTGCTGAAGACGATTGAAACCATCTGGCTCTGGCAGCGCAACTTTTTCTTGGCTTAACACGTTGCTATCCTCAAACTGCACCCGGAAATGACTGATAAACTCATGGAACTGCTGCTGCGGGCATCGGAAAGATACGGAGCCTTGCATCATGTGGAAGCTTGTCAGCATCCCTGGGGGGGAGGTGCTTCTTATGCGACCCAAAACATATGGTTTTCCTATGAGTTTAGACTTAAAACACCCAGGGAAGGGTTCTCTCAAAAAAGACACATCCATATGCACACCACAATGAAGCTGGCACTCGGCACCTTTTTTTTTCCGCTACTTCTCCGCAGCAATCCAGCGGCTTCTCCTGCGCCGACGGCCACAAGCAGCACCTAAACCCAAGCGTCGTCCAAGTTGCTCTGTCAAGTATCTGTGGAAGCTAGGGATGATTTTGCGATCGAGAACCATCAGAAAAAGCCAATGGCTTCAAATAACCTAAAGCATTCGCGCCAAGTTGCTACTTTGATGCATCATCCAGCGAGCTTGCGTCATCGCGTCGGAATGTACACAGGCACTGACCACCTGCAAAATCCGATGCCGGTGCCGCGTGCATTTCGCTCAAAGAGAAGCCTCGCTGGTGCTCACTGCATCTGCGTAGAGTTCATGCTTTGCAGCCTCCGATGGCAACGGCTGTCAGACTCTCTGACGCGTTTTGTTTGGCAGCCGTAGCATGTCCTGCGTTGATCGGTTTGGTAGGCAAACTGGCTAATTTCAATCGAGAAAGTTAGGCCATGGGCGCGCACACCCAAGCGAGGCATGCTACCAAGAAATGGCACCTGCCATGCCCAGCCTGCACGACCAGCTGCAAAGCGAGTCTCCACTGCCAAGCTTGGCAAAGTGCATGCACCATGGTGCCCAAAGAGCTTCTGTCCAGGGCTTGGGCCTCACACGCTACCAAGATTGAATACACAACAGCCGCACATGCTGGCAATGCCACCAAGCTCAGCAATGCTGTGAGTGATGGATCAGCATTCTCAGGCTTGCAACCTGCCGCTTCGCTAAGAACCCAACACTTCCTGGGTGAGTGAGCCTCGCGCGTGCGTGCGAATGCGTTGCATCAAGGCAGTCCAACCTGGCAGTTGCCAGCTGCCATTGGCTACAGGCACCGCAAGCTGCAGCAGCAGTGCTGCAGGTGATGCTGTCCGGTTGGAGCGCATGCTGCGTAGCCTTGCAAGAAAAACTTTTGCGAGAGACTCAGATAGCATTTTGACTTTCTGGCCTCCATGCAGAAGTGGAGAGCGCTTCTCCATTCTGCGCAGCTAGCGCAAGTGCCGACCAGGGCATTGTAAAGCACCTTGACCAGCGACGCGCGCAATGCAAGAAACGGGAACATCGGGCGTCCTACTCGTTTCAACTGTTCGGCAGCTGCGGCGCACTGCTGTGCGGACTTGTGGCAGAAAGCAAGCCTCGGGCAGTCATGCTCCCTTCTATATGCTTCTCAAGCCAAGGTACCGCCAAGTTTTGTCACAAACAGCTGACACAAAACCAGCAGCACTATGAAACAGGGCTGCCGTACTAGCAACAGCCACAACCCCTCCCAAATATTATTCAAGCGCCCTAGAAGGAAATGCACGGCAGCACTGATCATTGATGTCCAACATGTGGAGCAATTGTGCCATGCAGGGCATGTGCTAACGATGCTTGGTCCTAGAAACGAGCATAGTAGGTGAGAAAGCATGGCTAGAATGCCCATCAGGCCTGCAGCCGTAGGCCACTTGCCAAACGACCTGGGAGGGCCAAGCGTGCCGCTCCGTGCGTGTTGCTCACGCGGGCGAATGTGCATAAGCTGTGTCTGCTCAGGCCTGCATGTCGCCATCGCTGCGCTTTGGGCCACCTCGGGCAAGCCCTGGTTTTCTACCCAGCAGCACAAGACAAGTACTCCCCTGCACATTGACATCTGGTGGTGGCAAATGGAACCAAAGACTAAAAGCTGCGGTCCCCTGGTAGTTTTATTTTGACCCATACCCATCTAACCCAAGACCCGGGGGTGGGGGGGTCCAAGAGCAGATTCCTCTTAACATGATGGCTTTGAAGGTTTCCAGCTCTCATTGCAGCCTGCCGGCAGCATTGCTGCGAATCTTGGCAGCTGCCATCTGTTGAATCACTCCTCGGCGCGCTGAGTGCGGCTACGATGGACATTGCCTTGGTGGCCCTAAACAAGGGGATTCTATATTCGGCCCATAGGTGAGATGCCACGTCTTCCGCACTCAATGACCCAATTGAAGCCTGAGCTCTGCAGCTGTCATTTTGTTCTGACAATTTGTGTTGTACCAGCCAACAAACAACAAACAGCCGAATGAATTGGTGATGAAGCCGGCGACGGCGCCATCAAGGATTGGAGGCGGGGTGCCCTCGCCCACCCCAGCCCCACCATTGCTACTCCCCCCCGCACCCACACACGGACTGCACACAGGCACGCACACCCAGGTGCATGGACATCCTCCCTTTAGTGTTGCTGCCCGGGCTCGTAGTGCCACATCCCAACAGCTGCCGCCATCACAGGCATGCAAAAGCGCCCCAAAGGAAACAATGTCAGCCTGCAGTTCCAGGCTCGTCACCTCCAAGAGTGTGCAGGATGCGGCCTTGCAGGGCGGTGACAAAGGCGTGCCACTGTTGCAGGCGCCAGTGCCTCCCATATTTGGCCGCAGCTCCATGACGTAATCCCCGCCCCCATAGAAATTGCGTCAGCCGCCATGCCTCCAGGGGAAGTGTCTCTTAAGTACTCTTAGGGGGGCTTGGCAGCTTTTTCGTTGACCGTTAAACAAATGCCGCCAGAGCGCCTGCAGCACTCACCCTACAGCACTCCAAAGCCCACGCCCACTTACCACTCGCTTCGCACGCAGAGGAGGCTGCACTCCGCGTGGCAGTCTCCATGCCTTTCAAAAGTCACAATAGGCCATGGGTCAAACGCCAAATCGTACCCCCAGTGAACATCCCAATCCCCACTAAAGTAGGTTCTCAAATGGGTGGTGCACCTACCCCAAAATGGTACCATTGGTTTTCACCCGCAGCCATAAGCTCAGATTCAGGTAGATGTACATTGCTCGGACCCCATTTCAGCATGCGGCCAGAGCTCGGAGGCCGCGGCGCTTTCCCCAACGCAGAAGCTGAAGTGCCGAAGTCCAGGCGCTCAGGGCTGCGCACGAGGTGCTGCCTGTGTTGATGGCAACGACGTCAATCTCCACACCTGGCTGTGGGTCAAAACTGGGTACCCAAAATGGAACCCTGGTAAATGGGATCAAACACTAAAACTTGTGGCCCCCTGGTGGTTTAATTTTGACCCACACCCACCTGAGAAGGCACACTTTGACGTGCACCGTGCGGGCGGAACATGAAGGCTTCGCTTTGGACATTTTTTTTCGGATTCAGTATGTGCTATCTGTTCAATTTGCTGAAGGCGACAGGTGCAGCTGGCAGCCGCATTGCATCAATCAAGCAAATCGCGCCTCTGCTGATCGCACTGCTCAACATGGCCGCACACCAGGCCTTCATAGGAGCTGTCTGTCCAACAGCCACCACTCATTGAACCATGAAGTCGCACGCCTGCTGTCCCGACTGCGCAGAGTTCCACGTGGTGCTGTCTGTTTTCAGTCCTTGTGCGCGAGCTGCGCGCAACAGCCTGAATCGCACTTCGCATGGTCAGTGTGCATGGCCCAGTGCCCTCAGTCCCCCGGCTGGCCAGCATAGGGCCAAGGGCTTGCAAAGCTCAGTAGCCTCAGGTCTCGAGGCTTTGATGCCCATTGAAACCTTCACAGCAACAGCTGACTGTGCTGCGCGACGTGTTGTAGCTGACCACGTTTGGGCGGAAGTCAGAAGTTGCGGCTCGCTGCAGGCATGCTTCCGCAGCCTGCCAACCTCGGCAAAGGATGGCAGGTGCGCGGCTCGGAGCGCAGCGCAAACTGTCAAAGGCGCTGACTGTTGCGTGGTCGAAGCAGTGCGGTACATGCATTGAAGGTTACCTGGTCATGACTTCTTTGTCAATGACTGGCCCAATTTCATCCCGTCAAGAGCTGGCTGCCTCTTCTTGATAGATCAAACTTAGCAGTCGTGGGACAATCTGCATCTGGATGTCCCACATGTGCATGGACTTCAGCACCGCAAGGCCAAATGACCATCGTTCGCAACGGGCACAACTAGTAAGGCCAGCATTGTAGGCAAATACTCCTGTGTTTCGGCGTAAGCTCTCTGACGCAGGCTCTCACACGTTTTTCCCCACCCGACAGGCGACAGGAAGGGGTTGTTAGATTTTATGTTGGAATCCGCCTTTGCGATGCTTCTACACCACGCCCGCACCCAGTATCCCGCCACAGCAGCTCGCCAGTGGATCCCATCGAGCATCCCGCCAGAGCAGCTCGCCAGCGGATATCCCGCCACAGCTGTTCGCCAGTGGATCCCGCCGAGTATCCCGCCAGAGTGGCTCGCCAGTGGATCCCGCCGGGTATCCCGCCAGAGCGGCTCGACAGTGGATCTCGCCGAGTATCCCGCCAGAGCAGCTGGCCAGCGGATCCCGCCAAGTATCCCGCCAGAGCTGCTCGCCAGTGAATCCCGCCAAGTATCCCGCCAGAGCGGCTTGCCAAAGGATCCCGCCGAGTGTCCCGCCAGAGCGGCTCGCCAGTCCCGCCGAGTATCCCACCAGAGGAATATCCCGCGGAGTATTCCAGAGTAGCTCGCCAGTGGATCCCGCCAAGTATCCCGCCGAGTATCCCACCAGAGCAGCCCGCCAGTGGATCCCGCCGAGCTTGCCAGTGGATCCCGCCGAGTATCCCGCTGAGTATCCCTTGCCGGTGGATCCTGCCGAGTATCCGGCCAGTATCGAGGCGGAGCGTATTCGCCAGTGGATCCCGCCAGTATCCCGCCAGAGCAGCTCGCCTGTCTGGTTTTGCTTAATGTCCAAAAGGGCCGATGGAAATTTGGAGTCGAAGTCTCTAGGATGCGGAGGAATTTGTTGCAACGGTCGTAAGCTCGTGAGTGTGGAGGGTGGGGATTGCTCGAAGCGAAGTATTTTTTCCCTCTTGGCAGGCAACAATACTTGCATCACACACGGCCGCACAACAACGATTCAGGCAGGCTCCTAGCTGCATTTGTCCTGCTGGCAAAGCCCTCAGCAAACCTTGGATACGCTTTACCAATGCAGGCAGGAAACGCGAGTTGAACTCCGCGCAAGCAAAGCAGGCGCCCTCCAACTGGGTTCACTAAAGTTCATCATGTGCTACTATCAAAGTTTCAGCTTAATGATGGCTTGAAGATATCTTGACAGCCCCTCACAGTTCAGTTTAAGGGGCCCAGTCTGCACCCACATGCTGGTGCCGAGATTCCCAGGCATTGCCTCCACTGGCCAGCAGCTGACAAAGCGGCCGCCGTTGCACTACCAACAATCACGTCTGCATGAAATCCTGCAACCTCATTTGCTGCAATGCAAAAGCCTATTGGGCGCACACTGGAACAAACATGTCAACTTGTTCTGCGAACTGGCCGCTTTAGCATCCTCCCACAGTTCAAGGGCCTCACCACGGACCGACTGGAGATGGGTTCACAAGTTTGCGCACCAGCATTTGCATATTTGGTTGCCGCCTCTCGCCAGTTGCGCTTCCCTGCAGCTTTGATGGCAATGGTGAACTTTGCTGCTTGCCCTTTTTCCGTGGCAGCCTCCGGCATGAGTCACCAATCTGGACGCACGTGCCGTCTGACAAAATGTTCATTTCACGTTTGTGCCAACCTGCTGGAGTCCGCATAGGCATAACATCCTACTTGGTGCCTGCGGGTAGGGCAGCTGACCGGCGGCGGCTGCGCTTGCCGCATGTCCCGGCAAAATCGCATGCATAAGACATGGCCGCCCATAAGCAAAGCTGCCCCAACGCCTGTTGAGGTTCCGAACAAACCTATGCTCGCCCTTGAGCCACATTCCAAATGGGACACATCGTGCGCTCAAACACGTGGGCGTACAATGGCCCTTGGTCAAAGCCTTGCCGAGTGTGCGGCGCTGCTGTTGGACCTCTTGACTTGCGAAGCAAACTGGCAGCTAAACGTCACTCTCGAAGCTCTGGGGCCCATACGCTCCAGGTCGGACCTCAGCCAAAATTTGCAGCCCCTGACTTTGCATTACAGCCGCCTGTCAGCACTTTGCAATTCCGTCGTCTTGACTTGCTGCTTGTTTTTCGGGACGGCTTCCTGGATACGTGCTGGGAACCAATCAGAATTAGAGCGCTCGGGGATCAAATGCACAGGGCATGCCCCGTGTTTTGAGGGTCCCAAGCTAGATGATTGCTTTGTAATTCTTATTGCCTTCCGGGCTGGGAAAATCGAATCTATATCGCTTGCTTGCAACAGGATGTGGCAGGCTAAGTGCAGCACCCCTGTGCCATTCTTGGAGTTGTCGCGAATGCAAAGGCCTCTGGCCTCAAATTCAGGCAGCCTTTGGTTGCAGTTCCAACCAGCTACAGCTCACTCCCACTTGTCGCTCTGGTTTTCACTCTCGCCCTGATTTCCGTTTGTCTGCCCTCTCCCCATCCCCACTTCTCTTCATGGCATTTGATCCTCAGCAACTGGCACCTTGCAAAGCGGTGCCTGAACGGCAAGTCATGATTCGTGCGCATGGAATGCAGGACTCCTGATTGAATACAGATACAAGATGCGCCTGCAACTTGGGCAATGTAGCAAGATATGTCCGGGCTAAGCGTCATACGAATAAACAGCTCGGCATGAAACTGCGAAACTCCATCACGATCGAGCATCACATCCTCACATGCCGTCAGGTTTGTTCTTAAACAAGCCATGCATCGGCAAGTCCAGGATTTGCATAACAAAAAAGGCAACAAACTGCCATCTCAACAACACGTCCAACAGCTGAGAGCTCAACGTTGGCAGTGCTCCTCCCAATCCGTATCACCTTCAGTAAGTTTTGCAATGTGTTACACGCGCAGCCAAACAAATGCCACCGGACACCTGATGAACAAGGACTGAGCTTAAGATACCTGCATTGCCGTCGCGTATGTTGAACTCCTCGCAAATCAAACCACTGCTCCCAGTCGCTTGAGGTCTGCCAAACCCAAGGCTTGTCATGGGATTCTCGCTGGCTGTTGCCTGCTGTTGCTGACTGCCTTCTCGCACAACACTGACGAGGCACCTCAAGGTAGCATGGCTCCAGTTGAGGCGGCAGCTTCTAACGCGTGCGCTGAGGACAACACTGCACCAAAGCATCCTGGATTGCAAACCACCAGAAGCAATGCATTCTTGTTGAAGTGTTAGGCACACGGACAGCTGGCACAATTCTGACCATACCATTGAAACAAGTTTGCCATGATCGGCCAATGTAAAGACAAACCTCACAGCTGGCCTGCGTGGCGTCTGCGGGCATGAGCGTGCCTTGACGGGACGCAGGTCGCAAAGGCCAACCACAAGAAAACACAGGGGAAAGCCTGGTTTTAGGTTTGGGTGCGGATTCAAATCAAGTTTTTGTTTCCCCGTTTTTTTTGGGGGGGTCTCCTCCGTTTTGCCAGAGCTCTCCTTTAGGTTTTGCCAAGGCTCTTGCTCAGCCCGCTGACATCTGGCCAGCTTGGCGCTTGCTGCTGCTTCGAGCGCACATGGCACTCGGCCGTCAATTAAAGGATGTAGACATGTCCGCGGCAAAATGCCACCTTTGCGCTTGCAGTGCTGTGAGCAATGATGCGGAACACGCGTTCTGGAATATTTGAACTGAGGACATTCTGGTCGCCTCAGGTCTGCGAGTGATTCGGGCTGCTTTTCCTCGCCCTTCGGTACTACGTGGATACGTGTGTTCATGCGCAGCTATCATAAGCCCACTCAATAAGGCGCGAATGCGCATTGTTTACAGTGCCCGGCAAGCAGCACATCACAAAAGAGAAGTGCAAATTGAACACTTTGGGACCTTGGGACAGGCAGCGCAGGCAGCACAAAGAAAAACAACTCACAAGTCAGAAGATTGCGAGGGCCCACCTTGGCTCCGCGTTACCGCATGCTTCCTTTTTACCCTTGGGGTGCCGTGCAGGGAACCCACTTGAACGCAATTGCCGAGTGAGCTGGATCACCATCAAGCGGCGTGGCCAAATGTGAGATGCCTTCAGCATGGGATGAATTCACCTGGCCTAGGACTACAATTGAGGCTTTGTCCTCACAGCCCTGCTCCGTCTTGAAGCAAGGGTGAACTTGGGCCCTGCCAATCTTTGCATCTGGTTGTATGACCTTGGCCTGCTTTGCATCTCCAGGTGCGCATGAAGGGCATGGCCCCGCACGTACTTCTGCACACGCTGTGCAAATTAAACCGTGCACTTGCCAAACGCTCCCATTGGGCTCGGCGTCTGAGTCTGAAGGCGCAACTGGCGATCAATGCCGCAAAAGCGGGCTAGATGCTGGTCTGCGCAGCGTTGGATGTGGCACCTTTGCCCAAGCTAATGCTGACCCCGGATTAATAAACCCGTCCTACTATGGGTGTTCCCTCTAAAAGTGATACATCTCCCCTAAAAGGGGACACCCCCCTATTAATCCGGGGGCAACATTCCCGTGGATGACCCAATGGCATCACAAAGAACGTTGGCGGGCCGAAAATCACAAACACAAGCCAGCTGCATGCCCGCTCGGTTTCGCACAACTTCGCCGTGGATGTTGAAGTATACGTTATTCCTCAGCTGCACGTAACTCGGTGATTTCGGTGCAAATCTGTTTCAAGAAAGCAACCAGGCCAAGGCAAAGGCGCAGCTGGCTGAATCTTTGCTTTGACTTCTTCACCCTCAGCCTCGGCCAAACACCCTCCGGGTATCTCAAATTCGGCAAGCATGGTCACTTCTTACCGGCCAAAGGGGCAGTTTGACTGCAAACACCCCATATTTTGACAAAAGTACATTGGAGCGATGTATTGTCGAACTGGTGCCAACCAATTGCAAAACAATTGGCCTCCAAGCTCCTGTGGTGCACCAGCTATGCTGTCTGGTGCTTCACAGCTTGTCACGCCTTTGAGTGTGCTTGAAGAGGCCGTTGCCCGATGCCGAAGAATAATGCCGTGAAACTGGCGGAGGAGCAGCACAAGCAAAAGCACAAGCAGCAGCAGCAGCAGCAGGAGCAGCAGTAGCAGCAGTAGCAGCAGTAGCAGCAGTAGCAGCAGTAGCAGCAGTAGCAGCAGTAGCAGCAGTAGCAGCAGTAGCAGCAGTAGCAGCAGTAGCAGAAGCACTTGTAGAATTAGTAGCAGCAGCAGTAGCGGTAGAAGTAGAGGTTCGGTAGGGGTAAGGGTTTTCCGGATCTCCCTTGCCCATTGCAATTGCCAGCGGGGGGGGGGTCCATGAGCTGAGCCGTGCCCACCAGGACCATCATCAACAACAACACCACCGCAACACCAACAACAGCAACAACACCAACAGCAACAACAACAGCGATCACTACTACACGACTACTATGACTACTACACCTACTACTCCTACTGCTAGTACAGCCACTTTTTCTACTGCTACTACTACTACTACTGCTACTACTACTGCTACTACTACTACTACACCTACTGCTACCACTACTACCACTACTACCACTACTACCACTACTACTAATCCTACTACTACCTACTACCTACTACAGACTACCTACTACCTACTACCTACAACTACAACCTACTACCTCCTACCTCCACTACTACCTACTACTACTACTACTACTACCACTACTACTGCTACTACTACTACTACTACCTACTACCTACTACCTACTACCTACTACCTACTACCTACTACCTACTACCTACTACCTACGACCTACGACCTACGACCGACTACCTACTACTTACCCCTACTACCACTACTACCACTACTACCCACTACTACCTACTACTACCTACTACTACCTACTGCTACTACCTACCTACCTACCTACCTACCTACCTACCTACCTACCTACCTTGTATTACTTCCTAGTACTACTACCTAGTACTACTACCACCACTACTACCTAGTGCTACTACCTACTACCTACTACCTACTGATACTACCTACTGCTACTACCTACTACCACTACTACCACTACTAGCACTACCACAACAACAACATTTCCTACTACTACTACTACTACTACTACTACTACTACACTACTACTACTACTGCTACTACTACTACTACTACTACTACTACCTACTTACTACTACCACTACTACTGCTACTACTACTACTACTACTGCGACTGCGACTGCGACTGCTACTACTGCTACTACTACCACTACCACTACCACTACCACTACTACTACTACTACTACTACTACTACTACTACTACCTTCTACTACCTACTGCTACTGCTACCCCTACTAGCTACTAGCTACTAGCTACTACCTACTACCTACTACCTACTACCTACCACCACCAACACCACCACCACCACCACTGCTACTACCTACCCGTCTACCTACTACCTACTACCTACTACTACCTACTACTACTTACTGCTACCTACTACTACCTACTACTACCTACTACTACCTACTACTACCTACTACTACCTACTACTACCTACTACTACCTACTACTACCTACTACTACCTACTACTACTACTACTACTACTACTACCTACTACTACTACTACTACTACTACTACTACTACTACTACTACTGCTACCACTACTACTACCACCACTACTACCTACTATACCTAGTACTACCAGTACTATTGCTACTACTACTACCTACTATACCTAGTGCTACTACTACTACTACTACTACTACTAGTAATACTATCGAGGGATCGAGATAACAAATGTTGGAGAACAACTATAAAAGGCGACGACACTGCACAGATTCTGGTACCTGCCAACCATTCAATTCAAGTGACCTGAAAAGATGCGGCCTTTGGCCTCCAGACTTCAAATTCTGTGTAAACGTTTTAAGCGGTAGGAAAAACAGAGGGCTGAAATTGGTTCCAGTCTTGGTTCAATTTGACGGCGGGGCCTGCTCTGCCGACATTGGATAGCTAAATTCACCTGAACTACGGATGTGTTGATAAGTATTTCTGCATGTGGCGTAGCAAGCCGAGCGGCACCCTATATGCCCCATTTCGTTCAACTGACATCATTGAGGCGCGGGCCATATTTGGGTCGGCCACCTGAAATCTGTAAAATGACGCGTCGAATGGCAAACAAACGCCGGCAAACCATGAGCACTTCAAAGGCGCTTCCTGTGGACCCGGCCAGGCAAAACCTGCGATAGTCGAAGCCCCTGTCGTCACCTATGCGCAACAACACTGTCAGCATGCAGAAAACCTGACAGAGTACAGTACTCACCGCACTAAATGGGTGACGTCGGCTACATCCCTGGGATGCTGGCAGAAAGCTTTGCACAGGATGTCGATCTCGGAATCCTCAGGCGATCGGCCTTTCTGTCCAGCAGCCTGACTTCGCCATTGCCAAGGGTCCTTCAGGAGAAACCCAAGCGCCTGCATTGTCCGCAGCATTGTGCTGCGACCTTCGTTTGAGAACGGATCAAATCGACCAACGGATCTTTGAAGCATGGGTATGAACTTTGATGCCCCCCCCCCCCCCGAAAGTGGACATGAGGCCCTAAATGATGTTCACTATTTCGAGCCCCCTCCCTCGCAAAAAAGACAAAAACAAAACAAACAAACATCGCCACGATGACTTCACACTATGTCCGCTGCGAACTCGGCCGCCCTTGCCACCTCTGTGCCTTACCGCCAACGCGCTGGAACTCACCAGCTCCAAAAGAAGCCACCGACTTTTCCGCAAAGGCGTCGAAGAGCTCAAGCCTTCTGGACCTACAACTTCCAAGTCCAGAAAGCAGGTCCATCTGCTGTTGCCATGTCCCATGGCTGGGGCCTTGCTTTGGCCTTTATTGCGTTCAGCAGCTTTGCCAGCGGCAAATCTGCACACCTGGCGTCTGAAGGCAAAGCATGAACCGGCGAGATAGGACTCTTTTCAAGGACGCGTGCCGGATGACGCATGCCTCCGAGGTTCTTTCTCCTTCCTTGCTGCAGCCTGTGGTGTCTTGGCATCGCGGTGCCATGCAGGTTGCGGCGTTGCGCGACCTTTCAGCCCGGCCAGCCTCGAGCTCAGAGATGTCCGCGCAAAATGCTCTGTATCGGAAGAAGCTGCTGGGTGCGGTGGTCGAGTCGCCTGGGTTGTTGGAGCTCAAAATTGGCGCATTCCGCGTACATTCGGCGCGCCTGGCCCCGGGGCCCCGTAAGCCATCTCCAAGGCTTCCAACCTCGAAATTCAGGGCGCTTCCACTGGCCAGGATTTCCATGCGCTGGGGCAGCTACTCCCTGCGAGGCAGCTGAAGTCCAAGAATGGCAAGCCTCAG
This sequence comes from Effrenium voratum, assembly GCA_963377175.1. Taxonomy (NCBI): domain Eukaryota; class Dinophyceae; order Suessiales; family Symbiodiniaceae; genus Effrenium; species Effrenium voratum. The sequence continues at coordinate 192,650 of CAUJNA010000460.1, forward strand.
GTTTGACTGCGCTTCTCTTCGGCTTCTATCTTTGGTGGCTCCATGTGAATATGGACCAAGGCAGCTTCGTTGAGTGCATCTGTCCTTGGGAGACCACCTGGGCAAGTTCTGACGCTCCGGAATTGCAAAGCCAGCAACATGCAAGGCTAGAACCAATATAAGGCTTGAACTCCCTTTCGCAGGCGGTCAAAATCCAAGAAACGATCTGGCAGCCTGTGGCATTTCAGCACAACTCTCGCACCTTCCAACTTGGAATTTGTTTCGAGAATTCGACGCCAAACCCTCCTCAAGCTGCGTTTCTGCACGACGGATGCGATCTTTGCCAGGACCTGGGTGCAGGAGACGCACGCCTCGGCAAGCTTTCAATGCCAGCAGCGTCGCAGGTTATAACTCGAAGTGTGCTGACACTGCGTAATGCCCTTGTCATCTTTTTCCACCCGTTTCATGTCACTTTGGCACATGCTGTCCGTCTGGCTACGTTCGGCCATTGCTTCAACTCAGACCGTCCAGGTTCACGATTGTATTCACCGCACTGATGAGATTGCAACTCCGAGTTTCTATTGCTGGTCCGCATAGCTCACCTCCGAGAAGGTAAGGCTGGACAGTTGAACGCTTCCTCCCTTGATGCGGACCTGTGAAGCCCTCCTCTTCAGTGCTTTCGCACGCAGACCAGTCGCTCCAATCTCCCATAATGCAGTCACGCATGGCGTCAGTGGTTTTATTTCCTTGGGGTTCAGGGATCGGCGATGCGTCCTTGATGGGCTTCACTGTAGACACTGTGTGGTTGTGCCTTTGTGAATAGGGCGCCCGGGACGAGACATGCACCTCCTCCGCGTCCGCCATCTCTGAATAGTTCATTACCGCCTCTCCACTGCTGAGGTTTTGCACGGGGTTGACGTCCACCGGGCTTGTTGTCGCATTGGTCACGTTGGTGAGGGCTTCCACGCTGTTTGCAACTGCCATTACATCACTCACCGTAGAATCTGTGGACAAGTTTGCCAAGGGTATAGCGGCTGACTTCGCAGACTTGTTGCGGGAAGCCTGGAGCAAAGAAATACCTCGGCCACCAGAAGATCTCTGACAATCTTCAGCGAGCCCGCAAGCAATAGTGAGAATCCAAAGTATGCGGTTGAGAGCGGCGGCCATTGAGCTGAATTACATGGAATGTCCCTTAGTGGTATGCCACGTTAAGATGAGTCTGGAGCCAATCAGCGGCTGCAGAATCGTGCAGGTTGCAGAATCCGTGTCAGCTCGCCCCCAGAAAATTCAGCTAGTGACCATGTCAAGCCATAACTGCACATGTCTCAGAAGTTGTCAGATATGAAGCTGTATGAGGCTCTGGCCGACAATGAGGTGTGCAGAGGCGCCGTCTTTGGTCGGATTCGGCCTTGTGGGCCCTGTGCGCGGAGCGGGGCTGTTTGAGGCCTGGCGGGCGCGCCAGGCAACATCCTTGCCAAGGCCGGTTTGGAACCGAGAGCAAGCCGCCTTGTTGCCCGAGCCACGTCTCTGTCGCTCCTGAGGGTTTCATCTCTGCGAGTCTCCGAGACCGCGAGAGAGAGAGAGAGAGAGAGAGAGAGAGCAGCTATCAAAGACACGACAGCGGATCTGCAGGCAGGGGTCAGCCGCCGCGCTTCTCGGCTAGAAGTGGCCTGGCGGCGCTCAAGCATGGCATTGATTCTGCAAGTGCATCACGCAAGTCAGCATGCGAACTAGGAACCTGGCAGGTCTTGACCCTTGCAAGGCGCTCGCATTCGCACGGTCCTGCGTCGGTCAAACTGTCAGCCGCGAGGCTTTTTTGTCAACTGCCTGCACCTGCTCCTCCGGCAAGGAACTAGAATCTTCGGCATCTTCTTGATCGCTGTAAACACCTTAGGCAGAGCCGAAGGGGCCCACGCGCACGGCAGAATCCCTGGTCTTAAAACCCTGGAAAGAACCACCACTCTTGCGATGGCCTGCAGCCCGTTCTTCCTCGCGGTTGGCCTGCCCCCGCAATTTGGCCGCGCATGCGCTGCACAAACCACTGGGGGTGAGTGCCATGTTTTAATGCGCGACTGCAGGAAAAAACTGCGTGAAGCAGCGGGCAAACGGAGGGATGCAGCCCTTCTCATATGCAATATGTTGCGCCCAGTTCTATTCAACGTGCTGGTTTATAGGCAGGCGTGGTGATAATGCCGGACGTGGAGCCACCTGCCAAGATTTGAGCTGAGCGCAGGGGTCCGGACCCGTGCAGGAAATTGGAACCATGGCGCTCCTCACTTCTCTGTCCACCAAAGCCATCAAAATGACTAGAGCTGTGCGGGGATCTGGCAATGAGTGGAGCTGCCCAATCAACGGATTCCATGCCTTTATGGAAGAATGATTCGTGATTCCGGTACGGTTCGACGTATCAAATTCAATCAGCAAACATGGGCCAACACCAAGGAATTGCCCGTCGCCGGTCAGTCTCCAAAGCATCACAATGCCAGTCCCTGCCTCTGATGTGACCAGGACGTCCAATTCCAGCGCATGCAAATGTACCGTCTCAGAGCGCGGTATCGAATTGATGTTGACCCCGGTCTAACACCAACGTGGTGGATGAACAGGGGGCGTTGCCCGCAACAGTGAAGAACTCGTTCAAAATGGGACGCCCCCCATTTGTCAACCCTGGGCTTCTGAATCCTGAGGTCTCACCAGGTTACTGCATCTCTCTGGATGTCCTCTCTGTCAACTTCGCGCTGGGCCCCTGGCCCCCGCTTCATCTGAATATGCTCGCAAAAGCACCCGGAGATCCTCGTCGCAGAACTGCGACCTCGGTTCAGGGCTTGGTAAGACGAAGTCCAGGCCTGACCGGGCCCGGGCATGAACGGAAAGCGCCGCAGCATCGCAGCTGCATTCACTTTGCCGCTTCCGCGCGGGCACCTCAAGCTCTCCCCTTGTCACAAAGATATGGCAAACAAGGACACAACAGCACGGCGCCTCCTTTGCTCACGACTTGAATCCATTCATGCGTCCAAGAAGCTCGTTGTTGCGTGCCTGCCGCAAGCAGCCTGACAACCTCAGATATGGAAACTGCTAAGCCGGCTGAGCTTGAATTGTTGCAACGAGAGCCGTGCTCAACTCCACGCGTGCGGCAAAGGTTGGCGACCTTGCACCGTGCACCGAAGCGACTCAAACTCACGCGCCATCTTCCGTGTACAACGGCGCTTGGGCCGGCCTTTTGGAGAATTGCCCTCAGCCGCTCCTCAAGAATGTAAAGGCTCAAACAAAAAGCCCCGAAGAAAACTCCCTGACTCCCACAAAGGGCTTGGGAAGTTGGATGGGCCTGGCTGTTGTGCGAAACTTGGGTGGCCCCCATGACCTCCCCAGCCGATGTTCTTGCACCACCAGTCAGCCAATGGCCCGACTGTCCTGGTCACCTTGGCGCATCCTGGACTCGAAGTGCCGTCCAGCCTCAGAGCGTTTTTCGTCCCCTCGTGTGCGTTGGCTTGGCCCACTGGGCGCCTGGCACCCAGCAAGCCCTCGCCAGGAAGTGGCACCTGCGGACATGCGCGGCCCCGGTAGCCCGTGAGCAACCCGTGCCAACTTGTCACGCAGGGCCCGCGAAGCGCCGAACGCGTCACACTTGGCGCCACGTTGTAGCACCGCCTTCTGCATTGGGCGCTTCTCCAACTTGGAGGGGCCGAACACCTCGTCAATGCATTGACCTTGGTCGCTATGTGCCGGGGGGTCGGCAATTCAATTGCACCACTCAAAGCACTGAGCGGCGGACAGAATAGCAGGTAATTAACCACTCGCGGCCAGCGAGCCTGCACCATGTGCACCAGTTAAGCCGCATGCCGCCTTGTAGGCAAATTGTGGCTCACACAACCATACTAATTCAAAGCCGGCTGTCCCTTGCGAATGTGAAGCCACGCTGATTCAAAGCTGATGGCGCATGCAAACAGGCCTCAGGCCCAGAATTTGTGAAGTGCTCCTTAGTGACGACGTTGCCGCACTTCTGAATACAGGCAAGCCCGTGAAGCAAACAAGAGCCAACAAAAATTGAGGCAGTACCTACATGAGGCCGGCCATATGAGACACACGAAAATGTCTTCCCGCCGAGCTTCGGCCAGGGCCTCAACTTCAAAAGGCTTGAGGCATGGCACGGCGGCGCATAGTGCCTAAGCACAAACCCATGGCAAGGCGAACACGAAGGCCAAACGGGCCTTACCTCAGCCCCTTGCTCGGGCGAACTGTGGCTTCGTGCAGCGACTGGTCCTTGCAAGGTCAAAGTCTTGGAAGTGGTCCTGTTGGCGAGGCCAGCCATTCAAGCCAACACAGATCATGGACCAAAACACACCGTGAACAGAGCACTCCGGCCTTGATCCGGATGCGACGCTGGAAAACGTAGGCTTGCACTCGAGCAGTCAGCTCATGGATTGAGTCTGGCCCCGGTGCAGGCTCCTGCGGGCCCCCGAGCAGTTTCCAACTAGTGTGCCGTTTGCTCAGACCTTGGATTCGGTCGCATCGCCCCATGCCACCACCGGCGCCATGTGGCCTCACTGTCAGCCAATCAATAAACACCGTGTCATCTTGTTGCGCAGGGCCGCGGACTGCCGACCGTGCTGGCTGCTAGCCGGGACGTCCATACATTGAGCCCACAAGTTTATCCACCTGTCCGACGCTGCGAAGCGCTGGCCACGTAAGATGGGGACACAATATCTAAAAATGGGACTGCACAGGGTTTGCCTTTGGCCTTCTCTCGTTCTTGTGGGAAACTGAAGGTTCCGGAATGTGCGAGCACTGTTTTGATATCTGACTTTTTCACAACAGCCAAAAGCCCAAAGAAACTCGGCAAACAAAATAAGCCGTTGCAAACAGTCCAATTACAGGTTGTTTGCCCGCTTGCGGCTGTACAGCACGGCAAAAGGCTGATGCCAGCTTTTGACAATGGCCCAGCCATTGCTGCCCACAGCCAACTATCCAATTGTGCTGTTCCATGTTCTTGCTAGCATGCCGCCATGCTGAATGGCAGCCCTTTTTGCACAGCATGGGGCTATGGCGGGGCAACCATTGGTGGCCCGATGCCACCTTTCTGCATTTCGTGTGCTGCTAGCACTCTTTGCAGCATGTCCTTGCATGCTTCTATGATGTGAGATCATTGGACATCGTCCGGCTTTTCTCTTTGTAAAGGCTCGGCACATGGCACAACCGGCAACACCAGCATCGCCAGCAATCAACCTCATGTGACTGCATATCTGCTCCCGCCTGCGTTGCTCAAAAGCCGTGTCCCCTTCAGACTTGACAGATCAATCAATTGAGAGCTTTCTGAACAACGCGGCAGGCACCTGATCGCTTCCCATCAGCAAGGAAGCGTCAGCCCGGCTAGCAAGCCGGCATATCACTGATTGGGAGATGACACGTGTCTCCAACCTTGAAGGCCAACATGCATTGACACGTTGGCTCTCACAGCTTGCTACTCGCTGCCCAAATGGCCAAGAAGCTGTGATGACCTTCGTGGTTCCGTCATTCTTGATGTTGACCAGCGTCACTGACCTTTCTCGCAAGACATCTGCGCAAAAGCTCTAGCTCTCTCTCTCTCTCTCCCTCCCTCTCCCTTTCCCTCTCTCATTGACAGGGAACGCACGGCCGACTGGTGCGCAATAATTTTATTAGGACTCCAGCCCATGGCCGATGCTGTACAAAGCCCGTGCTTCTTTGGTCTCTTCTACAGACCTTTGGCGAGCAAATGCCGGGCCACTGACCGAGGTTGCGGAATGTCATGCAAAGAAGGACATTCTTGCTTCGCAGCAGCACGCCTCTAACCTTTGCTTTGGTGCAGCGCTCACTAGTTGCTGGGCGCCGAAGCATTCCCAGGGACCGCAGCAGCACATACAAAAGTGGCGCATCCTGAGCCAACGTGTCTGAGAGAAACCCACGCGGGGTGATCATGACAGCATCTTCTTACCGGCACTTTGCTGCTTGCCTCGGCCACTATCACTACAGTATCCCGAGAACCTCGGAGTGCAAATGTGGATCAGTGCATCACACATCTCGGACTTTCATGTCTTATGTGGCCCTCCTCGTGCCGCTCTTGGCGGGGCAACTAGGGAGACACATGGCCATGGGTCAAACCCACGTACTTTCAGTGAACATCCCAATTCCCACCAACATAGACTAAAATGGGTGGTGCACCTATCCCAAAATGGTACCATTGGTTTTGAACCGTGGCCACATATAAACATAGCATATATTCTAGATTTGTTTGGCACGTGTTGGCCGAGAAGCTCTCGATGGGTACCGTGAAGAACTGCAGAAATGCAGCCTGCTAGAGCTGATTCGGTGCGCAAATGACCAATTGGGTCAAGGGGAAGTGCCTCCGGCTCTTGCACGATGCTCTCCGGCAGTATCTGCGGCACCTCGCAGTCAACATTGCTGCCGTTGGATACCCAAGATTTGTCCAGCGCGCCGTTTTCAACTTGGCAGCAATCGACGTGGCAGTTGACTGAGCCGCCGTGGTGCAGGCCACCTGGACTAAGATGAAAAAGCCATGTCTTGGGCGAGATCTGAGACTTGGGCCATGGCCTTGCCTGACCTCGGGTCATGACTCCCACAGCATTGCATGGAGGGAAAACAAGCTGCTAGGATTTGCTCAGGAGGCTGCATCATGTAGCCCCCCAAGCTTTTGACGTGGTCAGTCACGGAACGGATCTGCTGGCTGATAGAGGCGTCAGAGCCTGAGCGTGACAATGCAATTCAGCGCAAGTGGCCTCAAAAGCGACTAGCGAACGCACTTGCACCCTCGCTTTACCAATCTTGCAAGTGCACAGGAAGGCTTTGAAAGACTTATATTATGCTGAACAAAAGCGCTCGCCCACTTCCATGAACCAATTCGCGGGAACGCGCCTTGTCCGCCAGCTTGCCTTACCTTGGATCACAGCCGTGCTGTGCTTTCTAAGCTCGTTGCCTCAAGAACCGGGTGCCGCCTTTTCATTCCCCCAGGCACGCTTAAGCCCAGGGGTGCAATCCCTGGGTTTAAGTCATCCCTGGAACAACCAAAAAGGGAACCCTGCCCAAGAAAGTTGGGGATCCTGGCCAAGACCACCATCCGTCCACCGAACTTGTGCCGCTCTGGGCCTCCGCCTTTCCATGCCGACATGTCGGCACCTGAGCTCAGTGCGCTCTGTGAGACGCTGGCCCAAGCTAGCAACCAGTGTCCACAGACGGGTCTGCCTTTTTCAGGGTATATTTGTTTGTTGGCTTCGAAAGGGGAACCAAATGGAACCAACCATTTTTGGGGGTCCCGTAAAAAAAGACACAACCATATGGTAGGACTAGATTTGACCTGCTGGGAGATGTCACTGAGGCCAAGTCCTGTGACATTCCTCCAGGTCACCGCCTCACCAAACAAACGTCATTCCTCTCAAGTCTTCGGCAACATCTCTTTGCCTCTCCTCACTCTCCTCACTTTGAGGGAAGGATTGTCAAATGAAAGGAAAAAAAGCTGGGCACTGCAAAAACAATATGTTTTGATCTCTCTGTGGGGGGTTGTACTCCGACAAGCCCTTTTTGGCTTTGTTTGGTCTCGTTTTTCGCGCTTCTTGATCACATCTGCAGCCTTCCGCCTCTCAATGCCGCTTCATCAAACTCGCATTGTCAAGCGTTGGCTGTGCTCACCACACCCACGCAATCAAGAGCACCGTAAATGGTGGTGATCCATTCGCAAAAACATGTAGATGCTGGCCTGCTGAGTCCCTCAACGCTGGGTTGCTTCGACGACAGTCGCTCGATATATTGGACACCTGTAGCAGGTGGATCGCCCGCGGTTTTTGACAATGTGCTGAAACTTCTAGTTGGGTGGTGCCATTGACCAGCCGGACTAAGGCAGGCTTCCACTTCTTGAGCTTTTGCTGGAGTGACGAACTTCCTTCCTCTTCCTTTGGCTGGCACTCGCTGCTGGAGAACCTTGGAATGGACCCGTGCCCTGGTTCCAGGCTTGCAGTTGTGTAGCCATTGGGCCTTCACTGTTGCACTCACGGTCCCTACACCCAGGTGACCCGTGGGAGCCTGCTCAACATTCTGATGGGATGCTGCAGAAGTGCTTGCGTGATCTCACATGTCGTGTCTTCGTTGTGGCCCTCCCTTGCCTGCCACGATCACGAGGGGGCCTTGTGCTTGGGCAAGACAAGATGAAGCAAGACGGTGTGTCCATTGACAACCATGGTCAACTCATCAGATACGATCCACACATTTGAGCTGTTATTTGTAGTGAAGGGACACAAGGAGATTGGACATATTAGACCCCGCTTGGACATACTACTGCACGCACGTAGGCTTGCATGGCCACTTTTTGGACAGTCGGCGGGCGAGCTTTGTCACGTAGGCAGCACGTATGCTCAGCATGGCAGTTTGCCCATAAGCGCGCTCGTAAGAGTTGCAGCACATTCGGACACTGCTGCCTTGAGCGCAAACCTCCAACCACGTAGACGCCCCTTGCGGTGCAAGGCTGACATACCTCGCGCAGGCCGTCCCAGATGGTATTTGCACGTGGCGCAGGTCTGATACGCCACTAGCATTAACTTCAGCATTCTATTGTTCGAGTAGTTGATAAAATACTAGTTTCCTTTATAATCAACTTCTATGATCATGTTTGTCCTTGAATGTCTATGTCACAATTCAGGATCTTAAACGATTTACATCTCGCAACAATTGTAGAGTTGTGTGTGTGTGTGTTTGTCTACAACTTCAATTTTAATGCCGGTATCTAATCAAGTTGCCTGTCTGTCTCTCTCACACATCCCCGTTCCGATTCCAACCGCCGGTGAACGCTGGAATGCAACTGATGTTTATCCAGTCTTCATCCCTCACAATATCTAGCCTTTGTTAAAGCTCAACAAGGAGAGGAATTATAATTATCTTTGTTTCACAAATCCATTCCATCCATGATAAACACAACAGTTAAACAATACTATTCATGTAATATGCGTGTTCCAACCTAGCTTCCCATGATCATTCCATTCGCTTTTCATGTCGGTGCTTTCAAACTGATTCTGGTGACTAACTCATGGTATCTAAGTCATGGAGGATGCACAAAGTCTTACAATCAGGTGATTGCTATGGAAATGAGGAGAGTTCTTTTAGGCAAGGTCCTATTGATTGCGTTCTTAAAAGCCTTGGCAGAGTGATCATTACCCATCCACAAATAGAAACAAGACAAATAAGACTGACAGACAGAAGGTCTCAGAAGGTAGTGTATTTGGATAATTATCTAGTTCGTCTCTTTAGCTCCTTTATTTCTTAATAGCACCAGCAGCTCACCTGAGCAAGGCAAGAAACGGCAACGATGGCGTGCCACTAGTTTTTCTAGCAACTTCACCAGCGATTGCATTTTGTGTGTGTTCGACTGTCTGTGACGAGTTGACGTTTCGACTTGTCGACTGTTCGTGACTTTTTGACCTTTCGCGACTTGGTTGAGTGTTGGACTTTTCGACTTTTCGAGTTGCACGTTGTGGACTTGTTGACTTGTTGACTTTTCGACTCATTGTGTGTTTTCGACATTTCGCGGTATCTGGGCGACTTTGTGAGTCACCTTGCGCTCCGAACCCACCGGGTGGCCGCACAGAAGTATCATGGCATGTAGGGGCGGCAATCGAAAAGCACATAGTAGCATCGCTCCATGTGCGGCTCGCCCTTCATGCTCTGTGCAAACATGTGCTCACGTCAGTTGGCTTTTGCATGAGTTGTGCGAACCGCCAAGGACAGCCATCCTGTTCCAGCTGTTCTGCTCCCTTCCCCCAGCCTTGCATGGCACATGAACCATGCAGGACTCGCAGAAACACCCGCTCAGTATCTTGGGCAGCGGCAGTATCGGCAATGTGGGCGGCGGCGCCGACTGAGATGACCTGCGGATGACCAAGTCCCAGGAGTCCCAACCGTCCCAACCCAACCGTGGCCTTCTTCTCCCCGTTGGAGAACACGTCCACGCGTGTGATCGATGCATGGCGAAGATGAAAAAGGTTCCAAGCCTGAGCTGTGGATCTGCCACTTGCCATGTGTGCCAGCCTGTGCCTGGGCAGCCCTTTCGATGGGGACCCCGGCAGCACCTTAGGCGAGCGGTCTCTCTGAAGGATGTGCAACAGCAATGAAATTCTCGGCTTCACAAACACACATTGCAAGCCGGCTGTTCCTTTTATGAGGCTTGCGCGCCGGGACTTGCCCCGACCCCACGTGCCACCACTCCAAGCAGCTGTGAAACATGCACCAGCGCCCAAACCCCAGCAACCGTCTGGCGCCTTACGCTAAGCTCGCGGCGCATAAGCATGTACCTCGGTGGGGCACAAACGCTCAAACGCAGAAAGCGTTCTGCACTGATCCCATAAGATCTGTGCCAACTATCAGTTGAGATGGGGTTGTCTCGAATAAGAACCCCTCAAAATCGGTGATTTTCCTCTTGCCCCCCTTTAAAACCACCCCAAATATCGGTATCATCACAAAAAGACCCCCCCCCCCTATGCCATGTTCCTGCCGAGTCTCAGAATGATGTTATTGTGGGCGACTATGACCAGCGCGTCGGAATCCCCAGCCTTCGCGGCGCTGTGAGCTGTGAGCTGACGCGCACCAACCCAAAAAAAAACACGGCCTCCGGGCCTCCGGGGCTGCGAAGAGTCGATTGAACACCTCCTCCGCACGAAAGGGCTTGTCGGTTGGATCCTAGGTCCGTCGGCCTTCCCCGTGGCTTGGAGAGCTTTAGGCCCGCACCGTCTCGCGCAATAAGTCGGCATTCCTTGGCGTTCGGCAAGCTTTGGCCAAAGTGGCACGAAGGAAAAATGACATCGAGCTGCCATACTTCTAGATCCTGGATGTGGACTGGAAGCTTGGCAGCTGTTTCTCTTGCTCTCCTGCGCCATGCTTTCCGGAAACTACCCGACCATGGGGGCAACAAAAGCATTGCTTCTGTTGCCAAGGTCAAGCATCAGCTCTGTGTCCGACCTGCTGGTACTATGAAGCAAGGCGCGCTTGGTTGGTAGCTTTCCCAGGGCAAACAGCCTTACGACATTGCGCCGGAGATCAGACATAGGATGGACTCTTCCGCGCTGAGCTCGGTGCTGGCTGATAAAACGTGCTGTGTCCTGAAGCCACGCTGTGTCCAACGCAATGCTCAACCATGCAGGGGGAAGCAACCCGTCAATACTGACAGGGGTTGCAGCTGAACCTTCTCCCTGCATGAAACCTTCAAACATCTGAGATTTGCCCACCCCTTGAAGCTTTGCACACCCTTGTTCGACAATGCATGCCGCGGTCCTCTGCCTGCTTGTGACCGTGCTGCGTCAACTCCTTCAATTCGTCCCGCTCGCCTTCATGACAGCACTGGCCGTGGCGCAGCATCAGAATGATTCGGCGACCTGTCATCACCACAAACGCAGTGACCACACCAATCTCTGTCTGCCACACGGCCACGCCTGGCTTGGTGCTGTGCTTGCCACAAACCTTGGCTGCGGAACTGAAAGATCTGAAACGCAATTCAAGCCGCAGCTCGGGACACGGCGGAACTTGCTGAACTTGCGGTGTTTGTCGTGCTTGCCTCGCCTGCACACCAAAACTCCTCCCCATCAAGTTGCCAGCCCACTGTCACCATGCCTCCGGGTGCCGCCCCAGAGGCTGCCCCAGAGGCTGCCCCAGGGGCTGGTCCAGGGGCTGCCCCAGGGGCTGCCACAGGGGCCGCCACAGGGGCTGCCACAGGGGCTGCTACAGGGGCTGCTACAGGGGCTGCTACAGGGGCTGCTGGCTTCCGCACAATGTACACCACTGGCACTGGCTCACCTGCCAGCATCCCAGTAGCCCTGTGCTCATTGAATTCCAGTCTTGTCAAACCCCGAAATGACTTCTGCTCTCCATGCCTCCGCCACCAAAGGAGCTCAACTTGGCGTCGGCATCCTGCCGGTGCCGGTGCCGCAATTTTACGCGAACGCCGAAGATGCTCACAAACAAGCCACAAATCCACAAACCGCAACACCCCGATTTCAATGTCCGCTGTCTTCGCTGAGAACTTGCATATTCATCCCTTCTGCTGACACTCTAATGCTACTGACGCCTACAAGAATGAATGAAGGAATATTTAGTTATAATGCAAAGAGAAGCCTTATCTGGAATGCAGTTCACCTTGTATCTTCTTCTTTATAGTTCATGTCTCTATTTCCTGTTTACTAATCTAGATTATTGGAAATATTTAAAAACCAAGAAACGCGGGTGTGTGGTATGTCTTTTCCTTTGCTTCGTGGTTTTGTCCTGAGCACTTCTATCTACTGGCGAACCCATCCTTCTAACTCCCAAGGTACATCCTGTTTACATCTGTTCACCTTAGGATCTACAACTTACTAATCTTCATTCAATATTATCTATTTCCCACGTCCAGATGTTGCATCAGATATCTAGAGATGTGTCCAACCAATAATCCAGGCTGTACAACTTTCATCATGTAACCACTCTATCTTATCCCTTCTGTAATAGCTGGAGAACTCTGGAGATGTCACCAACAGAAAATCAGGCAGATCTTAAACATGGCTTAAACTGGAGAACCTAAGTACGACCTCAAGTCTTAACCCAAACCCTAAAGCTCAAAAACGATCTCCAGTTTGAATGTGTGATTGTCTCTGCCAGCATAGTTATTGTCACTCTCTTCCCTCTGACACTTAAGTCACTTCAGTTCTTTTGATGCGTGTCAGTTTCAAGTAGCGCAAGGCGACGTTTCAAGCGCTCAAAATGGAAAATCACCACCTGCGACCTTAAATCTAAATCCTCCCACCGCATTTTGAGTTCGATAGCATTTTGTTTTCGCTCGTCGTTCTGCTGTTTTTGTTGCCGTCTTCGGTAGTTTCAAGGTGAATCTTCTGTTGCATTCCGACTCAAGGACGCAGGCCTGGCGTTTTGAGAACCCCATGACATTGGCGAGCCTCCCAAATCGCCGCTCTCCTGCCCCTAATGCATCACCTTAACCCCGCCTGACGGCATTCAAATTGGCAACTGTCACGCGTACCCGCCCCCCCAACACAGCAGGATATGCCTCGACATGCAAAATCAGAAAACCCAAGGCAGAGTCAAAGAAATGAAGTCAATGCTGGCAAGCACCCAAGCGCATTGCTGTCCTTGAGAGGCTTCCCACGACTCACAATAGTGATGAGTTGCGCCTCGCACCCCTCTCGCGCAGCCTTAGTAGCGAAAAGTCAAGACTTGCTACACCAAATCTCTTTTGAGATTCAGTGAACATGGATATCTGAGTGCTTTTGTATTACACCCTGGGATTACACCCTTGGGAAATGACCCAGAATGGTTCAACATAACACGGATTTATCCGGAAATGTGCCTAAATGGGGTCAATTCCCAGTGGGTGTATTCCCAGGGTGTAATGCAAAAACCCTTAGAGGACAAGAACTGAGCTGTGGACCAAGCTGGCTTCCAGATCTCTGACGGTGGCAGTAGGTGGCAGCTCCACATCGAAGGCAGCAGCCGCTGCACCCGCCACAGCCTTCTTCACGTTGAACACCACCTTTTCGGCTCCTGGCAACTGCCTCAACCTGTACTGTATTTGGGTGTGGCTCAAAGTTAAAAACCTAAGCTTAGGCAGTCTTTGGTCTTTGGTTCCATTTACCAAGGTGCCATATTGGTACATGTTTGTGAGCCACAGCCATTTTGCCACAACCGCTTTCCCATTTCTACCTGGCATTTTGCATTGACCTAGCCAGACCCAGCCAGACCTGCACAGCTGTAGCGGTGTCTGCTCAGCCCCCAGCTTTGCACCCGCGCGAAGTGCTTTTTCAACGGCAAGAGCCGCAAAACGCACTCACTTGAGGATTCTCCCCGCAGTTTTGCGTACTGGGCTTGGGAAAGCAGAAAGAAACACGGCCTGGTGCTTCACAAAAGGACCTCAACGATGTCTGCCCCAGCCTGAGTTCAAGCGAGAGTGAAACACTTGTTTAAACTTGATATTCTGACGCGTGCCCTGTCGACGATGCCTTGGAAGTTCAGGATTTACTTTGCAAATCCATTCCAAGACCATGCAGAAATCGCACTGACGACTCAAAACACAATTCGTTTGCTGCATGCTTGCAGCGCGCGCGATGCACCAAGTGAAACACAATCTTCCGACTGTCAATTGGAGTACATCGTTATGACAAGGTTACAGGCATGTGGATGATTGGCTGCAAAGGCCCAGATTCGTGCAACTGTGCTGAGTTCCTGCTTCAACACATTTGCAGTACCAACGCAATGCTACTTTCAAATCGCTTGGAATCATTTAGGCTTTTTGTAGCCATCAGACCACACATGTCAGACGCTCGAGATGCATCTTATGCTCCGAACGTCACACCTGATGCTCGCCTGTACATTCGACGATAATCCAGCGGGAAAAGAGCCTTCATGAATTCTCGCTCATCGATGCCGCCACTTCCGTCTGTGTCAAACGCCATGAACAAATCGGACGCCTGCAGATCACGCTCGGCCGGACATGCATGGCAATGCTCCTCATCGGGCTGTTTCATTGTCTCTGGCGCCCTTCAGGGCTTCTGGGCGTTTCAGGCTTGTGCTGCGCAGTCCAATCTGAAAGGCCCGCCTCTGAAGGCTTCATGCCAATCTTCATTCTGGCTACCAGGTCCTGAGCATGCAACATAATCAAACCGCCTACCTCGCGCATTGCGCACTGTCTGACCCCCTAAACAGGCCCGAGGGGCTACAAATTCATCCATACCCAGCTCGCCATTGCCATCTCGGTCAAACTTTTTGAAGAGTCTGGGCATATCACCTTACCGCGGGCAAGCAACCTTTGAAAGTTGTACCAACATGTGTCATTCATCTGCGTCTTGTGATTCTTGCAGCTGTGTGGCCAGCAGAAACCCCCCAA
>CAUJNA010000460.1:209951-212451 GCA_963377175.1 Effrenium voratum
CAAACAACAAACAACAAACAACAAACAACAAACAACAAACAAAAAACAACAAACAACAAACAACAAACAAAAAACAACAAACAACAAACAACAAACAACAAACAACAAACAACAAACAACAAACAACAAACAACAAACAACAAACAACAAACAACAAACAACAAACAACAAACAACAAACAACAAACAACAAACAACAAACAACAAACAACAGACAACAAACAACAAACAACAAACAACAAACAACAAACAACAAACAACAAACAACAAACAACAAACAACAAACAACAAACAACAAACAACAAACAACAAACAACAAACAACCAACAACCAACAACCAACAACCACAACAACAACAACAACAACAACACCCACAACAACTACAACAACAACAACAACAACAACAACAACACCAACACCACCACCACCACCACCACCACCACCACCACCACAACAACAACAACAACAACAACAACAACAACAACAACAACAACAACAACAACAACAACACCAACGACAACCACAACCACAACGACAACGACAACGACAACGACAACGACAACAGCAGCAGCAGCAGCAACAACAACCACGATGACAACGGCCACAACAACAACAACGAAAACGACAACGACAACAACAACGAAAACGACAACGACAACAACAACGAAAACGACAACGACAACGACAACGACAACGACAACGACCACAGCAGCAGCAGCAGCAGCAACAACAACCACGACGACGACGACCACAACAACAACAACAACAACAACAACAACAACAATAACATCAACGAGAACGAGAACGACAACGAGAACGAGAAGGACAACGACAACGACAACAGCAGCAGCAGCAACAACAACCACGACGACGACGACCACAACAACAACAACAACAACAACAACAACAACAACAACAATGACCTTCCAGCAGCGCGCAACACACAATCTTTCCACTGTCTCGGCCGCCAGTGGTTAGGATTGTGCCTTCGGTCATCAGCTGTGTTGAGCCGTTCTGACCCATGTCACCTGAAATAAATGGAAACGACGGCAAAAGATCTGTTAACAAGTCGGCATCGACTCGGCGAAGGGGCGTGCACATACCGCCCGTCGAAGCTCCACTCCCTGTCGTCGGCGACGGGAACCGAGCGGATTAAGGATCAAGAAGATCCTTTGTTGGTTCGCCTGCGCCAGGAGAAGTGAGACTGGGTGTCAGGGTTTATCCCTAGTGCTCCTTCGTGAAAACATGGTCAACACTGGTTGGGCGTTCTCGCCGGTTCTCGCCCGTTTTTGGCGGGTGTCGCATGGTCCCTTCTTCGGGGATCCAACGTCTTCCATCACTCTTGAAGAACTGGAAATGAGTCAATCCCCACTACATGGGCCAACTCAATTCAATATTCTGTGCTGTCTGTACCATACCTCGCTGTTGGGTTGTGGAGCGGTCATGTCAGCTAAAGGGGTCAGCGATGTTTGCGTGCGTGGGGACACTTTCAATGAAGGACCGAATGCCATGTCGGTTGTGCGGCAGTCCAAGAGTTGATGAGACCCCACGCCTTTTTTAAGTTGGGGTGCGCAGGCGCAAGTCTCAGGCTCAATCTGAACACAACCGGAGATGTCATGGCCGCCCGCGCCTCAAGCTGCGAATTGTGTAAGTACGTGTCACGGCTCAGGGACGGTGCTGCTGAATACGATTGGCGCCTGTCCGGGACTGAACGGCAGTCCGTGTAAATGACAGGTAGGATCTCAAGCTGAGGCGGAGTGTCGCAGGGCGTGCGGCCTTGATTGGCTTGGAGATGGCTGAGTTGGTACCATACGCACGTTGGTACAGTGCTGACATCGCAGCACGGACGACTTTGCCAAGTTGCACTTGCCAGCCAGTCTCCGGGCGGTATCGAATGCGACTCGGCCCTCTTGGTGGCACGTGCTGATTGGTCTGGATCAAGTACTTGACACGTTCTGGACACGCTCGGAGTGTGACCTCGGTCGCTGTCAGGTCGATGTAGACCCCTTCAATTTTGTGGCCAGTTGCCGGTGGCTGTTCTTTCGACTTCTTCGCGTTGAAGCCGATTGTGGCTTGAAGAGGCCAGAGCTCCTGAATAAGCCGTCGGCTACCTGGTCGGACTGTGCCGAGCCGTAGTCGTCCACGTAGTACATGACTGGGTTGATGGTCAGTACCTTCGCCACTAATGTCATGGCGTCGCCGAAGCACTTGTAGCCCCAAACGCTGGCTGTTGAACCAAATAGGCTACGTACGCAATGTCAGGGTAATTCAGTGGCAGTTGTTGGTGCGCGCCATCATGGTCATGCCCACGGCCAGGTGCTTGGCTGTTGTGGGACAGGTGATCGCACATGCTACACGCAGTTGTGCCGAGCGGTGTGGGGAAACAAATTCTGTGGGACTGACTTGGTGCGCCAGGAGGCCGGTTGCTGGAATGGACCTGCCATTCGGCCAGCGGCGCCTCGTCAGCAATCTCGGCTGCCTTCGCTGCCAGCGCTTGTCCA
>CAUJNA010000460.1:217451-222451 GCA_963377175.1 Effrenium voratum
AGCGTTTCTTCGCCATCTCTTTGACGTTTTGAAGGCGGTGCCTAGCAGAAGTCGCCCAGATTTACCCCAAAGAGAAAGGACAACTGAGCCTCCTCCATAACTCTTCTTCTCTCTGCGCACAATTGCAGTTTGAGCCGAAAGCGTCCAATGCAAACTTCTTTGAGCATGGGCCACCGGTCAATGCAAACAGCATTGTCCATCTTGCAAATGGTAACGATGCTCTTGGGTGCAGGCCTTCCTGCAGAGTTGCTTTCAAGGCTGAAGGGTTTCGGGGCCGGCAACGCGCGAGATAAGCTACCAAGGTCCGAACTCTGAACCGAGGGCCTTGCAAAAGTGGAACGGTCTCAAGAACCTCTCACCTGTGGACGCATCGGTTCAACCGAGCGGGCAATATGCCCGTATCCCAGCGGGCCGGCTCCGTCTTTGCGACGGCCCTTGACACCAGCCATCTTTCAGCTAGAGGATTCCCTGGTGTTGGAACCATTGTGAGTTGTGAGGAGCTGGTGGTTGGAAGGCGGATGGCGGATCTTGAACGTGCAAATAACTCATTTTGCCCAATACTCAGCTATCCAAGGCCTACTGTTTGACCTCTTCGGCTTCACGAGTTTGCTTCAAGAATCCATCCCAAACAAGCTACTCTCTCAGCATGTGCCGAGCCAGTTTCGGAAGCCAGCATCAAGCCCTTCCGTTTTCTCCCGAGCCATGTTTGCACCTTCACTTCCAACATGGTGTTGTTGCTACACTTGAAAGACGCGCTAACTGCCCTCGTCTCTGAAAGAGTATGCAACAGACATCTTCCTGCAACAGCCCTGCCCGGGCAACGAGCCTAACGGCCAAGCGAGCATGTGCGAAGCAATGGCAAGGAATACTTGCTGCAATGAGCTTGCATCAGGACCTCAGAGTCGTGATATTCATGCACCAGAATATGCTTCGAGCTCCACAAACCTTTTTCTGCAGTCTGATCCTACGTTGACAGTGCTTAATTGTCCTTTGGCAGCTAGCATGTCATTTCTCAGCTGAATTCGAGCCCCCATGGGCAAGGCTTTGTTTGTACTGGAGGCCCGGCTGCTGACTGAAAGCAAACAACAATTTGATGCAAAACTGGTCCCGCGCTACAGAGGGCACTGCCAGGCGAAAATACCTTGCAGGGATGCGCTCGGGTGAGATCTGCCTGGTCGAGGCTCCTGCCCACACGACATTGCCGCCGGACAAGCCTTGAAAGCCCAAGGTCTTGCCCAAGGTCTTGCCCACGAGCTACACTTCACATCCATACCGTCCATACCCCTTTCTACGTTAAGCCAGGCAAAAGTTCAAGCACAGGGCCTTAGGCCACTTGCGCAATACTAGCCGTAGCCTCGCAACACGCAATCCACGAAAACACCTGATTTCGACGTCCCGTAACCTCAATGCATCTGACTAAGCCGTTCAAACTGCATGTCCGAGCCTTGCTCGCAATACATCAGGGCAAACAAAAAAAGGGTGCATCACACCTCAACCTTCAGCAAGCTCTCTTACATCTCGGCAGTTGGTCCAGCATGCACGGGCCACATCAAGTGGACAGCATGTGGACGGTATGCAAAGCCCGTTGAGGGCATTCAAAGCTGTTTGCTTTGACAACACACCGACTCTTTGGACCTGCCGTCTATCCGAAGGTTGTGGTTGTAGTTGACCTGATGTACATCCGCCGATAGTCATCTGGGAAAAGTGCTTTCATGAATTCTTTGTCATCGATTCCGCCACTGGCATCCGTATCGAAGAGCTCGAACAGTTCTTCCGCTTCTGACGCACGCATGCCGACGTTCATCTTTTCTATCATATCCTCGGCTTGGCCCATCCTGGCTAAATCAACACGTGACTGACCAAAGTGTTGCTGGGCAGAGCATTACACCAAGTGACACAAAACTCATCCATGGTGAGCTCGCCATTGCCGTTGCTGTCAAACTTTCGGAAGAGGGATGGCATGTCACCTCCGCGCACGTCATGCCCATGGGGTGCATCGGCGCTAGCGCCTGTCTCATCCGTCCATTTATCTAGATTCAGACAAGGGACTAGCTTCGTAGCCATAGTTCTTCAGCCGCTGCCGTGTTCGAGTCATCAACAAAATTCGGGACCGGTCAGCCCATGCATGCGTCATAGCCTGCGGTGATTCAATGTCTCTTCGGTAGGTGAAACGGAGACGTGTATTCAAACATATCATGTGCATCGGGACGTCTTATCTCTTTCGTTTATGAACTGCCGTGCGCCTCACGCCTTATTCATGTCAAGCCACATTTCCCAGCACCGAAATCGGCATTGCCATGAATAATACGCTGATGAAGCATAACGCTCCGGCCAGGATCTTTCCCGAATTCGTCGAGGGCGTCACATCGCCATAGCCAACTGTTGTCACAGTAACGGTGCATATCCACATGGCAGTGCCAAATGAGTCGATGTTATCGGTAGGCTCCACCACGTACATCAAGGTTGAGAAAACCAGAACAATCACCTTGGAAGTGCCAAATGGTCCAGACCGATCGCACCAATGCACGCCCAGCACAAGCGTGCCTTCATCCTGTGGCCAGCGGCCAGGCACCAGAAGCAATGCGTTCATGCTTTCTGGCCTTTGACTGGTGAGCTGACTAAGCCACGGTGAGGCCAAGCTACAGACAGCAGAAACAGCAAGAGCTTCAAGGCATCGCCAGTGGATCTCAGCGCATGGGTCACGAGGCTGAGCTTGCCAAAGCGGCGCATCAGCTTCAGGAGCCGCAGTGTGGGCACTACCCCCACCTCGCGCGATGCGATCTGTGATCCGTTTCGTTGGTTTTCCGCAGGAGCTCGGACATGAGGCACTGAGCACCCGGCTAAGCAATAATGGCTGATCGGCTTTTGCAGAACTGAAGGAAGAACCAACTGCGCCTCCGCTCGAAGAATCAAGGGAAGCACAGTGGAAATATCAATCCACAGGTAGATGTCCTTCATGAGTGCCTCAGAGCGCCCAGGCTGCCAAATTTGCTTCAGCATCAGCGAAACTTGAAGGAAATGGTGTGATCAGGAATTTGTCATGGCTCCTGTCATGTATTGACAGGATCTTGCAGCATGCAGTGAATAACGCAAGCCGCAGGCCCTGATGCAAGCCCGAGGGCCTTTGCAACCGCAAGCTTGAGGCAGAAGCAAGCAGCTAAAACAGTGAGATGAACAAAAGTTGCAGCAGCAAGCACGCTAGATAGCAAGCAGCAAGCAAGCCTTTGCAAAAAGTGGTTGAGATAGACAAAAGTAGCCTTTTGCATGTTCCTCAACCTATGCCTGACCCCCCCCCAAAAAAAACAAAAAAAAAACAGAAAGAACAAGAAAAAACGCAGGCCTTCGAACCAAGCCGCCGATTTTCTGGGCTCCAGCAAAATATGAGCCAGCAGCTCAACGAGGAAAACGATTTCCACTCCGGCATCCACCAGACCAACGTACTGCCCCTGAAGTACTGGTGGATTGGTGGCCTGGCAGGTGAAACACGATTTGAAGAGGCCAATGTCAACTGCTTCAGGTAGGTAAGCTGCCCCTGCCAGAAGAATCCCGAAAAACGAGCCGGAGCAGTGTGCAGCAGAACGCACTCGACTTGAAAGAGGCAGGCCAAGCAGCAACCACAACATGGCTGCTTCAAGATCAAGATCACCAGTTGTGGAAAAATTAAGCAACGGCAGAGAGAATTGGCCCTGAGGCAAGTTGGAAGAGTTAATCACCCAACTGCGTACCACGGTCATTGCCCAGGATGGAAGACGAGAGCGGCTTTACTGATGGGACGACCCTGCAGAGTTGAGGAGCGAATGCCCCTGAGAGATTCTGGGCAAGGTAAGGAGCTAAGGCTAAATGAACCGTAGGCTGAAGCAAGATCCGTGGCTCAAAACCAAAATCAAAACTTTTTGAAGATATATCACCTGTGCGGGGGTTGTGGCCACATCGGGATTACAAAGGGATGGGGTGAACACGTGAGATCCCCACCGGTTGGCAGAGCTTGTCATTTTCGGCAGAGCTTGTCAATACAACATCTGGCAAGTTGCTGGCAAAGGTAGTTTGGGTCTTTGAAGTCGAGCAGATGTGCCTGACATCTGCGGTGCTTTGCTTGGAGACTTGCTTGACGATTGCCGAGTGGACCATTTGACCCTTTGATCTTCCCGCAGAACTTTAGCCTCACAACGCGATCCTGCCACTGGGGAATATTATATAACGCTGCGAAGCCCGTGAAAGAAACCATCCCACACTGTCAACCAGAGAAAAGAACTGATTGCGGTGTGGGAATGGCCTTTGCTGCTTGCAAAGCCTGCAGTGAGAGTTTAGAGAGCCGTACGCCTCTGCCTGCAGGGAGCGTAGTGACGGACAAGGGTGCCGCAGCCGCAGTTCTCAAATGAGAGAGAATGTGGAGCACACTCCCAGGTCAGGCTGTGAGTGCCTCCGTCTTGGTCATCATTGGCACTGCTTCGGAGCAATGCATTTGGCAGCATACATGTTGTAAAAGCGAGGCGAGAGATGGTATTTCAACCATAGGAACCCATCGCTCATGCGGTCTACGTGGGACGCAAGGAAGTTTCGCCTGAATCCTTCTTCTGCCAAGCCAAAGAGCCGCAGCCCGGGCTGGCGGGATTGCATCACAAGATTAAGACATCTAATGTTAACCCCGGATTAATCAACCCCGGGTTGATTTTGATGGGGGGGTGTCCCATTTTAGTGGGGAGTCATCACTTTTGGAGGGAACACCCCCCTAATAAAGGGACGGGTTCTACTTAGATCCTGGGTCAACATTACATGTCCCAGGCCATGGAACTCCTGCCCCGTTGGCTTTCCAGCCCTGCCTGTGATAAGGAGAAGGCAACAGCAGCCAGGATGAAGCCACTCCAAATCTTGGCGAACCAGCTGGCTGCTGTGCTGGAATCGGCATCCTTCAGGAAGAGCCTCCACCTTCCCACGCCCTGAGTTGGCTTGTCCTTGAAAAAGGATGGTAGTGACAATGCGCTCCCAAGCGAGCTGCGTCT
>CAUJNA010000461.1:0-155000 GCA_963377175.1 Effrenium voratum
ATCCTTAGTTAGGACCTGTCCATGATGTGGGAGTGAATGAAGATAGCCTTTCCCTCATGCCTCCGGTCCGACCGGTGGGAGGAAAAGGTGGGATGTCCATTAGAAGCTTCCTCGCTTCGCTTCCCTGATGTACAATCCTATCCTTAGTACCTTCCCATCTTTGTGTGTCCGAAGGAAGCGACGAAGCGAAGAGACGGAGGGGAGAGAGGAAGATGGGAAGGGATATCTCTTGGTCTTTCCCCGGCTCTTTTCTGTTGGTTAACTCGCCGGGCATCATGTAACCTCTCTTTCTCTGGGCTTCATTCTTGTCCATTACCTCGCACCTCATTCATCTATCCGGTGCATCTTGGAAGCCCAGAGGCAAGTAAAAAGCAGTAAAATGTAAACTGTAAAATCCTTGAGTCTCTATTCCTCTCCCGTTCCTTTCATGACATGGAAAGACGAGGAACGGGAGGTGACCTTAGGAGAAGGAATAATGGGATGCCCTCACTCTCTTTTGTCGCTCGCATCCCACCTTCGTCATACCATCTCTTATTCCCGGCGCTTCTCGCCTCCTTCGTCATAATGACATGGTAACTCCGCCAACAAGCCAATGGCGGTGAATGAACGTTTACTCCTGACTCCTCCCCTCGTCAGCGAGAGGTATGACACAGAGGAAACGAGGTGGCAGGACTAACACCATTCCTTGTCTGGGTTCTTCACGGATAGGACTGACATAAGGTCGAGAGACAAGGTTAGGTAAGGTGGGGAACAAAGTGACAGGACACCGTCTATTCCTCTCTTTCACCCTTCGTGCCACCGGTGGTAAAAGCTGAGGAATGAATGGATAAAGAAATGCTGTTAAAAGCCTTGAATTATATTGGTGGCACATGATGGTGAAAGGATAGTGGCTAACCCGCGAGAAAGCGGGGGAGATATAGTGAGGAAGATATCAGATCCTCTTTCCCTTGTATTCACGGCGGGCGGAATTAATGTAAGAATTATGCCATCAGATCCCAGCTCAGGTAGGAGGTGGCTAGCGGTCTTTCATATCATCCATTCTCTCTTTCTTATTGTTGGTTCCTTGAGATGCAATGTGAATGAATCCTAAAGAAGCAAATATTAGGAAAAGATTAGGAATGAAATCCAAAAGAAGGAAGATTCCAAATGCTGTTAAGACAATGAATGAAGGGCTTCCAAGCCTAAGAGATGGATGATAGAATCCTAATGCTTTATCTCTTTCCCGATGCTTTATCTGTAATAGCCTTTCCTTTCATATCATCAATTATCTGGTATTTCTTCCTTCTCGTCGTTAACTTCTATCTCCGAGAATTCAAGGATGTACCGCCTACCGACGAGGCTGGGAGGAGGAGGGGAAGGTACAGAGTTAGAATGAGGAATGAAATCCTTGACAGGTGAGGAGTAGATAGAAGAGCCTCCGCTATTAGGATGGAGGTGTATGGACGAGAGACATAGGAACGAGAAGAACCCAGAGGAAGTAGTGGCTGGAAGTCCTTGATCCACAGGTTAATAGCGGGCAGGCCCTCACCTATATCTACACCTTACCTTATCTGGTTTGTATTTGGAAAAGCCATGACATAATGACGAGGCAAATGAATGAAATGAATGGTGAGGAAGGCAATCTTCTTTGGTCACACAATCTCTGCTCTTCATCTCTGTTCCATGTCAGGTAAGCAATTAATAGGTGTGACATGGATAGGAAGGTGATAAGTGAAGAGCAGAGAATAGATTGGAGAAGGAAGACCAAGTGCTGCAAAGAGATGTCATGTAGGGTCTAATTCTCTTGTCTTGGCTATTTGCCTCTTTCATCTGTCCATCTTTACTTCTTTCTTCATTCCTTTTCCCTGTGGTCTAACTCATTCATAGGAAGGAAATGGATCTAGGATGACAAGTTCCTCAACCAAAAGTGAAGCATGAGAATGAAAGAGGAAAGTAAAACCTAAAGTGAAAGACACGTACAAATGATGGGAATTCTCTCCCTTTTTATTATTGTTTGCATTCATTCTTGTTTGTTTTTATTATATGTCTTTCTTCTCTTTCATAATCCCATCCACAACCTATTAACTTCTGGAATCTCTTCTTTCATCTATTCCTTATCCTGTCGTTTCCTTTCTATATCTTGTTGACTTCTAGATTCTAAGAACTCACTCAACTCTTGGTCTTTGCTAACCACCGAGCGTACCTTTAGGAGCGAGAAGGGAGATAGATAGGTGAGGAACGAGCGGGTACATCATTAATATCTTTCCCATCGTATCTTATCCAACTATTTACCCGCCGTGCCTCAGCCGGAAGTGGAATGTAATGGAAATGTCCCTTCCTCGTCACTCGTCAGTGCAATGAATGAACGAAGGAAATGATGACTGCCTCGTCCTGGCCTTTGGCACCGCCTGGCGGTTGGACGAGGGGTGACATAGAGAAGACTGTGTACCCAAGCCCTTTCTATTTCCTATGGTTAGGGCTTGTCCATGAAAGAGAAAGGAGATGACATTAGGAAAAGGAACGACAAGCAAGGAAGAGATAGAAAATGAATGAGGTTTAACCGAAATGAAAGGACGTTCCCTAGCTTTCTATCTTCACTTTTCGTTATCATTATTATCCTGTTCCTTTTGCTTTGTTTATTATTAGTTTTTAGTTGGTTTTATAGTTTGCTTTTCTTTGTCGTAATAATCCCGTCCGCAATTGTAGGACCTTTCCATTCTCTATTTTTGGAAGTAAAATATTAAATAGAGTGGGATAGCGAATCGCTTCCCTGTGGGTATGTTCATGACCCTTCCCTAGCCTTCATTGCTGCCGCTGGGATAAACGATAGGATAATGATGGAACCCTTCGCTCGGTCGCTACAGCATATGATAAAGACTCTATTCCTTCCCTAAAACCATTCTATCTTACCTTTCTATTTCCTACTCTTTACCTTGTATTGGTTACTCTTCAACAAAGGACAGGAACCAGACCGCTAGGCGTTAATGCCGTGAATGAAATGGAAATAGCTGTTCATCTTATGTTTTCTTCATTCATTTTTACTTTATATTTGGTTTCCTTTCTCTATTTGGTGTCTGTTGACTCACTCATGTACCTTGCCCTCGCTGTTAAGAATGCGAGGTGATATGAAGGAAATAGAAATCTCTTACACTTTCCTTTTTGCTATTCCTTTTCTTTTCATTTATCTTTTATATCTTATTTTCGTATCTTTTCATTTATATCTTCATCCTTTGCCAAGATCCTAAAGAAGGAAGAATTAACAGGTAGAGAAGGACCTCACAGAGGATAGGATTGTATCTCAGAAATTGGGATTCCTTCACCATTATTTTGGTCTTTTATTAGGTTTATTGGGTGTGTTCTTACATTGCATCCGTTCATTCCCCAGATTCATTCCTTTCATCTGTCTATCATCTGTTTACTCGTGAATTATCCCCAATCTAGGAATTACGAAAGAGAAGCGAGAGAACGAGCGGATTGGCAGGCTATTATCTGTTGGTTTCCTTTCCCTTTGTCTTTACTAGTTCCTGTTAAGATTGAGTGACTAGAAAGTGAACACCAAAGGGAAAGAAAAGGTGCAATAAAAGCCATTCTTCTATGGCATAGCATTTAGGGAGATTTGTGGATGCTTTTCCCATCTTTGTTTCTCTTCTTTTCTTAGTTTTTAATATTTATTTTTCATTTTAGTTGTTACGACGTGAATTAATATGAACGGAGATAATAATATGGTAAAAGGATTTGAGGAACAAAGAGAATGAGACCTTCCTTTATCTGTCTTCCTTTCCTGTTCTTTATTGTTTGTTAATTTCCTGGATATCACGTCCGTGGGAAGGAATGAGGCCCGAAGGAACCGAAAGACAAGGAACGGGAAAGTGAGAGAAGATGATAACTCACTGTCCTTCCCTGCATTTGGGCACTCACTTACAGTCTAGGGAAGGACTCAACCAGAAGTGGAAAGAAGTGAGAGAGAAAGATAAAAAGGATCTGGAATGTAGCTTTCCTGTGTCTTTCATTTCCATGCATTACACACACTGTGGATCCAGAATGGAGTATTAATAGTAAATAGATTTGGAATGAAGGTATGGGGTAACGACTCAAGGCATTAGGACCTAAGATAATTCCATCTTTATTTTCCCTTCATTTCATCTCTTAATTCTCGGAGCTAACTCCTCTCTACATCTCCCCACCAGCCACCATTCTATGCTGTGGGAGCTATTTCCCTAACCGTTTCTACTTTATCTTTGATGGAGATATAATTCCCTTTCCTACGTCAGGTCTTGACCAAGTACTAGCTAATGGAGAGACGGTGCCTGGAGGCGATGAAAGAGTGAGAGAGGGAGAGGTTACATTGTGAATGAGTGGTTAGGCCATGATGCGGTGCCTGGAGGTGGAGTTAGAGGAAAGAAAAGGTCCTTACACCTCCTTCCCGCATCCAATGGCAGGAAAAGGAACGAATGAACACTCACCTCGCTCTTCCAACTCTCGGTTTCTCTCACCCTTTCTCTTTCTTGTCCTCAAGGCATTTCTACATCCTAAATGCGAGGACATGAAAGGGTGAGAAAGGAAGAGAGAGATAGTGATGGAAGGAATAGAAATGCTGTCCCCAAAGCCATTCTTTCCCATCTATATCTTCTCCAACATAAAATAGTTGGTGATGGGAAAGATATGGGACAGCGTACATTCCTTCCTCATATTCCCTTCATCTCACCCCTTATCCATTTCCCGGCTTTTCGTACGTTAATATTGATGAGGAACGAATGACCGGGAAATAGGGGTGAGGAAGGAAGAGGAATGGGATGTTGAGATGGATAGGTGTGGGCTCTCAAAGATCTGTCAGCGCTCTCTTCTATCGCTTCCCCACACCCCATCTCCATCCCTTCCTGTCTTTCCTTTCTCTTCCTCTCTTTCCCGTCAATTGCCTCGTCCTTAAGACTCGTGATTTCCTATGGTCAAGAGAGGGAAAGGAGAGACCGAAAGGACATAGGAAGGAGCGAGTCCCATCTCTCCCTTCTCTCTTCTTGGTTAGTTGGATGGTCTGGTTCTTTGTGTGTCCTTCCTTTCATTTCATTCACTTGGACACAAGAACCCATCCAAATAACCAGGAAAGGGAGAGAGAAGGGCCACTCACTACCTCCCTTTCCCACTCCTTCGTTCGTGGGTTTGCAGGAGTTAGCGAGTGCAGAAAGAACCCACAAAGAGAAGGGAAAGGGTGAGTGAGTGTGTGTCTTTCCTTTCACCGCGGTCAAGTCCTTTCCTCGCGGTTCACTCCACTCACTCACCACTCACTCTCTCTCCTATCTCTGTCCCTGTCCTGGCTCTCACTAACTCTTCCTCGTACCTCAGATTCCCACCGCCAGGACATGGTCAGGAGAGAGAGTGGATCTTCCTTCCTTCTTCCTTCTCTCTCGATTCCTCTCGTCCTTACGTCTGTCGCGTCTTCTCGCGGAAGTTGAAGAAGGATGAAGGAAGAGAAGAGAATGAACGGTGAGAGGTAAGGGATCTCTTCTCTCACCTATAACCCAGCCACGAAGGGAATTATAAGGGCTGGGAAGAGATGAGGCGACAGTAAAGAGATTTCTAATGGTCGCCAGGAAAGGTAAAGGGGAGGGATAGGTGGTGCGGAGAGATGGGTCATCTTCATTCACTCACCTCGCTCCTCTCGTTTCATTCATTTGCACCCATCTATCCTTCACCTTCCTCCCTTCGCTTCCCTCACCGTTCTCTCACTTCATTCGTTCTCGCTTCGTCGCTCTCATCACATCCCCGTCTTGGGAAATAGACGGGAGATGGGGAGAGCCATTCCTTTCACTCATGCCTTCCCATCCAAGCCCCTCTTCTCTTTCTAGGGCTTGGGTACCCGTCCCTATTAACTCACCTACAGATGGGACGGGGAGAAAGGAATGGGACCGCGAGATTAAGAGATCCTATTTCCTCGCGGTGGAGTGAAGAGATAGGAGAGAGCCAGCCGTTGGCTTCATCAGGCTCTCAGAGACACGTTCCCGCTCCTTCACTCGCTCTCCCATTCCTTTTCCTTTGTTCGTCTTCCTCGTTCCTTCGTCTCTCCGAGCCACAAAGGTGAGGAATGGAAAGTACATGGTGGGGAGTGAACGGTGAGTCATAGGAAAGACATTCATTCCCGTTCACATCCCACCTCCTCACTCACTTCGTTCCTTCGTCTAGGCGAGAGCCCTCCCTTCCGTCGCGTCTCTGGACAGGAAGGGGAGATAGGGCTCGCTCGTTAACTCGCTGACATGGGAAGGCTCAGAAAGAGAGATAAAAGAGAAGCCTTCCCATCATTACCCGTCCCAACCTAGAGAATTTGAGGGACGGGAGATGGAGAGCGAAGATACCGCTCTCACCTGTCTATTCCATTCCATTCTCTTCCCAACATTACCTACCAATGAAGAGAATGGGAATAGACAGGCCTGACCGGTGAGTGTGTGGAGTGGTGAGCGAGAGCGAAGGGAAGCATCTCTTTCCACTCCCACACTTCACCTCCCATCCCTTTCCTCTCTTCCTGTCCTTTACCTTCGTCTCGTCGTTACCCTCCATCACCGACGGTGGACAGGAGGTAGAGAGGAGGGAGACGAGATAAGGAAAGGGAGAGCGTGAAGGTTGGGTGAGAGAAGAAAGATCACATTATGACCCAACCCACGCTCCCATTCCTCTCTTTCTCTCTTCTTGGCTGGTAAGTCTCTTCTCAGTGTTTATTCCTTACGACACAATGAACCAGCCAAGAGAAAGAGATACAGCCTCCTCCATCCCTTCCTTCTCCCTCTCTTCTCCTTTCGTCGACAGCCGGGAGCCGGAGGCGGGAAGGAGGCTGGAGTAGAGAAAGGAAAGATAGGGAGGGAAGGCCTAATCTCTTCACATCTCATGGTCATTCACTGTGATTAGAGGCCTCCCCATAGCCAGTCTATATCTCCCACTGGTCGCTATAACCTGTCTATTTGGTTGGGTCGTAAGGAATTTCTATCAGACCCAACCCACCATTCCCTTCCTCTCAACCCACGACACGACAGCGTGGAGGAAGGGTGTGTATGGGATGAGTGAAAGACAGGAATAAAAGACTTCAAGGACCTGTCTTTCTTGTCACTCATCCCCCTCTATCTCTCCGGACCCTTTCTTTCCTATCATTTCTGTTTCTTAGATTGGAGGGTCCGGTGAGAGAGATAGAGAGAGATGGGAGGTGAATGACTGTCCCAAAGTGAAGAATGAACGAAAATAAAGGGACAGCTCATCATCTCCTCACCGTTCACTCGTTTCCTCGTTCTCTCCCATTATCCCATCTCCCCACCCACCTCCTTCCCTCGCCGGTCAAGGCTTAGTGGGTAGGAAGGGAAGAGGTGGGCCATGCCGTGTAATCCCAATAACCACGAGGGAATGGATTGGGAGATTACACTCTATTTCCACCTTTCCCTTCTCTTGCCTCCATCTTCATTCCGGCGCCATTCACTTCCTCGCTCTTTGGCTTCGTCGTTAGGACGGAGGGTTGGCAGTCTGCTCTCTTCATCATATGACCGCGAGAAGCGGAGAGAGCAGGAATGAAGATATGGTGCCAACCTGTTCCTTCGTCACCTCACTAACCCGGTCCCTGACCTCTTCCCCGTCTCTTGGTTAGGACGTGGGGAAGATAAAGGGTCAGAAAGGGACCGGAGAGAGAGGTACATCCTAGAGACGAACGGAGGTGAGGAGCGGGTTAGAGGTTACTTTTCCTTCCTCGTCATTGTGATTGTAGACGAGGGAAAAGGTGTAATGGAAACCGAGAAAAGCGAGGGAAAAGGTAACCATAAAATGTAGGTTCTTGGCCTCTGGGCCTTTCCATCATCTATTTACTTCTTCTTTGTTTGTAGTTAATTTGCTTTTCCGTAATAACTAGAAGTCTTATAGTCTATCTTTTATGTTTCTTTTATCTTGGTTATTTGTGTTTATTTGTTGAGGTTATATGTCTTGTTTATTTTATATTTAATATTTATTTTCATGTTATTTTCTATTTAATTATCTGTCATATCTATGACTTTAGGATTTATGTTGTTTGGTGAGTTCATGACCAGTCTGGTTGGTCCTTCGTGGCCAGGGCAAACGATAGAATTCGCTGAAGAGAAACGCCCGGCCAGACCCACCAATATAATGGTTAACAGGCTATTACTAAGAGATGGATTGTAGGGAATTACATGGATGGAAGAATGAAGGAAGTAACCGACAGGAGACGGAATCCCATCTCTAGGAATATCTGGTTTGTGAATGGATTTCTAATGCTTGTAAAGATGAAAAAGGAAAAGAACAATAAATATAAAAGAGAAATCCCTTTAGCTGTTACGACGAAGAAATCCTACATGATAAAGAGATGAAAAGAAGCATAAAATAATAAAGAAAAGAGATAACGAAAGTTGAAGAACGAGGGATCTATAACTCCCGAAAGTAGCGACAAAGGGAGCGAAGAGCTGGGTTAGAGGCTATCTTTCTCCATTCTTTATCACTTTGTGTTTATTTGCTTCTTTATTACTTCCTTCTTTTAATCTTGGAATCTTCTTTCGTTTACAATCTTAGATAGAACGGTTAAGGAATGGGAAATGCAAAGATACGAAAGGAAAATAAAAGATTAGGAATGTTGGTTAGCTTTT
The DNA here is from genome assembly GCA_963377175.1 of Effrenium voratum. Taxonomy (NCBI): domain Eukaryota; class Dinophyceae; order Suessiales; family Symbiodiniaceae; genus Effrenium; species Effrenium voratum. Next base: position 8,601 of record CAUJNA010000461.1, read on the forward strand.
TGTCTTTTTATTTCTTGTTTATTTCTTTCTTTCTTTATCTTCTTTCTTCTTTGTGTGGCTTGCCTGGTGTTGATGAAGAAGAAAAGGGAAAGAAACAAGTGATGGCAAGCCTTCTCCATGAGTTACACGACAGTGGGAGATAAGTGAAAGAGTCATGCCATCGCTTCCCACTGGTCAGCTATTAAGCATTATATTATTGTATCCTAAAGTCTTATCTTCGAAAGGTTGGGGGCAAGAGACAAAAGGGATTTCCCCGAGGAATTCAAAGGGGTCAACAGGCACAATGCGTGCAGCGGGGCGGAAAGAAAGAAAAATCCAGAGAGAGCGAGGAGATGGAGAAGAAACCCAGCCGAAAGGGGTTGACTCTTTCCTTGGTTGACAGGGAAAGTAAAGCATGCTCAGAAAGAGCAAAACGGCTGAAAGGTGAGATAAGTCTACTGCCACAAATTCTGGATGCCAAATAAGCAGGCCTTGAAATATCGACAAAAGGACATTCTGTTGCGGTCTCCTTTTGCGAAAATGGTTGCTATTTAGACTGCGCCAAGGACTAAATGACTTCCCGAAACGACATGGAAAATTGCCTAGGTTGTGCGTTTGCTGCTTAGCACCAAGTTACAAATGCATCTCAAAAACGTTCAAATGACCCATTCATTCATGATCTCCTAGGGAAGTTTAGAATACACCAAGTTGCAAATGTCTATCTCATGTGCTTGCACCATGCCGTAGTAACCTTCAATAGGCTTCGCAGCGGCTGTGCAGGGTGTGGCAGTCTGAGCGCCATCGCAATACTTTCCTCAGTGGGTTGTTGATCCCTGGCTCAAAAATGAAGTCATTGCCAGTTCTTGGGATTTGTCATTGACTGTTTGATAAACGTTGAACTTGAGCCAGATATGTCATCAGTTCCTTGCTAAAATTGAACTTCTGGTGGGCCATGGTCAGAAATCCCACTAAACTCGGGCATGACTGGGAACCGGCAAGTGTCCAGTCGTCCAGGAGGACACGTCGCAAGGAGAGCTGAGGAAAAACACGCGGCGCAGCGGATGCAAGAAGCTGAGCATCGCTGCGTGACCGCCTCCCTGGCTGTGACCTGACGTGCAAGAAAGGTCACCTGAGGCGAATTAGCCTGATGTGGTTTGAAAGGGGAGCAGGGCTGTGGTTGAAAATGGAACCCACTTCTGCGATACAACAAAAAGGGGCGAAAGACTAACCCCCCAGAAGAGGAGATTCCCGAAAGTATCAGTGGTTGGATATACCGCAAGATCCCTCAACCCAAGGAGAACAATTTTGAGGGTTTGCGACCACCACCCAATTTTGGACAAAAGGTCTGTTTAAAAAGATCTGACATGGAAGACAGGGTTCACTGATTGTCCTTAGGCAACCAGTTTAAGTCTGCAATAGAAACCAAAACTGGAACCAACAAAAGTCCAGAAAAGGGAAGACACGGGAAAGGTCTCCTGCGGCATGGAAACACACAGCCGACTGCTGGGTCACCAGCAGGATGCTTAAATAGCAGACGCCGCCCTGCCCATACAAAGGTTTCTTCTCGCCAGGCTCTGCGCAAGCTATCCCTGGGCAATGGGCAAGTTCTCTGCGCAAGTTTTCCCAGATGCGTTAGCAAGTTTCCATTGCGGGCGGGACCCGCGTCTGTGCAACCTCTCTTTGCAAGTTCCAAATTTCTCTGCGCAAATTTGTCTGGGCAAGTTCTCGATGCAAGTTTCTCTGCGCAAGCACTCTGCGCAAGCTTCTCTATGCAAGTTTGTCGGCGCAAGTTCTCAATACAAGCTCTGGGCGCAAGCTCTGAGTGCAAGCTTCTCGCCGAAGGTTCCCTGCGCAATTCTCGTTCATGCGCACGTTCTGTCTCCAAGATTTTGCGCGCGCTCTCCATTCTGGGCGAGGTAGCTGGGCGCCAGCATCTTGGCGCAAGCCTCTGCAGAAGCGCGCTCCGTACTGTGCTTCCGTCGATGGAGCAAACCACCGGAGAGGCTCAAGCCTGGGACCGGTCAATTCCCAGAGCCGCCGCGCCGCCCGCGAGACAAACTTTCACGCCCGGTCCGGCGCGCATGGCCGCTGCATAGGGCCGCGCGGGGATGTTAAAAGCTAAGAAAGGCCTTCGCGCACGTCGACCTTGCCGATCCCCGCAAAGGGTGTCGCGCGCCATGCTGAAAAGTGGCAAAAAGTCCTCGCTTGTTGCACATCGACTCCAGCAGACGGTTGCTCACGACGAACAAATCTTCCCCGCCAATCAAAAATGGATTAATTTAGACGCAAAGTTCTCTGCGCAAGTTCTCTGCCAAGTCTCTGTGCAAGTTCTCTGCCAAAGATCTCTGCGCAACTTCTCTGCGCAAGTTCTCTGTGCAAGTTGTCTGTGCAAGTTCCTCCGCAGGTCTTTTCTGTATGCACAAGTTCTCTATGCAGGCCCTGTGTGCAAGAAAACCATATGCTTGGCGGAAAAACCCATTGCAATGCTTTCGGGAAAACACACATCCATCCCAGTTTGGTCTTTCAGCAAAATACAAACATGGTTGTCAAAAATGTGTTCGCCAATGGTTTCGCCAAAATGAAAAGATGCCTCCGCCAAAATGAGGTTTTCAAGTGGGGGCATTTTCCTCTCCCCTCCACCCATGGTTTCCACAACTTTGGGCGCCTGAGAAAATGATCCTGCTCCAGTCCACAGCTCCATGCTTCAGAAATCGGTCCCAGAACTCTCGGGGCTTCCGGAAGTGCAAGTACCGCAGCAGCCTCAGAGGGGTCTAACCTCTAGCTTGAGAGGCTATCAGGGCTTGCCTTTCCCCAATCCTCCGAGCAGTTGTGAATGGTCGTTCCAGGTTTTCCCATGGCTTGTCCCGGTGTCCCAAAGGTGGTATCTGAAGCTGGTCAATCGACCCAAAACCCAGGATCCCGCGGAGATCTGCACTTGGCGACTGTCCCCTGAGCTTCACTTTTGGGTTTGGTTGCGGTCAGGGGTGCTCCAAAGTCAAAGGTCGCTAAAATTTGGGCCCCGGTGAGCGTGGGAAAGAAAAACCAAGGAGCCGCCTTGGACTTTTGGCATAGAGTCAGCCACAACAATTGCCGGGGGCCCTTTGTTCCCTCGTCCCTCTTCACAGGGGCCCGTTTCGGTGCCGGCTGTCAAAGGAAAAACCGAAAAGGGCCAATTCTGAGAACCCGCCTTGATGAGTTGGGTAAGCCCCTTTTTGCTTGAAAATCCCAACCTGCAGGCGCCCGCGACAAGTTTGTTCGTTTAACATTGGGCGCAGGGGAGCCAATGGCAAAGGCAAAAACCACGTTGAATCTAAGGAACCACAGGAACGCCTTCACCGACGTACCCAAAAAGGTGGCAAAACTCAGGTTTTCCTCCGATGCCCCGCGCCTCAGAAGCCGATTCTCAATACCATCGGTTCCAAGGTGGAAGCCATCACCGATGCGGATGGTGTCGATGGCATCTCGAATGGTCGCGTTGGAATTACTACCTGGGTGCCCAAGTATCTGGACAAACAAATCCTCAGATTCTCTTTGACATGATGCCCAAGAACACTTGCCTATCTGGACGACACAGAAAAAACTATCCTCAGGTTCTGTTTCATATTGCGGTTAGTCTAGAATACAACATGGTTCTGGAAGAGACCCCCTGCTTGAGAGACAAATTCAAATCACCTCGGCATCTCAAAGGGCGTTTTTAACCATGGATGGGTTTCCCTGGTTGCCTATAAGGGCAACTGGATCCACCCGCGGGGGGGGAGGGGGGGGATCGGGGAAAAACACAACAGGCAAGTCCATCCGCCTTCAGGCAACTCGAACAAAGAGTAAGGTTGATTTGTGTCACCCAGCCACTCTTCCAGACCCGGCCGGTGACGATTTGGTAGCGCACAGCCCACCAGCATTCATTCTTAGTTTCCTCGGATGCTTTCTGCCCCCCTGCTAAAAGTTTAACTTTTCGTGGTTTAATGGAAAACCCATTCGTTGGCAAAAAGTGAAAGTCCTAACATCCAAGCAAAATGCGCCAAAGTCTCATTGACATCTGACTCGATGTACTCCACCAGGGAGGCGACCTCCGGCTTCAAGCAGTACTCGCTTTCCACGGCAACCACGTTGTCATAGGACAAAACGATCCGATGGATCTTGGGTCGAGAGCCCTGGGCTGGCGAGAGCCCCAAAAAGTTCACATGTCCTCGTGCTTCCAGCTGCCACGATAGGAAACTCAGGGAAAACCGCCGGAAAAAACAAGCTGGCACGAAATCCTGGTCACAAAGTGGCAGGAAATCCTGGAAAAGGGAACTGGAAGGAGGGCCGAAGGTTGAAAAGGCAAGCCGTGAACCTGCACAAAGCGAGCAAACTTGATGGTTGAAAGGGACACAGGCAAGCAAACAAACAAACAAACAAACAAACAAACAAACAAGCAAACAAAGAAACAAACAAACAAACAAACAAACAAACAAACAAACAAACAAACAAACAAACAAACAAACAAACAAACAACAACAAACACAACGACGACAAGTGAGAAACATACAAAAGCAAACGTGGAAAGAAAAGGAAGCACCAAACCAAGTCGAGAAGCCATCAACTCCGATGAGTCCAGCGATGCATCCATGGATCCAGGCAAATGGACCCACAGGACATCCGAGAGTCTCAGCTGGGCTGGATACGCGTAGTGTCGCAGATCCGATCCTGGGTTCGGGGTAAAGCGAGGCTCGGTGCCCCTTGGGGTGTTAGTGCCGAACCAAAGGGGAAACTCACTTGGGGGGTCCCCATATTTTGACGCATCGTATTGTCAGATTTTACTTTGGTCAAGCTGGACATATAAAGAATATAGGAGGAGAGCCCAGTTTCCTGTGGGGCACAGCTCAGCGGAAAAAGAGTCGTTTGCTTCAAGCACTTGCCACAAAAAGCAGAAGCGGAAACAACCTAAAATGTAATAAGCAAGCACACACGCAACCAATAACGGTGGAGTTTCCATCACTTGACTGGAAATTCGTGATGTTGTCTCCAGTGCAGCTTGGAAGAATCATATGTCTCGAAGCTGCGCTGATGAGACACCGGGCTTCGTCGTTGCCGCCTCCTGTCAACGCGTGCGGCCAAGGGCTGAGCCTCACCCAATGGTTAGGTTTGCCTGGTGGAAAATCGCCCAGCACTTCCAACCCAGCAAGGCCCCTGCAGTGGGCAAAAAATGTGTTTTTCCTTTGTTAAGTAACAAAAAAACGTGGGCTAAAAACTCAACAGTTTCCCAGTGGGCTAAAGAAGCACCCAGCACTTCCAAGCCCGGAACGGCACGGCACATGGCTTTCTTGGGTTCGAAAAGCATCCAACTCCTCTGTCGTTCCCTTCGCGCCGCCATCTCTCTGTCTGAAGCATTGCATTTGAATCACAGCCGAGGCATTGCGCGGGTGGATCAAGTGCACCAGGTCTGAGTTGGCTCTTGTGGCCTTGACTGTACCTCGCCAGGCCGCAAAAAGCTCCACCAGAAGGGGCTGACCAAACCAAATGTGCCATGTGCTTTCATCCAACTTTACCTATTTGCTGGCTAAACAGGAAGATGAAGAAACAAGTGCAAAAGGCAAAAGGATTGCTTGAGCCTGGCAGTGGTACCAAAGCAGCACCAAGCTCGTCCAAATTCTCAAAGACATGGCAAAAACGGCACCACATCGCTTGAGCTCGGATCTTGCCATGGGTTCATGCCGTCTTCCCCCGTTTTGGTCTGAGACGAACAGGGTATGCCCGCAACCCGCTTGGTTTCCCTAGAGGCCGCAGGAAGTCGAGGCATGGGCCCTGGCCGTGGGCCTGGGCCTGCACTTCTTGATGTTAGGGGTTGGACCCTGCCCCCAACAGTGGATGATGGAAACTTGGATCAACTAAAATGGTCCTCCAACTTGCGACAGTTCGTTGGGGGGCAAGCTCCCAGTTAGGGCCAGGCACACCCGCCCATCCCCACCAGAGGAATGGAATCTGGAGGTGGCTCGGCCTTGTTTCGGGAGGAGGCCTACCAGGTCCCCCCCTAAAAGTCACCACACTAAAACTCGGTTGCTTTCTGCTCCCCTGCCAAAGTCTTTTTAACTTTTAGTGGTTTAATTCAGGAAAACCTCCATGAGCTGGCAAAAAGTTTAAAAGTCCCAACATCCCTCGGCAAAATGCGCCAAAGAAAACATCGCTGTTCCAAACCCCGGGCCCAATCCGCTAGAACTGGCCATGCACGGGTGCCAAGCGATTGCCTGCTTCCTGGAGGGCTTTCAAGCAGCCACGGCTTAGCGGGTTCCTTCGTGTGGTTAGGTTAGGTAGATTTTTTTAGACTCCCTCAGAAGCTAGACCTGCGCATCCTGGGCGCATGTTGATCCTCGGGCCTTGCGCTAAAAGCCGACATCCGCATGAGGTACGAAAACTGGTCAATTCTTGGCTTAAACTAAGCCAACATGGCCGGGGTCAAATTGTTGGTGTCCCTTCAAATACCCGAACGGGATCCCTACTGTGGATGGACAAAATCCTGAAACTTGACACCATGGTGGAATCCACGACCAGTTCCTGATTCACGTCGGGGAATCGAACCAGAAACCGCTTCTGAACGGTGGTGCAAGCAATGGAGTCCTGTTGGTGAAATAGGATGTCGTTTTTGGAGTTGGAAGTTCTTGTTTGTTGGTCTTAACGCCCTTGTCTGGTGTTTTTTTTTTTTTTGTTTTTAAACGGGACGCCAAAAGGAAACTCCCGCCCTTTTCACATGGAACCGTTCGACGTTCGGGACCCTGTCCCTTTGAAAGGAAACTGATCCGTCCGTCCAAACCAGGACCGACTCCCCGAAAGAACGGTTCCATGTGAAACGGGTGGGAGGGTTTTCGCTCCGAAGATGCCACCCACAACCCCGACGAAAGCCCCGACCAGCGAAGAGGCGAAGCCCGCCGAAGCGCGAAGCGAGCGAGCGCGACAGCTCGCCGACCCGCCTTGGAGACCGACTGGACCATGGGCTTGACCTGTGGCATCCCCAGCCCAAGGGCAGCTGAGTCCCATTTCACCCGGGGGGAGTGGAGGGGGGGAAGTGGGGAAGGGGGAAGGGGGGGAAGGGGGGAAGGGGGGGGGGAAGGGAGGGGGGGGGAAGGGAGGGGGGGAAGGGAGGGAGCGAAGGGGGTGGGGGGGAAGGAAGCTGGCACACATTCACGTCTGAAATGAAGAAGAAGAGTGGGCTCCAGAAGGAAAAAATGCCACAAATTTGACACTGGGAGCCAGCTCGAAACAATGTTGGCAGCTTGCGGGCTGTTGATTCGGGTCTGGAAAAATTGAACAATAGCCCATCCCCTTAGGTTTCCCTTTGGGTAAACAAACAAAATACATGCCATTTAGCATCCAGTTTGCCAACTAAGATCACTCTTTGCTCAACATAAGTAATGCCCCATTCAATTGCTCGCGACATCCTTTGGCCTTTCCAGCCCGGTACAGAAGCAAGAGGCTTCCCCGCCCATTCCTTTAGAGAAGAATCCAAAAGGAGATGGGTTATTTTTTTGGTTTTGGTACCCGAGCCTGGAGGAGCCCCCACGCCGTATCATGTTGTGTTTGTTCATCTTATTCTTTCTGCTCTTGGCATTGTGAACAAGGCGCGGGTACCAGAAACATGGCAAAAAGGACAAAAACATGTGCAGCTCATGTCGCTCATGAAGAAACGTGGCCAGGACGAGGCCTGGGGCAGGGCGGGCGGGGCGGGGCGGGGCGGGTTGGGGCGGGGCGGGGCGGGGCCTGGGGTGGGGTGGGGTGGGATTGCACAGCAGGCTCGCAAAGTTGTGCCAGGCCATGCGTGTGATGCTTGCAGGCTTAGCGCGTCCACATTTGGAACCATGGAACGCGCTTAACAAGTCCTTTTATGTGCTTCTTGCATGGTCAGCTGCAGCGTGATACCTTCAAAACTTTGAGTACGGAAGACAGACAAAAGCCGAGGCAAACAGGTCCGGATGTTAGACGTTTACCATTGTTTTGTGCCAGAGCTGTTTTTGTTTTTGCGTGGACCTTCATTTGTTTTTGAGGATACTCTTCTTTCCATGGAAACCAAAAGGAAACTGAAAGGAAACTGAAAGGAAACTGAAAGGACACTGAAAGGAAACTGAAAGGAAACTGAAAGGAAACGAAAAGGAAACTGACCATTTCTCGGGTAGCCCACTTTTAAGACACGCCCATATGATGCTCTAGAAAAACGTGTGCGAGAAACAGAGATCACCGACTGTGTCTGCCGCTGACTGCATCGGAGCCTTGTTGATGTGGGCGCGTGTAGTTCGGAAACCTGATAATCCATTTGGGGGGGTGCACTCTTGTCGCCTCTGAGGAATTCGACTGCTTCAGTGCTGTCACCATCGCCACCAAAAGCTTAGAAGCTTGTGGGCAAGCCTCGAATCGAAGAGGAACCCTACACTTTGAGAAGGCCCGCGAATGGCAACCAAAGACTTCGCCTCAGGTTTCACCAACTTTTCGGGCGCCGCCTGCTTGTTGCTTTCAATGAGGCTAAGTAATCGTTCATCATTGACTTTTGGGCGCCAACCACTCTGGCGCGTAAAATGGCCGTGGCTTCATATAACTTCTGCACCAAGCAATTGCTTCACCAACCTGAATTCAGGAATTTTGAGACCTTCAAATCCTCCCTTTCAAGTTCCATACAAGAAGAGCTCGCAAGCACCCACTCAGCTACCCCTTCATTGGCGGTTGGATTGGCTTAGGACTTGAACCCCAGTATCTTTTTGAAACCAAACGGGGAAGGCAGCCCCCGAACGTCCAAACCACCAACCCAAACCACAAATTCTACTCCTAGGTCCTCCAGTAGAGGGGTTAGAATAAGGGTACCCAATTTTCTTCTGTGTCTATTTTACTAGGGGAAACCCTCCCAACCAAAAAAGGAACAGTCAGAAAGCGCACCAATTGCTGGGGGGACCTAGACTCCACCCCGCACGTCGGCTTCGCCGCTCGCTTCGACGCATCCAAGCGGCTCCCTCCGGCGCGCTGCACAGGCTGAGCCGGACCAATGCCACCGGCATCTCCTTTCGCTCCGTTCGCGGAAGGCTGGAAACAAAACAAAAAACGACGACCAGCCCTCAGCTTCCCTCCTTGGTTGACGTTGGAAGGGGAGCAACAATTCTAATATTTTAGCAGTTAAGTGGTTGGATTTCAACCACTAAACCACAATAAGCACAAATGTAAAATGTTTCCCAACAACAACCATGCCTCCGATTGGTGCTTTGGATTGGTGGTTTGCTGGTGAAGTGCAGGGGCAAACCCCATGTATCCTCTAGAACCAAGGGTTCAAATCAGCAAACCGCCAATGCAGACCACCAATTAACCCCCATTCTGTCGATTCTTTTAGGGGCCATGAAAAACACATGGGTGTTTCTCAAAATAGGGGAGCCCCAAATGACCTTGTTCCTTTTGGTTCTTCTGTAAGAAGCGTGCGAAGAGGGGTCCGCCGTGTTGAGAAACCCCTATTTGCTTTTTTGGGGGTTGGGAGGCGGGCTAAAATCATTTGGAAAACAAGCGCAAGGGCAACCAATAGTTTCCTGGGACCATGTGAGCAAAAGCTGTGTTTTTGTTGCAGCCTGCCAAAACATGATCCGAAACCAAAGACTATAAACCACCCAACAATATGGAAAGAAACAGCGAAGCGGCATGTGTTTTACATGTTGAGAAGAAACCACATGTTGACAAGGTAACCCTCAATTTGTGGTTTGGATTGGTGGTTTGGGGATCTTAGTCCTGGCTCTCGAACCCTCAATTTGTGGTTTGCATTGGTGGTTTGCATTGGTGGTTTGGATTGGTGGTTTGGGGATCTTAATCCTGGCTCTCGTAGAGGATAAATGGGACACCACCGGAACACCTCCAAACCGATTCGGCTCCACGAATTGAGGGAAGCTGATTTGAGATGCGGCGTCAACCTACTCGCTTTCTCAAATCAGCTTCTCAAAACAAAATCCGAACCAAAAAAACGACTCAAATTTGGGATGCTCTCAGCTCTCAAATCAGCTTCTCACTTTCTCCGGCGTCAGGGTTCGGAACCAAAAGACTGCCTGGCGGTTGCCGCGTGAGCCCTGAAGCTCCGAAGCTTTCGAGCGGATTGCGCCGGGAAAAAGCGGGATCCGCCTCCCGCTCATTCGGTGCTCTGAATTGGTGGTGTGGTGATTACGGAGGGGGAAGTTTTGTTGGCTGCTTTGAATTGGTGGTGCTTACGGTGGGGGTTTCCCCATTTACCCTGCACAAGAGCCAAGGGTACTCCCCAAACCAATCCGAAGCGCCCACGAAAGGTTTCCTGACAGGCGCCTTTTGCGGTTGAGGTTACCACCTGGGATGCTCTGAAAGATTCCTGGTGCGGTCGTTCAGTCAAGTTGGATGATTCGCGCTCCAAAGAGGATCCGTCCGCAAAGTGCCGTCCTCAAAACGAACTCTCCATGCGGGTTTGCAGGGGTCTCCCCCAAAAAAGAAACAAACAAACAAACAAACAAACAAACAAACAAACAAAAAGGAACAAGAGAGAAAAAAAAGAAAACATACATAAAATAAACCTGCGTATTTTTCCCGGCCCCCTCCCCCCCAGCAAGCAGGACTTGACAAAACCTAAACAACTAAACGACGTGCAAAGAGCAGTGAATTGTGATCTGGCACTTTGAGGGGCGGCATATCGAAACTGGCGTGTCCATAATTTGAGAATTCCCTTTAGTTTCAAAGGGAAGCCAAAAGGAGAACAGCCAATTTTGTGGGACTTTCCAATGAGAACAAACCCCTTGCTCGCGGGGGGGGGGGGACGAATAAAAGACTTTGGTCTCCGTGGCTCCCTTCAAGTTTGTGGAAATAACCCCGAGGGAAACCACCCGGGGCGTGTTGCCCCCCCAAAACAAAACACACGGAACCATTCTCCCCAAGCAACCAGCGAGCGCCAAAAAAAAGAGGGGGCATTCCTGTTCCCGTACAACTTCTGTTCTTGGCCCCGCTGTTTAGCCATGAATCCGCAAATAAAGGCGCCGTGGGCTGGTTGTTCTTACTAAACCAACGTGTTGCCCAACCCTGCCTGATTGAAAAGAAAAAAACAAACTTCTTGCCCAAGCCTTCTCTGGGGGGGATTCTGTCTCCCCTTCGCATTTTTGTCTCCCGCTCCGCGAAAACAAAGGTGGACAGCCCGACGGCTCGCGTTTTCGCAGAGGTCCTCGGCGCTGCCATCCGCAGAAGCTGCGAGCACCTGGCACCGGTTCCAGCCGCCACTCGGTTCCTGGTCCCTCAGGAATCAAAGGTGATCACCTTTTGGGGCCGCAAAAAATTGAGTGCCAAAAAGGGGAAACCCAATGTCAGGTCGATTCGCTTTGGTTGCAAGTGAGAAGGCGAACATTCAAAAAACCACCAAAAAAAACATGGGATAGGCGTCCTTTTGGAATAGAACCAATCTAAACCAGTGGAACCCCATCTGTCAACCAAGCTCACCGATCAACACCACTCAGCGCATCTAAACCAATGAAACCCATCTATTTCCAACCACCAAACTAACCAACCCCAAGGACACCACCCATGGCCAGGGACCCCTATTTTACTCGCACTTCGAACCGCACCCCGCAGTCCAACGCCACTTTCTTTTCCCCCAACCCCTCTCAACCCCCTCAACCCCCTCAACCCACCCCCCCCCCCACCCCCACCTTTTACCCCAAAACCCGCCGGCGCCCAGCCGCCGCTTCGGCGCCTTGGCGGCCTGGACGAGGCGGCCGTCCTCCGGGCCATCGAAGCCCAGAAGCTTCGCCGCCTCCCAGTTCACCACCTGCCATCTGGCCATGGGTCAAAACCCAAATCGTACCCCCAGTGAACATCCGATTCAATCCAACCACTAAAATCGGTTCTAAAATGGGTGGTGCAGCTACCCCAAAATAATACCATTGGTTTTGACCCACAGCCATCTCGGACTCGATCTCGGAGTCGATGTCGGGACTCGACTCGGATTCGATGGGGTGGGGGCGGGGGGGGGAAGGGTGGAAAAGGCGCCGGGGGAGGGTGGAGGGGGGCCAGGTGGAGGGTGGAGGGGAAAGGTTGGAAGCCTTTGTGGCGTTTGGTGGGTGTTAAAATACTGGAAGCGTGGTGTTGGTGGGTGTTTAACGTATCCACAAGGAAGAAGGTGGCAAGTGTTGGTGGGTGGATTTATCAAGGGAGTTGAGTGGTCTTGAGTTGGCAACACCCAACGTAGTTGTTCGGGCCAACGTCTCCGGAACTGCCTAGCCTCTTGATCAAGGTCGCCATTCTGAGGTGTGAGGGCTTGACCACGCAAGGGAATCCAAAAAGAAGAGAGAAATTCATCTTGGCAAAGCGATCAAAACAAGCATGGTTCATGTTACACATTGCACTTGCAACTGTTTTGTCCGGGTTGTTGGAAAAATAATCCTTTTTGGGGAATCAAGTTGGTACCCCACAAGCACCCCCACTCCCTGAGAGGAAACTGGATCTGTCAGGAACTCGCCCAGAGGCTATGTTAGCAGGGTTTTTACAAGGGAAACCAAGAGGTAAAACGAAATCCATGTTGGAATCTCAGAAACGGCACCCTGAAAAAGCTTCCTTCCACTTGGTTTGGAGCCGAATTCGGTGGTGTAGAAAACCCATAGGGGTACCGCATACCTGGTAATCAATCAATGTGGGGGAGCCCGCGTTGGTTGGTGAAGGGAAACCAAAGGAACCACCGATCAGTGTTGGCCCCCCGAGTTAAAAGGACCGCCCAAATAAGGTGCAATGAAAGAACTGACATGCACAGGGCCCCATAAAAAAAGGATCGCAGCCAGCCCTTATTAGTGTGGCTCCCTTGGGTACCAAATGGGTAACCCGCATTCCAAAAAAAACACAGTGAGTTGCAAAAAGGAGGGCTCGAGGATATGGTTTTGAATGCAGTTACTTATCCAGGAAATTATTATTTCTTTAAAAAAAGAAAAAAGAAGTTACGTTGTTTATTGATTAATTGATTTATGTATGTGCTATATGTAGTATTTTTACATTTAGTCATTCATTCATTCATTCATTCATTCATTCATTCATTCATTCATTCATTCATTCATTCATTCATTCACTCACTCACTCACTCATTCATTCATTCATTCAATCATTCATTCATTTCATTCCATTCCATTTCATGTCATTTCATTTCATTAGTTCATATAATATTAGTTCATTCCTTCCTTCCTTCCTTCCTTCCTTCCTTCATTCATTCATTCATTAATTTACTTATTCACTTATCTATCTATCTATGGACTCACGTGTTTGCTTGTTTATTCAATTCCTCTTTGGGGGGTCCGCTAACAAAAGACACATCATTTTGGGGGGACCCCCGACCCGCTTGGAACTGAACCGCCCGGTTTTTCAGCCCCGGCCGTGTGGGCGGCGCTGGTGTCCACTAAGCCGATGAAGGCCTTGGGGTCCTCCTCGGCCTCGAAAGAAGCTAGGGGCAGGGGGTTGGGGTTGTGGTTGTGTTTGGGGTTGTGGTGGTGGTTGTGTTTGTGTGTGTCTTTGGTTGGTGCCAGTTTTGGTTTCCAAGGACAATCAGTGAACCCTGTCTTCCATGTCAGATCTTTTTTAACAGACATTTTGTCCAAAATTGGGTGGTGGTCGCAAAATGGAGCCCTGCATGGCCAGGGGGAACCCTCAAAATTGTTCTCCTTGATTGGCTTTTGATCACTCGAGGTCTATCCAACCACTGTGATACTTTTAGGAATTCCATCGAGCAAAATGGGGAGTTGGTCTTTGGGAGGCCCTTTTTGTTGTATCACAGAAGTTGTCATTTCCCACAGCCCCGGTTTCAAGGCAAACCAAAAGGAACACCACCGTTTGGTTTGTTTTTTTGGGGGGGCGTTCAGACAAATAAATGGACCTATGGAACCCCTACCCCAAAAAAAAAAACACCAAAAAACACCTATGACTCAGCCGGTTTGGACGAAACAAAAAGTTGGACCCAGAGATGAAAGGAAAGGTGATCGCTTTTGGCCAATAAGAATTGACCAAAAAGATGGAGAAACTCACCTTTTGGTGCCTCTGAAAATGTTTGGAACCAAAACGGGTGAAGCAAAAGGCCAGTTCAGGTCGATCGAAGGTTTCGGGACGGGCCCCCTTTTCTGTGGAAGGCCGCCCGAACTGACAATAGACCACCAGGGAGCCGTCGTTCAGACCAATAGGAATGCCCGACACTTTTAGCAATGTCCAATAAGGATCCCAACATCAGAAAAATGTGACCCCAACCATGTCACAAACACTTTGTCCCCTAAGCACTAAGCAATTATGTTCTGGTTTCCATGAAGCCTCACACAAAAAAAAGAGATCTACTTCCGAGAAGTCTCACACAACAAAGCCCCATTGAAGACCCCAAAAAAAATCCCCCTCGGTTTGGGTCGATCCTTCGGAGTGGATCGGAACCTGATCTGAAGCATTCACCAAGTGAATTGGCACAAACCAGTGGCCGACCTGCCGAAGGACTCGTTAAGGAAGATGCCCCAAATCAGCTTCTCACTGATCTAGGCAATTTGCAATAAATCTTACCTTGTCACCTCGTTGCTAAATAAGGTTTTGGAGTGTGCGCCTCGCCTCGTTAAATCCGCGGTCACCTCGTCACCTCGTCACCTCGCTAAATCCCTCGTCACATCGTAACTTTGTACTACAAGTCTAGCACGCGGATAGTTGCCTAAAGTGCTGAAAAACTTCTCAGGCTCCTAAAAGTTTATTTTGCGCTTTGGCAGCCCCGAGCCTTCCAACACCAATGCCACGTTCCAGCACACTTCCACAGCTCCAGCTCGAAAAACTCAATTTTGTAGCACAAACCTAGTGCAAGAAGCGCGCTTCCACGACTCGTAGTACAAGCCAAGTACAAAAAAGTACGCTTCCGCAGCTCCAGCGCGAAAATCAATTTTGTAGCACAAGCCTAGTGCAAGAAGCGCGCTTCCACGACTCGTAGTACAAGCCAAGTACAAAAAAGTACGCTTCCGCAGCTCCAGCACGAAGATCACAATTTTGTAGTACGAGTCCAGAACGCGGATAGCCGTTGGAGGCGATGAAAAACTTTTCAAGCTCCGAAAAGTTTACTTTGCACGTTTGCGGCCGCTAGCTGCCTGCAGGGTCGCTTATTTCCATTCTGAGGGCTGGCAGCCCCGGATAGCTGCCTGGAGTGCTGAAGAACAACTTTACAAGCCCTGAAAATTTATTTTGCGCTTTGGCAGCCCCAAGCTTGCCAACAACAACGCCGCGTCCCAGTACAAGTGCGCTACAGGAAACTTTGGCAGCCCCAGCTCGCAAACACCAATACAATGTCCAATACAAGTCTGCCATATACATGGAATACAATATGCAATGCAGTATGGTTCATTGAATTTAGCTCTCAAAACTATTCACTTTTCCGCCGCTATGCCATTTCCAGAAATTTCGTTCCGTTTGCTCCCCACTCCAAACACACCTTGGAAAGGATCCGTTGCATGTCCGGTTGCCGCTGGATCCCAAATGACAGCAATGTCAGAATATCTTTCCATGTGACCCTGGCCAAAGGCAAGTGGCTGGCCTTTGTTGTGTCAAAGGCTTTGCTGAGGGGTTGCCGGAAACAATGAGACTAGGGGTGCTTTGGGAAGGCGGGAAGGCTACGGGAAGGCTACGGGAAGGCTACGGGAAGGCTACGGGAGGGCTACGGGAAGACTATGAGCAAAAAAAACTTTGCAGGGCTCAAAAAGTTATTTTCCCCAACAATCACCTCTGACCGTATAAAATAACTTTTCAGGCCCTGAACAGTTTTTTCCTGCTGTGGGACCCTCTCCTGCTGCATCTACGTGTGCACCTCGTTGTTCTGAATTTAGTTAACTCGCCTCGCGTAAAATATTTGCTCCACCTCGCACCTCGGCTGACCTCGCTCTAAATTGCCTAGACTGATTCGTGCTATGGAAGGCTACAAGAGCCGGGGGGTCAAATCCCGAAACCACGCGTCCAAACCACCAATTCAGACTACCCGAACAAGAATCAGTTTGAGAGTTTGAACGGGTCGAAGAGGGATTCCGTGCGCTTTGATTCATGTTACAACATCTCTTGGAAGAGAAGCCGACAGGTTCATGCGCGAAACTGGCTTGCCTCTGGGGCGTGTCATGGGTCTCACGGGAAACAATGCTCCTGTCATGCCAAGACTATGGCTTTCTCGCCCTTCTCTTGCTGCGTGGATGGGCTAGCCACCATTTTGCGGTCTTGCCACAAAGGCTAAAGTCCAACTCGAAGTGGAAGCGAGCGGTCAACAAACACACTTTGCCCCCTGCTGCCTGCCGCTTGCCCCAACCCCCCAACCCCCCAACTCGCCAACCCCACAAACCACAAAACCCCCCCACAAAACTTCCAACCCAACCCCACATGCCAAGAACCGCAGAGATTGTGCCAACTTTTCTTTCTGCTCCCGCCAACCGCGAGAAACTTGTGGCAAACGTGAGAATTGGGACCTAAGTCTTCACAGGTAAAAACAAATCCTGGGAGCAAGTGAAGATCGAACCGGTGGAATCCGTGTTCAACCAGCTGACTAGCTTAGCTTAGGTCAAGCAGACTTCTGAGTGGGCGGTTCGAAGTAGAAAGTATTTTTGAGGCTACCCCTTGCTTGTGGTCTTGAAGGGAAGCCATGCATCTAAAGCACAGACGCATCCAAGAGGTTCCCCCCCCAAAGAAATAATAATTCTAAAACAAAAACAAGAAACACTGGGGAGAAACAAAAACCAAGGTGACGCATGCGAGGTCAGGGGTCCCTCAACTTCCCTTTTTAAGACCTCCACAAAAGTGGGTAGTTTTGGTTGGACCCCGCGGCCAACTGCAACCTTTGACCTGGGGGGAATCCCGTGGACCGCGAGTTAGTGTGAAAACGTCTTCGCCTCATCCACGGCCATGCCCTTCACCGCCAGGCCCAGGTTCTTCTGCGGCAGCTCGATGCCCGGCAGGTGCTTCACCCCGCTGTAGAAGCCTCGAGGTCTTGGAAAACCCTTACCCCACAACATCCTTCAACGACAACGACAACAAGATACCCACACCTTCAGCTTCCCAGCAATTGGTGGTTTGGGTTGGTGGTTTGCTGGTTTGGTGCTTACGGATTTACCTCTACACGAACAAGGGTTGCATTCTCCAAACCATCCATCCACACCACATGGAACCAGGAACCATTTTTCGCAGCAACATGATCTTCAAGGAGTTTTGCAGGTTCTACTGTGGATGAACAAAATCCATTTCGCGCCACTTTGAATCCATGGTTGAAACCATTTTAGTTGGTATCTGCAAAGGGACAAGAATCATTTAGGGGGTGCTTACAGTAGGTGGTGCGAAATGGATTTCGTCCATCCACAGTAGAACCTGCGAAGCTCCTTGAAGACCATGTTCCTGCGAAAAATGGTTCCTGTGCAGGTTCCAAGTTACTTTCAGTTGCCCAAAGGACCTGCAACTGAAAGGTTAACCTTTTGGGGCCATGACTAAATATGGACCAAAATGGGAAAACCAAAAGGTCAAAAGGTCGGCTTTGAACAACTGAGTACTTGGTGGGGAGGGTGATTGGTGGTTTGGATTGGTGGTCTGGGGAGTGCAACCCCTTGTTCGTGTAGAGGTCAATCCCTAACCGCAAAACCAGCAAGCCACCCATCCAAGCCACCAATTGCTGGCAAGCTGAAGGTGTGGGGATCTTGTTGTAGTTGTGTTTAAAGCGAAACCAAAAGGAACACCACCATTTTAGGGGGATTCCTGAAAAAGAACACACCCGAGATCTGTGATGCCGAAGCAGTTTGTTCCCATCCAACCATACCAGTGAACCAACCGCTATACACATGGCCGTGGGTCAAAACCCAGTACCCCTGGTGAACATCAAAATAGGTGGCAAATGGATGTTCATCCACCCCAAAACGGGATCGCCATAGCTTATGCCCCCCATGGCCCCCCCAAAAAAACGTCCGGGCTCCTCTTCCCCGGGTCTTCCGCGCCTTGCGAGGCCGCGTTTCCCGGCAGGTAGAGCTCCGCCCGCGCCCGGTAGCGGTCCAGATCCTGAGGGCACGGGAAAGAACCCCAAGACCCCTCGACATCTCCTGGGAAGGGTTTCTTCAGGAACCTTTGGGTGAGAACTCTGGTGGGTATGGGGTCAAAAGGAAATCACCGGGAGACCGCAGCTTTTAGACCACGGCAAGCCATTTGCCCGGGCAAGCCATTTACTAATTCTTGACCCACTGAGATAAAGCGAGCCGGGAGGCCCCCGCCCCAAAACCGGGCTCCCGGGCGGCGTTTTTTGGTTTTCCTCGAGAAGTTCACCGGAAGGAACCCCAAAAAGGGATCTGCCCCCCGAAAAGTTGGCTCTTCTTCTTCGGCCCGTTCAAATTTGCAGGGTGTTGGGTTTTTTTTTGTTTTTCCCAGTGGGTTGGTTGCAAAATGGGAAGGGCTTTCAGCGGTGATCCCATGTCTTTCATGAGCCAATAGCCGGCAAAGTGCAAACTATAGCAGGCAGCCAGACCGTGCCCAACGTGTTGGACATGTTCTGGACAAGCATGTGCGTGGAGCCTCACTTGGAAACTCTGGTACTTCTTGCGAAACAAAGCTCTCAGAAATCGTGTCTAAGCAAATCTCTGCCCTTCCCTGATATGGGTCGCGATTGAGCACCACTCCTCTTCAAGCTTCCCGTTGCTGTCCCGTCAAACATTTCCACGTGGCAGTGTACATGCCCCAAATGCATGCCCTTGTGTGCGACATGGTGCACAAAGTTGTTCCCCAAGACCGGGATGTAAGGATGTAACTCTGCTTGTTGCACCTGTTGCAAACGGCAATATCTCCTTCAAGCCCCTTGGAGAAGCCACCAGGACACTCAACAAAGCATCAGCCGAATTTCACCTTCTTGCAGTTGGTCTAGTTTTGGTTCATCAGTTGACTTGAATTTGAACACCCGAAGGGGACGAGTTGCTGAGACCGCCTACAAATTGCGGCACATCCAGTTAGGGAGTTGATACGGGCATGCCAGGGCCGTAAGTAGTTCCCAATGGCAACAAGTGATCAGGTGGTTTGGTCGGGCGTAACTGAGTATAGGGAAAGCAGCGCCCCAAGCATGCATACAGGTATGTATATGTATATGTATATATATATATATATATATATGATACCCACACATTATTTGTAATGCGTAGACTGTATAAATTGCTCAGAAGTATATGACAGGGGATACGGGGTACAGCACGTTCCCATTGTGGGAACCCAAGCCCCCAACTTTCACTTGCATGGAAAGTAGTCTTACAGGTTCCCTCAGTCAGGCTCCATGTTAGTGGACGGGAGGGTAGCCTTACTGTAATAGAGAAGCCATTTGCTTACCAAAAAACAGCTGTGGAAGAAGGGAAGCTGCCTTTTCCCTAGTGGTCTTTTGGAGTTGGTGCCCTTTGTTTTTTGGTTGGAAGGAGAACCTCCATTTTGGGGGCCCCTCAAAAACATGTGGGGGGCGCGCGGGGGGGTCCCCTCAATAAAAAAAGCCACACCCCTCACGTTTGCCTTTTCATCCGTCCCTCTTTGAGCTGGGCGCCAGATCGTACTCCTCGAAGAAGGGCATGCCTCAGTCAGCTGCAGAGCTTCGCTTCACGCTCGCGAAATGCGGGCGTGGCCACGCAAAACGGGCTCAAGATACACCCCTTCCAAAGTTGCTGCTCTTAAAGCACATACCCAATAGAGGACGGCCTAAATGTATGCATTCCCTGTGGTGTTCCTCGTAAACCAACCGGGCAAAAAGCTGAAATGACCTTTGGCAAAGGCTGCTTGCGGCTTTTTATCGGGCGCACACCACCTGCAAAAAGACCTGAAGCTCCTTCCTTCGAATCGACTCTGGGCCAGGGGAATGGAAACTCCGCCAAAAACCTCTGGGCTCAAAGACCAGAGACAGACCAAGGACAGCGACGATTTCTCGCCGAAGTTCGAAGTTTCTAGGGAGAACTCCAGGGAACCCGAAGCAACCAGCTTGCTGCCCAGCCAGAAGCTTGTGGTTTCTTCGCGCCCAGAACGCGCCTCAGCGGCGTGGTCGGAGTCCGTGTCTTTTGACCCCAAGAGGTAGACTTAAACCCGGTTTTGGGGAACTGTGCTCAGATCCCCTGCTAAAAGCTTAACTTTTAGTAAGTTCAATTTGGAAATCCAACCACTAAAGCACTAGAATCACAAAAAAACACATGAAAACGATCTAAAAAGCTTTAAAAACAAAAAGCCCAGGAACCGCATGCCTGCGACCCACTACACCAAACAACCACCAAAAAACCAAACCACCCGGTTGGGACCCGTCTCGACGCCGGCAGCACGGGGGACGCTGGGGCCACCGGGCCCAAGATGCCGTGCACCTCGATGCCCAGCTGCTCGCACAGCTGGGCCTGGGGGAAGTCCATCACCTGGCGCGCCAAAACGCGGGCGACTGGAGATGGGCCACATCAACTGCCGCTTTGGGTGATCCGTGGCCGCTTGCGGGTAAGGAGTTGATGGGTGAGATGTCCGCTCCTTTTCTTTGCGGGTGATGTTCGCCAAAAAAAAATACGGGCACAGTGGATGATTCTATAGGCGTGATTTAACTGGGCGGTCCATTTTCTGATCCGCTAAAAGTGAGGAGCTCGTTGGTTCAATACGGAAACCCCGCTAAGCCAACTCAAAGCCTAAAAATCCAAGGAACGGACGGCTGGGAACCGCCCAGATGTATGGAGGTTCTGGGCGATGTTACTGCTTTTATGGGTGATGTTGCTCACTTTGCTGGGTCACTCACCTCCGGCTCGAGTCGCGGATCGCATTTTTTCATACGGGAAAGGGGTCAAGGGAAGGCCAAGCTTTAGAAAAGCAGGAGGCAGAAGGAAACTCGTGTCGCCTGCCATATGTTTAAAGGGCTTGCAGTGCTTCAAGCTTAGAAACAAGTTTCGGATATGGAGGAAACTGATCTGCGAATCTTCAACTTGCCAAAACCTCGTGGGTACCTTTTTGGTTTCTTTCTAGTAACCTTTGGGTTTCCCTATGAGCCGAAGTCTTGTTTCAAGTAGGCATTCGAAATTTAGCGCACCCCCTGGCTTTTGGGAAATGTAGTGAATTCCCCCATGTCCTGCCAAATCGACCACAGAGTACTGCTTGTGGTTGCCGTCTCGCGATGATCTGGCTGTCTCCAAGGTCAACAAGACATTGTCACTGGGCAACCCTTGGACTGGCGCCGGGTTGTTCCCCCTAAAGCCCTTTTGGAAAAACAAGGTCACGGCGCCGTTAGCAACCGTGGGGCCCCGCAACACCATCATTGAATCGGTCAAAGCCAAACCTATGGCAATTACCCGTGCGATTTCAAGAGTGCAAATTGAGGCATTGTCTCACGTGCTGTATTTTGCAGCACTTTTATCTTATTTTCTGCCTTTCCCAATAGCGCGCAGCACACTTGCTGCCACTCTTCCCGCGCAGCTAACTTTTTTCGGCTGCCGTTCTTGCCTGTCTGAGCGGCTCTTCTGTCTACACAAGTTGAAGACTACGCCTGTCTGAGCTTCTTCTTCTTCTTCTTCTTCTTCTTCTTCTTCTGTTGAACACGTCTATCGGCTCAAGCCAATGCAAGTTGACGCAGGAATCTGGTGGCTTGAACATGTTTGTCGACTCGAGCCAATGCAAGTTGACCATAGCAACCGTTGGGTTCTGGTGGCTCTGACAAGGCAACCTGCATATACAACAAACGTCCTTGCACTTCGGTGTATGTCCGTCAATCTATGTGCGGTCAGTCTGTTTGAGCGAGAAAAGCGGACTATGCATGCCCGGCGTGCGCAAGGACGGGGTGTGCACAGAGGTTCCGGCACGCACGGCCGGCTTGCGCATGCTGTGTGTCTGTCTGCGCGTGTGTCTGCATTGGCTGATGCAAAGTCAACATGATTAAAAACACCCAACCACCCACCCCAATACCCCCCCCCCAACCCCAAAAAGTGGCGTGACAGCTCATGGTCGCTAATCACGCCGTGAGCAAAACAAGCACTGACAAAAATGAGAACCAGCCTGGCCCTTTCAACTGCCTCCATCTTCGTAAGACATCCTGCCTCGCCCTCTTGGTGGCTTCTGTTCAGGAGGTTACCTCCCCAAGGTTCACGTTGTTCGGCCCAGTTCACAAGGGCTCCCGAATCCGCTGGGCACCTGTTGGGGTGCTGGGCGCCTGTTGGTTCCTATGGGCTTCCAACCGCGTCCCGCGAGGAGAACTCGTTCCCCACCCCGAAAGGAAAACTCACCTGTCACGGCGTAAGCGATGTGACTGACCAGGGAACGGATGGGTATGGCTGTTTGAAAAATCGGGGACCTGCCCCAGAAAGTGCAATGCCGACCCCATATTCCCCTCCGAACGTGGTTTGATTCACCCTAAATTTCGGGGCAGCCCCCTATTAACGAACTGGGGTTGATTGATATGGGGTCAACATGACCAGCAAAACAAACGAATCCATGGAGCCCCTGTCTCGTTCCGATCGCCTGCAGGTCTTTGAGGTCTGCGATCCGCGAGCCTCCGATCGGAGCGAAAGCGTGTTGTGGTCGAGTCCGTGGCGACATCCCTTCGACCGCACCACGTTTTAGGAAGCCATGGGGGAAACTGCAAGGTTTGTTGGTATTTGCGTTGAATCGAATCATTCCGTTGGGTTTCTGAGGTGGGGCGAACGGATTTTGCCCCCCGCAGTAGGTGTTTCTCAAAACAGGGGTCTCCTAGCAGCATAGCTGGTGTCTTTTCGACTTCCCAGCAGAAACCAACCCGAAATGGGGACCACCATCTTGAGACTCCTCCCAAGCGGTAGAAGTGAAAAACCTGGAAAAACGGGGGAAAGTCATAAGCCTGGAAAACCGGGGCACGTTACAATCCTACCACAAATTGTCAGTGCCTGGGCGTAGAGTGCGCCGGGGTCTGACAGAAACAGACCAGGCGACACCAGGCGCCCCCTGGAAACGATTCAAGGGGAGGGAGTGATCGAACTACTTGGGTTTTGTCCTCTGGAAATCACTCCAAGGAGACGTTGAATGAAGGAGGTCGAACTTGGAACGCAACTTGGAAACCGAAAGGAAGCGGTTTCCAAACATTTGGGAGGTGGTTTTGATACGGAGAATGCTTGTGGGGTGCCCCCCTTCTGTCAATATTGTTTCTACAGGTTCTTTACGGCGGCTGGGCAGAAATAAAAGGAAGCCCAGGTTGGGCTTCTCCGTGCAGGCTTCGCGTCTTCGCCAGGGCTGCGAAGTTAGCGCAATTGCCATGGGATAAAATTGGAGAAGGTACCATTTTCTGGGTTGCTCCAAGCCGCACTGAGCAAAAGCTCCTTACACCTTGCGTCGTGGGTGTAACGGAAAGGCCATTTACTTAGCCAAAAGGTCTGAGGGATCCCTCAAATTCGCCCAAAGATCATGGCCTTTTGGTTCACAATCGACTATATTGCGAACCAAGGGTAGGCTTGCAAATATGGGGGGGTCCCAAGGTACGCAGCAATCCCCCGAAAAATGTGGGTTCCCTTTAGTTTCCTCTTTGAATACCAAAAGAAGGCTCAGAATTTGGAGAAGCACTCACGTTGGCCGATGTTTTTGAAGACCCGCCATGGCTCAACCATGGGTAGAGCATGGGCTTCTGCTTGAGCCCAACCGGAACCCATCTTGACCCCTGAGCTTTATCTGGCCTTGTTTTTGAGTCGCGCATCCTCATGGGACACCCCGAGCAAAGACAACATACAATCATGGAAGCCAAAGCAAGACGATGTTTTATCTCGCTGGTTTTCTGCTCCCCTGCTAAAAGTTTTAAGAAAAATGCTTTAATCACCAAAGATATGGCAGCGCCCCGCTATTTAAGACGTCCATTTTCTTGGGTCCAGGCGGTACACATGGAGCCCCAAGTAAGGGAGTCCGGCCTGTGCCGAGGAAGCGCACGTTCTCCAGGTTCACTTTCATCTTCTCCTTTGCGGCTTAAAGCTCAAGAAGAAGAGAACATCAGCACATCAAGGTCTTCGTGGGACAAATGGATGGGTTCCACTAAAAAGCCCAGATTTGCAGCAAGCTGAAGCCAGCCTGGCCCCATCCATGCCAAGTCGCCCCTTAACTAGAACGTTTTGAGGCTCGGCAGCAGTTCCGCTTACCAGGTCTGAGGCATTTCGTTGCACGTTCGGTTTTCTTGGCAACCTCAATGGAGACGCCTCGTGGGTCTCGGTCACGCGCAGATGCAAGGCAACCGAGCAAGTGTCGCAAACGATAAAACCGGAGGCCGTAGCACAGAAAGGTACTAGAAGCGCGTGATGGCAATGGGGCCTTCTTCACTCAAGGGGGGCTTGACGTTGCACGCGTGGCAAGCGTTAGTGTTCTCCGGTTGGAAGGGGATGGACATGGCAGCGGGCCGCGAGCATAGCGGTAGTTCCTCGCCCGCTTTTCCCCTTGACTCTGAAGCCTCAAGGGGAAATGTCCGTGCCTTTCGTATGAATGAAACAAAGCGGGAATGATTCAACCTCAAATCCCCCATACGCAAGCTTGTTCGATATTTCGGGCATGGGTGAACTTCGGCGCATCTGCGATCAGTCAAGCCCCTGGAATGCATTCCAGTGCACATTTCAGCCTGCAAGGGTGAACAGTTCGTGCAAGCCATTTCAAGAATATCTGGGCCTTGTCTCCGGGATCCGTGCGTGCATGGTCCGACTGCAGTACTTTCCCACGAAAGGACTCTGGGACAAGGTCTGCCCCCAACAGAAGAATTGCAGGTTTCCTAGTAAGCTCCCTCTGACTAGCACGGGAACAAACAGGCAAACCCTTGCTCTCGGCAAGTGACGCAACGTCCAAAACAACTTTCTCCCTTTCGGGGCCCGAACCACACCGTAGGTCTTAGTCAAGGGAGTCCTGGAAGGTGTCCCAAGGAGAGAGGCTTGGGGTTACTGTGGAATTGGGGGCCGTGGCTCTGCCGTTGCAAACCTGAAGATAATCTGATACGTTGCGCTCCTGTTTGAGGTCACCGCAATCTTGCGGAGGGAACAAGTTGTCCCACACGGCTTTAAGTTGGTGGCATTGAAGGAGGGAAACCAAGCACCCAAGCACCCAAGCACGCGAAGCTTCGATTTGAGCCTTAGGGTTCTTGGCACAAATCGATGAGGAGTTTCGAGGCCCCTGCAATTTCCTTAGTTTCCTTTCCCCACAAAGCCAAGTCAAATCGGCGTTTCAACCATTTTGACCCGCCGGGTGTGAATTTTGATTGGCCCTTCATCTACATCACTGCCAAGATTCGGACCCGGATTTTCCCCTTTTCTGACGGGGGGTCCTGGTTTGGACAATGTTCCTTTTAAAGGGACTCCTGTCAGGTTCCATGTAAAGAAGGTGGGAGGCTATTTTGTTAAACAAAACACACACACACACACACACAAACCCAAGCATACCCTGCCTGAGCCTGCGAGAGCCACCCGCCCTTGAACTCCGCACCTGGCGCGTTGCGCGTGTCAATAAGCTCGGCGTTGTTTCGCTCGTTCGGCGTGCTGAGCATGTGTTTTTGTTTACTCATGTGTGTTTGTTGCTGGTTTAATGGTTTTCTGAGGGGGCGAAATTGTCATAGAGAGCTGTTTTTTGCCCTTCTTTTTTTTTTTTTGGGGGGGGGGAAATTGCCATAGAGCGCATTCCTCAATCGAACTATAGGGGTCCTGCCCTCGAGGACACAAAGCCTTTGCCCGGGCCAAGCTTCCTTCGTGCCGACTCTCGCACCAGTCCTTTGCCTGGTCGAACGTCATGCTTCAAAATTTCATGCAGTGATTCGTCGCATCCATGCACCAGCACTTCCTTCAGGCATAAACTGCTCACCTCTGAAAACACATTTGTCAACACGCGAACGGATCGTGATGTTAATCTGGGGCTGCCATTGCTAGAATGCGACCATGTAACAAAAGGGGGTGAACAATGCGTCCTCAGATGAATAGTATGGGCCTGCGTTCGAACGCATTTCAAAGCAGGGCGGCACATTTGGCCTGCCCCATTAAGAAGAGAACGGCTTCAACCCCTGGCACACCTCCTCCTTGGTCAAGGGCCGCATGCTGGGCGCGAGCCCCTGGTGTGGAGGAGCCTTGCCAGCCAGGGCGTTCTGGAGGATGATGTTGGCGTTGCGCTCGCACGTGGCCTCATCGACCTCCACCGCCTGCACCAGGAAGCCGAACTTGCCGTCGCCCTTCGCCCCGCTCATCTTCGAGCTGCGCTCGGCCTTCCAACTCTTCGCCATGTTCTCCGGACCGCGGAGCTCCAGCAAGTCGCGGTGCGCCCCGTTCCAGGCAATGTACGGCACGCCCGGAAAGTGGTCCACCGGCGGGAAGCCGAAGAGCTGGATATAACCCTCGTGCAGCTTCAAGTCCCACTCGCCCAAGGGGAAGGACGTGGCCGCCTCTTCCGCGGATCGCAGCCAGGACACCATGGCGCTCAAGTATCCGCCCGCCCCGAAGAACTCGCTGTCCGTGAACACCTTCGATCCCCCGTACTTCTGCTGAGCCGTGAGCAGGTCCTTCATCGATGCGTCCACGTCGTACTCGAGGGCGGAGCTGACCCACTCCTGGAGCAAACTCGGCCATTCCGGCGCCGGCTCCATGATGCAGACGCCCACCTGGTCGAACTTGTTGTTGTTTTGCCATCGCCTCCACAGGGAAGCGGTGTCGTTCTGCGACGGATACACGTGGCGCTGCTTCTTCAAAAACCCCACCGTGGCTTTGTCGCTGGTGTCCGCCAGCCAGGCGGTGAGGGTGTACGGTCGAAGCAGCTCATCATGGTGCGATACCTCGCTTGCTTGCTGCTCCCCTGCTAAAAGTTTTTAACTTGTAGTGATTTAATTCGGAAAACCAAAATTGGTTGGCAAAAAGTTGTTCAGTCCTAACATCCCTTGGCAAAATGCACCAAAGATACCGCACCGGCTGGTCCTCCGTCTTCGGCAACTGCTCGATGCTCCAAATGTGGCTCTGGTGGGAGCCGGAGGTCATCATGTACCAAAACATGTGCTTCCCCGCATTTCTCTCCTTGGTGAACGCGTCCCAAAGCTTTTGGGAGCCGTAGACCTCCCAATCGCTCGGGTTGCCCAAGGTAATTTCGCCGATCAGGCCGATGTAGAGCTCCGCAAGCCAGCTGCCTGTGGGACCGCAGGCCGACATTGTCCCGTCTGCGGGATGGCCGTTCTTTGCGGACAACTCATTCATGATGTCCTTGACGATGTCTTCCATGGGCTTTCCCGACGCCATGGCCGCCATGAAGAGTTCATTCTTCGTTGCAATCCGAGGGCTTAAAAGACTGTCGTAGGGCATCAAGCGCTGAACCTGTTTGAAGCACAGGTCCTCAAAAGCACCCCGAGAAGCAGAGGACTGCAAGAGCGAGGTATGCTCGCAGAGGCCATCGCTGGTGTCCGCCCCACGGACCCCACCGAGGGCGAACAGGACCAGCGCGCAGAAGGGCGGTGCAGACATGTCTGCAAGCGACGGCCCAAAAAACCAAGAGTTATCCTGAACCTCTTAACGGCTATAGAGCAGTGGGTTGAACGAGAATTCGCTGTGAGGCCACGAGTTTCTGATTGGATTTGGGAAGCAAGCCACATATGGATAGGACAACACAAAGACCAAGCTTGGGCCCTGAGAAAGGGCCGTAGTGTTACAAAAACATACACAAACCATCCCATTCTACGGTTTATTGATCACGGCTTTCGAGAACATCTAAAGACTAGAGACCTACGAAAGCCAAGCACAGCTCTTGGCGTCGCATAAAACGAGCGTGGTCGGACGCTTGTTGGACGTTCCTTTGAAGTTGCGTGGGCAAACCCATAGAGGGTCAACACCAAAATTGTCCAAACCCAGGCCCAACAGTGCAAAGTCCGGGAGCTCAGGGAGAGAGGTGGACATGGAACCCAGAAAACCCTGTGCAGAGGAATTTCCCATTGGGGACTTTCTTGGGTTACACAACATGGATTCCCATGATTCCCCAAAAGAAACTTCACAACATTTGTATTGTCTTTCAATCGGATTCATAAACCCCTGTTTATTCATATGAAAATTCCCCCATACTTTCAGTAAAAAAAAAAAACAGGGGTGGTATTTCTCTGGGGTCAACATTCACAAGTGGAGTTTCCATTCGTTTCCCCGATGCCCAGGAAGACCAAAGGCTCGTCTTCAGACCTGAAGAGATCCGATTCCGAGGCTCCGGGCCCTGCACGTCCAGCAGAAGGCTCCTGGCGCTTTCGCTGAAAGGGGACTCTTTCGCAGTGAACCGGTTTTGACCACTCCCGAAAAAAGGGCACGAGCTTTCTGGCGGGCTGGGAATGACCTTGTCCGGGTGTTGGGAAGAACCAGGTTTGGGGATTACAGGAAGCCACCATGCAGTTGGATTGTTTGTAGGGCGCATTCCATCATTCCCTGCTCAGCACCAGCAAGCTTTCATGGGTGCGTGCTCTAGGTATCATGTTTGGTTGCTGGTTGAGGTGAGCAAAACGCGGCTCTTAGACTGACCATCCCATGATGTCCAAGACGCGTCGAAAAGGTCAGTGGAAAGGACCCTCGGATAGGGCTCGCCCTCCCAAACTTGGGACGCTTGCACCTGAGGCAAGTCCCAGGCTGCCAGCCCAGGACTGGTCTCAGGGTTGCTCCAACACGTGTTGGGCGGCTGTGGATGGGTTAAGGCTGCTTCGACTCGGCCTCCCTTCTTAACTCACTGGCTGAGTGGATGGCCGAAAAAAAAAAGTTCTCAAACTTTATGACTGCCACTAAAATGGCCCAACCTCAAAAAGCTTAAAGTTCGTGAGCTCAAGTGAGATCCAACCCATTCCCAAGTTGCCCATTGCGTCGGGCTCCCAGGACTCAGGGCCGCGTCTGGTGTTGGAAGGCTCTGCTTCTTTCCTTCTTTCCCCCGACCGCAGGCTCAACCTGGGGACGTGCCGGCAAAAAAACCACCTGGGAACCCAAAAAAGCCCAGGGCGAAGCCCAGATACTCACTCCTCTGTTGCTCAACTAGATGAATTTGTCAAATCTCAACTGCGACTTTGTTGCACTGGTGTTGAGTATTGCTTCTCCAGCCACAACTTCCACATTGTCTGACTGGATCGGATTTGTCAAATACCAAAAGAACCCGTGTGCCCCGCCGCCGGGAGGCAGCACGCGGAAAAGGCGCGGCAGATGTGAATTGTAGATCGTGATAGGTTACTAGGTCCTCCAGTAGAGAGGTTAGAATAAGGGTACCCTTTTTCTGTAGTCTATTTTAGTACGGGAACCCTCCCCAAAAAAAGGGTAAACGGGCACTACTGGGGGACCTAGGTTAAAATGATAGGCTAGGTCATAGTGGTAGGTCATACTGATTGGTCATTATGAGATTCACAGGCAGCAGAATTTCTCGAAGCCAAAAGGATCACTTGGAACCCTCGCGACAAGCCCTCAAGATCACGAAAGGGATTGCCCAGACGTTTTGACGGGATGGCACAGGATTGGGTTGTCAGAGGGGTGTAACACTTTGGCTCCTTTGCTCTTTCCGGTATTTCCCTGCCTTTGGCTGGCCCATGATTTACCAAAGTCACCCCCGAAGTTTATTTCAGTTTCTGACTTTTATCCCCAGAAGCAATCAACAAAATGAACTCCAGTTCTTGTCACACCCAAAACTTGGTTGATGTTGGAAGGGGAGCGAAGATTTAAATTTTAGCAGCTAGGTGGGGATTGCAACCACTAAACCACAATAAGCAAATATGGGAAAAAATGGTTCACAGCAACAACCATGTAAAATTCAGAGGACAAACTGTGACCACGGCCTGGTGGCACGAACTGTCTTTTTGCTTGGCCGTGGCCGGCGTATCCAACTTGGGCGATTAGAGGGGTTCTAGCGAAAAAAAACAACCCCCTGGCTGATGTTTTAATCGCAGGGTGTCCCCTTTTCGTGGGGATTCAGAACACGTTTGGAGAGAACACCTAATGGGACAGGTTTCTCAACTCGGGGTCAACATTAGAGGGTTGCCCGGGCTCAACATTCGAGGGTTGCCCCCTGGCCCCCTGGCAATCACAAAGCAAAGCTTTCCCATCGGCTTTGAAGGAGATCAAACTTTCGTCCGTTCACTTTCGTCCGCTCGCGAGAATCCATCAGCTGGAACTCCTCCAAATTCAAAATTCGGGTTCTCAACCTCGATCCCGCATCGGTCCAAGCTCGAAACCTCCGAATCCCCGTGACTCGCTGACTCGCGACTCGCGACTCGAAAACCCTTCGCCGGTCCCGCGCGTGGTCAAGCAGGTGCCCGGAAAGCCGTTGCCCAGCATGAAGGTGAGTGGCTGCTGCCTCGGGCCGTGGAAGGTGCCTCCCGTTCTTTTTTTTCTCTGGAAGCTAGGGGTGGAAATTTGGGATGGCTCCCAGACCCGGACCCGCAATGGTGGACATCAGATCATGAACCCACTCACCACTTGTGGTTGCCGGTTTTTACACTGTCAACTTCATCGGACAGGGCCTGAGTTGGAGTTCTGGTGGAAAAGTTGATCGCTTCATTGGTGCCATTGAAACGATCGCCGCCTTTGGAGACCCGAAAAAAGAGATGGACCCGGTCAGAAGCCCAGTGGAGTTCCATAGAAACCGTGGCGCCCGTGGCCAGGGCGGTCTTCAAGAAAAAAGCTTTCCCCCTCCCCCCAAAAAAGCAAAAAGAAGAAGGACCATGTAAAGGGTGGAATCCACCGGGCAAACCATCGAAATATAGCAGAAAGCGGCAACGTATGGTTTTTTTTGGTTTTAAAGGAAGCAAACACGGATCGATCTGCTATCTGTGTTTGCAACAGCGGGCTAGGCATGTTGCAAACCCCTTTCCCTTGGGGGTTGGGGGTGTGGGTGCTGGAAAAAACGATACCCGAGGGAAGTCAAGCCGATTTTGGGGCCCGGCGTTTGTCTCAACGACCAGCCCCTCTTCAAAGTCTCTTTTCTAGGGGGATCCCCTTATTAGTTGGCTGTGGCTCACAAAATAGGTACCCAAAATGGCCCTTTCTGTTGGTAAATGGAACCAAAGACTAAAACCTGCGTAACCCTAGCTGCTTAATTTTGAGCCACACCCAGTTGGTGTTAAAGGGAAGCCAACAGAAAAGCAACTCGTTTGGGGATCTCCTACATTTAAGACGCCCCCAAACTGGGCGGTGCAAGCCATGGCTTTAAACAAGGCGTTTACACCCCGCAAACCATGGTTGCGGAAAATCGCCCTTTCCGTGATGCCAATATTAGACCATCCCCATGACAATTTTTGCCACTTGGAACGGGGGTCCCTTGGCATCACGGGAAAATAGGCCTAAAACTGCTCAGCCTCACGCTCGTGAGGCCCTGGGGGGCGGGGGGGCTGGATGTGAAACCTGTTTTCCGCAAGAGCCCGCAACCAAGCAGTCGAACACCAAGCGGTCAGAACCAACCTGAATCCAAATTGAAACCCAGCTGAAACCGGCTGAAACCCAACCAGAAACCAGTCGAACAACCAACCAACCTGACACCAGTAGAATCCATCTAGCTTCAACCAAGCTGACCTAAGAACTCCTATCCCATGACTCCTTGGCGAAATCGCCGGTGACTTCCCAACCCTCCATTTGCGAGCAAGTCCCCAGAAAGAAAAGCAAAAAAATGGAACCTAGTGGGAGAAGCTCATTGAAAAACAAAACCTGCCTTACGGAACTACTAGCCCAAAACCTTACAAAACCCGCACTACTCAGAGTCCCACTACTCAAAGATCCCAACTGAAGTAGGTAGAATCACCTACGGCCGCCTGCACCGCCTTCGCCTGGGGGGCCCCGACGTTTGGTCCGCCTCCAGGCGCACGAACTCGAAGCCAGCGCCCAAGAGCTCATCCGGCAGCCTGGCCGGATGAGCTCGCTCCGAAACCCGCGCGGGGAAGACCAAGTCCGCGGCTGGGACTTCAACCGAGCCAAAGAAGTCCTCGAATTTCTTTTGGAGCTTGGCCTTCATGTTTTCAGTTTGGTTTGGTGTCACTTCGTTGCAGGGCCTTTTTAGACCTCCATTTGCTCAAGTCCCCTGGGAAAAATATCTTTCCAGTAGTGGAATCGATTCCATCTCAAACCAACAGGGGCAAATGGAAGTAGAGTGTCTTCAGCTGATTCCTTGGCTTGGTTTGTTCCTGGCAAAGGAGTGAACCAAAACCTATGGGACTTTGAGTAGTGCGGTGGTCATGAACGCCTTTTTGTATTGCCCTCCTTGGGGTTGGGAAAAGAAAAAAAAGGGTGCGCCGAGAAGAACCCACTTCTTATGGTCTTCTTCTTGTTGTTGTCTTCTTCTTTGTTTTTTTTGGGGGGAGGGAGCAGTTCCCGATTTTGAGACAACCCTTATGGCTACAATTGACACATGGGAGCAGTTCACCAAAGAGAGTGAGCCTGGGCGGTGTGCAAGTGAACAAATCAAGAAAGACTTCTAAACTTACTGTGGATGGACGAAATCCATTTCACACCACGAAATGAAACAATGGTTGAAACCGCATAGTTTGTTGGTACTTGAAGGGGAGTCATTAGCCCAGGGTTTCTTAGGTGCAGATGCTTGTCCATCCACAGTATGATTGCCGTACAAATAACTCAAATATACATGTAAGAACTAATATGAGAAAGATATAGACATAAAAACGAGAAACAATAGCAAAGAACCAGATAGCAGTAGATAAGAAATCGACAAAAAGACAAGGAAAAGACAGGAGAAAACAAAAGATAAAACAAAACCTATGTCACAACATGTTGAATCTTATCTGACCTATGTGATGATGTCTTGAATACTATCTTAGCTTACATATCTGTACATCTCACCAATATCTGGCCTACTGAAAACCACCTAAAACAAACTTATGAATGGTCATAAAGAAGACATGGCATGAACATAATTTGATGAACATTAAATTAAAATCATGATACTTCTAAGATAGGAAAGCGATTAGGTTTGAAGGAAAGGTCTCAGCATCCATTATATCTCAGCATTTGATCACTTCATGTCTCTCTTCTCCAAATTAATCGTTTTACCGGCAGCTACGTATTTTCCCATGTCCACTTAGGTGCGTGGGCGTGTACTTTGAAGAAACCCTTTTCATCTTGGTTTGAAGAGACTCTATTCTGACACATACCCACTTGTTCCTGCAAGCTTCCTGTTTGTGCACGTGTCATCTGACCTGCTGACGATTTTTGATTGCCAGTTTGAGAATGCCACCACCACGTCTTCCCCGCCCCGTGTCAGTATCTTCATTGGGGCCAAGACGAAATGGGCTTGCTTGCGTACTCCACTCTCTCTACCAACGGCTGCATCGCTCGACTCACGTGAAGCACGGTCTTGGGAAAAGTACTGAGGTCCCCAATGTTTTTCCCCAAAGGACCACAGATCAGTCATTTTGAACTAGCCTTACATGAGGAAGCCTACCAGTGAAAAGCGTTATAACTCTGGTAAGTCGTTCACCAAAAGGTCCCTTTCAGGGACTTCGTAGGATTCAAACCCCGAGAACAGGCAACACACCACAAGCGCGTACGTGTCAAAATAGGGGGACCCTCCCAAATGGTGGTTTTCCTTTTGGTCTCCCTGTGCAACAATCCAACAGAGGGGACTTTCCAAATGGGCATGCTCCCCACAACGGATTTCGGCTTTCCTTACTTGCGCGTTGCGCGCTAAGTTAGCAAGTTGGTGGTGGACTACGTCATAGCGCACTTTTCAGTCTCAAGTGGAACTAACCCTTCCAGTAGCGCATTATGACCCAGGTCGTGTGAAAGTTAGCAAGAAGCTCCCTTGGGAAGCAAAAGCCAACATGGGCCAGAATTCTGGCTTCACCTGCTTTCTAAGAAGCTTCCCAGTCGCAATTTTGCAAAACGTCAACTGCTTCTCACTATATAACTTCGCTGGTGCTCAGTGGGGAATGACCTTCCGGGTTTTGGGAGTGAACCGGTTTTGGGGTGTCCCTCAAAGGAAACCATACGGTCATTCCCACTCAATTCCTGCCTGTCAAACCAGCAAGAAGAGCAAAAGGCAACTGCTTTTAAATGGTAAGCTGCCACCCCCGGAAATTGAGGGCCGAATGAAAGATCAACGGGATCTCCACGGAAAAGCGGTCGAAACCATAATTTGGAGGGCTAGTGTTCATTTTTTTGCGATGTTCCCATGCGGTTGTTTGGTTTGCTGGCATCCCAGCTTGCCCCAACCCAAGACAAGTGTTTGATTCTTGCCCCGATTTACTACAAAAGCAGGTGCTGCCGCCCTTTTCCTTCTTTACTTGGTTGTGGGATGTTTTGGTAGATGGTAGACCCCTTTAGTGCCAGGTTTTGATGTTGACTCACCTCTTGTTCTGTTTACCCTCTGTCTAACATACCCGTGGATAGAGACTATGGTTCAGATGCAAGCCCTAACAAATCGACTTCATTGTCTGGTTCATGAAGCCTCCCGTCTTCTCGTTTGCTCGTTACTTTGTGGTAAATGCTAAAATGGATAGCCCCTGCTCATGAAACTCCCCCTCCCCCCGCCCCCCGGACAAAAAAAAAAGACAAAAACAGTTCATCTACGCCGTTGCTTCCTGGCAACATGGACAACCCCTGCTCATTGCTCGTCAACCCCGTCCCCCCCACCACCCCCCCCCGGGAGAAAAAAGAAGAAAAAAGAGAGAAGCAGCCAGTTCATCTACCCAGGGCCAGGGCTTTGACTGTGGCGAATTGAGGCCGAAACACCTGCCTCACCGTCTCCACCTGCGCCGGAAAGTCGTACGGTGAACAGAAGACCCGCCTTTAAGCAGGGATCCTTACATTATACACCTGAGCATTGCAACTTGTAAATGGTGGTTTCCAACTTTATCTTGGTGTTGAAAAAGCAACATGTTTCAACTGCTTGCAAGAATGGAGATCTTTTAAGGAGCCCTGGGAAGCGGGACCGGCCCGGGTGCGTGACCCAGACCTCCGGCTTCCCAGGAAAGGGGAAGCCCGGTCTTGCGGAGTGGGGTCAGGGAACCCCTCTCCAAAGAAGAAAACAAAGGCACCAGAGGGAGAAGAAAAAGCTGGCTGTGGCGAATTCAAAAAACCGGAAAATTCCGAAATGGGGCAAGCCCGATCGGTAAGTGGAACACCTGCGGTTTGCCCCAAAACCCGATCGTTTAATTTTGAGCCACACCCAGCTGACTCCCGTTGCCCTTTGCACGAAACACCCAAGTCCAAATTCAAAGCCTTTCACACATACACGAGTCAGGGGCATGCTTCCCCAGAAGGCCTTTCAATGAGTTGCAGACCAATTCGCCCCAACTAACCTGGTCTTTTGACCATGATTCGCATTGAGAAAGAAAGAGAGAGAGAGAGAGAAGAGAAAGAGAGAAATAAAGAAAGAAAGAGAGAGAGAAAGAAAGAGAGAGAGAGAGAGAAAGAAAGAGAGAAATAAAGAAAGAAAGAGAGAGAGAGAGAGAAAGAAAGAGAGAAATAAAGAAAGAAAGAGAGAGAGAAAGAAAGAGAGAGAGAGAGAGAAAGAAAGAGAGAAATAAAGAAAGAAAGAGAGAGAGAGAGAGAAAGAAAGAGAGAAATAAAGAAAGAAAGAGAGAGAGAAAGAAAGAGAGAGAGAGAGAGAAAGAAAGAGAGAAATAAAGAAAGAAAGAGAGAGAGAGAGAGAGAAAGAAATAGAGAGAGAGAGAAAGAAAGAAAGAAAGAGAGAGAGAGAGAGAAAGAAAAAAAGAAAGAAAGAAAGAAAGAAAGAAAGAACAAATTAGAAAGACAGAACGACAGTAATAAAAAGAAACAATACAGACAGAAAGAAAAACAGACAGAAAGAAAGACAGAAAGACAGAAAGACAAAAAGACAAAAAGACAGAAATACAGAAAGAAGAAAAGAACAGGAGAAGAAAAAAAATAAGACAGACAGAAAGACAGAAAGACAGAAAGACAGAAAGACAGAAAGACAGAAAGACAGAAAGACAGAAAGACAGAAAGACAGAAGGACAGAAAGACAGAAAGACAGAAAGACTGAAAGACAGACAAACAGAAAGACAGAAAGACAGAAAGACAGAAAGACAGAAAGACAGAAAGACAGAAAGACAGAAAGACAGAAAGACGGAAAGACGGAAAGACGGAAATAAAGAAAGGGATAGAGAGAGAGAGAGAGAAAGAAAGATAAAGCCAAAAGAAAGAAAGCAATACATATATATATATATATATTGTTTAACAAAAAAGAAAACAGAAAGAAAGACAGACAGAAAGAAAGGCAGCAAGAAAGACAAAACAAAAGAGGGACAAAAACAACAGCAAGACAGCAAAACAGAAAGACTGAAAAAAGGAAAGAAGGAACGACATAAAGACAGAAAGACAGAAAGACAGCAATAACGAACGCCAGAAAGACACAAAGACATAAAGACATAAAGACATAAAGACAGACAGACAGACAGACAAACAGACAGACAGACAGACAGACAGACAGACAGACAGACAGACAGAAAGAAAAAGAAAGAAAAAGAAAGAAAAACAGAAAGAAAGAAAGAAAGAAAGCAAGAAAGGAAGGAAGGAAGGAAGGAAGAAAGGAGGAGAGGAAGAAAGACGGAACGAAAGCAAGAAAGAAAGACAGAAAAACGAACACGGAAAGAAGGACAGAAGGAAAGAAGGAAGGAAGGAAGGAAGGAAAGAAAAGAGAAAGAAAGAAAGCAAACAAGGAAGAAAGACGGACAAAAACAAGAAAAAACACCATACAGAAAGAAAGAAAGGAACAACACTTGAAGGCACTCACTAAGTGGTTGAACCCATGCCACTGCCGTGTTCCCTTCTCCCACGTTGCAACTAGTCACCCAAAGGGAAAGTACTATGTGCCGGAGCACCCTCTTGGGCACAAACTGGCCAACCCTGTGGCAATCCGTGAACGATGGACTTGTGGGTTGATGTACTTTCAAGCCTCAGGAACTTCAAACCATGACTAGGAGTAGAGGGGTTAGAATAAGGGCACCCTTTTTTCTGTAGTGATTTTAGTAAGGGAACCCTCCCCAAAAAAGTTGGTAAAAGGGCACTACTGGGGGACCTAGATGAAGCCCCTAGAAAATTTGGCAAAGGTCAAAATCCAAATCATACCCCCAGTGAACATCCCAATCCCCTTTAAAATAAAGTAAAATGGGCGGTGCACCTACCAACCAAATGGGATCCCAAAACGGTTTTGACAACCACAGCCATTTGGCAAAAAAAAACACCGCCCTCACCCGCCTGCGCCACACCCACTGCCACGGCTGGCTCCAGCGCCGGCTCCGGCTCCACAACCTCCACCTGATACCCGAGACCGCCAGCTCGGCCCGGCTCTTGGTCAACCATTCAATCAACCGTCACCTGGGATTGTTGTGTCTTTTTATTGGTCCATCTTGGAGGGCAAAGATGAGAAAAGCACATCGATGGTCCGGAAAAACAAAACAACAACTTCGACCCAAATTCCCTGCTCACTGCCATAGACATCACTCTTGCCCTTGCCGCGATGGCCTCCGCCGCGATGGGCTCCGGCGCCGGCTCCGGCGCCGGCTCCGGCGCCGCTTCCGGCGCCGGCGCGGCTTCCGGCTCTGGCTCTATGGGTGCCGCTTCCGGCTCCGGCGCGGCTTCCGCGACCTGGAGGAGAGGGACGCCACGTGTCCCAACTGCTTGGGATTGCGCATCCACCCTCATTGATGTTGAAGGCATCCCCGGAGACTGAGACAAGGGGGGAAATATATAAAGGGCCTTTTTTGCGGGTCTGATTTCTGGAGCCTCAGACAAGCCCTATGGTCAAATGGCATACCACGAGCTATGGCCAACACGTGGAAGCTCATTTGGCCGAACGAGGAAGCCAAAGGCTCCCATCGGAGAAAGTTCTTTCCCATCTTCGAGGTCAAATAAGAACGGAGAAGGCTTCTTGGACCAAAAAGGTGTCACCTTCCCAAACGAGTTACTTCAATGTGGGTCGTTTGTCCTAAGGGCCAGAAACACAACCGTCCAGCACTGGAAGGAAAGCACATAGTCGGAAGCTGCTTTGAGATTCCCTGGCAACAAAGGAGAGCCCCTTGAGCAGCAGCAAACGGCTACCTTCCTGCACAGGAAAAAACCACAGTCGGTGCAGCTCAGAACGCTTTGTGATGCGAATCCCCCACCTGAGATGAGTCGAGTCAAAGGAACTGAAATGAGTGGGTCACAGGGAAACTTGCCAGATTTTGAAGTCTTGGGGGGGGGGGTTCCCTATTTTTGAGACGAACATGCTAAGGGGAAACAAATCCTACACCTCTGCTGAGTAAGCCTCAGCCTCAGCAAAACTCGGGCCTCACCTTGGCCGTCGGATCGGGAATAAATAGACCAGACGCCATTCTTTTGGCTCAACCCAACGAACCCCTGCCCAAAAGGGATCCACAGCATTCCCCCGCCACAACTTTCAAGCCCCCAGCCCCCGGCCTCCGCCGGCGCGGGCTCCGGCTCCGGCTCCGGCGCGGGCGCTGCTTCGGGCGCCGGCGGCGCCGCCAAGTTCACCGGCTCCACAATGGGCTTCCCCAGCCACCGGCCGGCGATGCCCTGGCGGAAAGTCGATGCTATGTGGCTGTGGGTCAAAACCAAGGGTACCATTTTGGGGTAGCTGCACCACCCAGTTTGGTCATTTTTTTAGTGGGAATTGGGATGTTCACGGGGGTACGGGGTTTTGACCGGCCATATATGCCGTGCGTCTCGCAAAACCCGCCTGTCGGATCCGACACAAAAGCAGACTGGTTGCGCTGCAAGGCCCAAGTCAAAACGAAGCAACAAGTTGCAACAGGCTGGTCGCTGCTAAGTTTCCTTGGCTTCCCAAAGTCCCCAAGTGGCGAGCTGGACCAGGCTGTCATCGGAGGTCTTCGGAAAACTGGGAAGGATGTCTTAGGTGGTAACGCAGCCTGGGCTCCAACTGAACTCTGTTTTGGACGTAGGGATTTTATGTCACAGGTGATGGTGGATGCGGGGATGCATCATCAGCTTACAAATTCCAGCACCCAAAAGCAAGCAGCTGGAAATGGCAATGGCATGAAAAGACCTATATTCATGGGGGCCCGGGGAGAGGGAGGGGAGGGGGAGCCCAAATAGGCCTCAAATAAGGCCTTATTAAGCCCCCCTGATATATGCCCAAACCCACACCCCAGGAAACTCGAGCTGATGGCTCTGGTGATTACACTCCAAACGGCTCTGGTGGTCTCTGTGATGGGTCGTCGGGTTTGCAAGCGAGCCGCAATTCCTTCCCAAGCCCTTTCTGACAATTGAAACCTGAAAGCCAACAGCTGCATTGAAAAAGCAGAGGAGGTGCACCAGGCAGAAAGTAAACGGCACCAGACTCCCTTTATTGAAAGGGGATGACTGAACCAAATTGCTTTGGAATTGAATTCGACATCTACAATCACCCAGCTATAACCATGCGTGAAAAATTGGGCGTTGGACACCCTAAATTTCGGTGTTCCTTCGATTTCGGCCTTTAAACTTTTAAACAAAAACTTCAAGGGACCCGTACCAACTCGGGGAAACACGGCAAGTGGCGGTTCCATGTTGACTCAGCGCCAGTACCTTGCGGCCTGGGTTTTGGGTTTTGGAAACCGACAAATCCCAACGACATCACCCCTAAGAGTCCCGGGGCTTGCTATGCGGAACCCGAATTGCCGGTACACCCCACGTTGCTTTGCTCAAAACAAGCGGTTTAACTTAGCCCCGAAATCCATCAGGACTCTTAGGGAGAATCCAAAAGTGATGAGAATCACCACATTTCACCAGTTAGCAAAGCACCCCCAAACAAAAATATCATGAACTGGTTGCCATTTTTATCTCATAAGCTGGTTGCTTGACTTTATATGGGGTCCACATGTTTCGGCGTTTCCCGGCGCGTGGCTCTCGCCCTGGCGCGCTCTGCGACGAGTCGCCTGGTCAAAGACCCATCCCTCCGCCAGTCTCAGATAGCCTCGCCGCGTTCGTTCCGAAACGACCGCGGAGACACTCTCCATCCTAGCGATGGGTGAAGGAATGGACAAGAGATCAAACTTTTTGTTTCTGCGGTCCTCTAATTTCAGGAAGCACCCAAGACATCCGTTAGCTGAGGTGACCCAGTTGTACTCGTGACATGTGTTTTTTTCCAAAAACCGTCTGTTGCAAGCTAGCAAACGGCAGCTGGGCACCGGTAAACCTGGCTGAAGAGCACCCTGATTCCCCGGCAAGCCCCTAAAACTGGCCAAATTATGGGCCATTTGGCCATCGAGTTCGCGGATTCGTTAAGAGAACGCAGTGGAAAAGCACTTTGCCGAAAGAGCAGCCCTCTCCCACTTGTAAAAAGCTCTGCGATGTCCCTTTCGGTTTCCTGATTGTTGCCTTTCCGTTTCCAGTGTTTGACATTTCATGCCTTCTGTTCCTGAGTCGTGCCTTTCTGCTTTCCGAAACTCGCGTTGATGTCTCCTGACGTGTGCGTTTATTTTCAGAATGCTGTTTCAGTAGGCAAAAGGACGCTGGCACACACCTGCATGAAAGTTGAACCTTGTAGATGCGAGAGACGCACCTATTGCGCCCAGGCCCTATAGTCCAAAACAGAGCCCAAGACGACATGTCCCGTTCGGGCTCAGTGCATAGTCCAGCCACGGTGTAACAGTGCCGAACGCGCCCATGTTTCATGATACCTCCTCGGAGAGCCTTTTTTTTAAGAGGAATGGAAACTTCATGATGTACGAAGTGGCCTATCACGGGCCCCGTCCTTGCTGGTGAGGTCATGCCCTGACCATTGCTGATGGGCTCTGGTAAAAATGTTCCAGGGCAACACCTGGTTTCAAGGCCACCAAGTCTGATGATCTTGCGCGTGTGGCATCTCATGCATGTGCTCTGAGGTTCCAAAAATGTTGCTCCACTCGATGGCAGACCCCAAAGCTCCAAAGGTTCCAGGGCAATGGTTTCCTGTCTTGACGTTGGGTTTGGGGAGCAGAAATTCTGAGAAAATCTTAGCAGTTAAGTGGATTTGGACTTCAACCACTAAACCACCATAAGCAAAAATGTAAAATGTTTCCCAAACATGCAGTTGCTTCTTATCTCTAGGTAACATATAGGTTGTTTCTCACCTCTAGGTGTTACATGACAGTTTCCTCGGGCTACCCGATGGTAAGTATAACTACGGCTGAATGGCTAACTTCTGGTTCCTGGCCGTAGCGGTATCCTCCCTCCCAAAGGGCAAGCAACAGGAAATGGATCTTCCAGGTGCCTGCACACAGGTGGGTAATGTCGACCCCAGATACTACACCGGTTCCTTTTGGGGTGTGTTCCCCTCAAGTGGTCTGATTCCCCATTAAACGAGGCCCTACTGTGGATGCACGCAATCCTGCCACCTTGTCACCATGGGAGCCATTGCTTGTTGGTAGTTTCTTGGGTGGTGCCTAAGAGGATGTCGCAACCATCCACAGTACCCTAGGTCCTCCAGTAGAGAGGTTAGAAGAATACCTTTTTTTCTATATTCGAATTTAGTAGGGGAACCCTTCCCCAAAAAAGGGTAAAAGGGCACTAATGTTGACCCCGGATTAATAAACCCCTGGTTGCTTAATGGGGGGGTGTCCCCGTTTAGTGGGGATTCAGACCACTTTTGGAGGGAACACCCCCCGAATTTCATGGGACGGGTTCTACTTAGCTCCTGGCTCAACATTACTGGGGGACCTAGTATCTCTCAACATCAACCAGGGCTTCTGCTTAATCCAGGTTTGGGCTCCCTCGAGCCGCAGCCCCGACAACTCGTGTAGCCTGGGTCGCCCGTTCCGTCCACTGCCTGGCAGAGACACGTGACGCGTTTGCGCTCTCTCCCAAGCCTCTGGTTCAGCATGGAACCCACCGGGTGCCTTTTGAAGGAAACAATTTCTTCCACACCCCTTCTGTGAATGCTTGCGGATGCGAAAATTACATGGAACCAAAAAAGGAGGTCGGGCAAAAGGGCAGTTCTCTTGCATCATGTTGGGGGATCCGTGCTATTCTGGGGAGTGACTGAACTAGGTACCATCGTTGGTGGATTCACTTGCAACAACTGTAGAATGAGCGAGGTGTTCGCACATGTGATTTTAAATTTGGTATTGCCCTGGTTCAAATCCCGCCACAAAAGTTTACTCTTCTATATATATATATACATATATATATATATATATATGTTTGTTCCAGCCACCAAACGAAGACAACAAATGGCTGTGGGTCAAAAATAGGTGCCCAAAATGGGTTACCCAGGCAAAGGGAAACATGGACTTCAAGACCGGTCCAATTCCTGGTGACTCATTTGGACCACCCAAACGAAAGCCCCGAAGCTTGAAAGCTTGGGCAAGTCAGCGGTTTAAACCGCTGCCCATTTCTTTGGCGCATTTGGTGCATGTGGCCCACGCGGCTTTTCTCTCATTCCCACAAGTCTTCAAGTCTCTCGGACCAGTACTCTAAAGGTACCTTCCATTTCCCCATTCTTAGCCCGGGGATCTGAATCTTTCCAGAAAACCGCCAGGAACCCAGAGGAAACAGCGGGGCTTTTTGAAGGAAAAACAACACTGATTGAAAAGAATGGAGAATCAACCCCTGGAATACTGGCCGAATTGTTCTACCAAAGTCAACCGCCAAGTGGTAGGCTAAAGGCAAACCCCAGTTGCCGGCTTTGAT
The DNA here is from genome assembly GCA_963377175.1 of Effrenium voratum. Classification (NCBI taxonomy): domain Eukaryota; class Dinophyceae; order Suessiales; family Symbiodiniaceae; genus Effrenium; species Effrenium voratum. The sequence goes on from CAUJNA010000461.1 coordinate 51,101, forward strand.
AGCATGTCCTTGCAGAACTCCGCTCCTTCAAAAAAACTTGGTTTGACTCTCAGCTCATGGGCTCCAGCTCGAGAAAGCGTCAAAGTGACACCGCGAAGACTCCAAAGAACCAGCCTGCAGTTCTGATCTCTTTGGTCCTGGCTCTTGCAGCAAGCCCTTGCTAAGTCCAGGAGCTTCGTGAAAAGGAAAGAGAAGGGCCGGCTGAGACTCGGCCGGCCCGAGCTCCGCAAGAAATTGGGGCTGTCAAGTGCCACCAGCCTGGGCCTTCCGGACTCCCAGCCGACGAAAATCCACGCCCACCAGTTGAGACTGGTGACTCCACGAGTCTTCGTGCTTCAACTGCAGAATCTGAAGGTCTCTCCGAAGGGAAACCATCCAATTCAGGGCTTGTATGGGCAGGTCCGTTTTTCGGGGAAGCCCCCCCCCCAAAAAACAAAACACACACACAAGTGTTCCCTTTTTAACGAGGTACCCTCAAACAAAGACACTCCCATATTTGCGAAACTTAGCCATGCTCATTTTGGGGGCCGGGCCGAAGGAATATTGATTAACCCCTGGTACCAACTCCAAAAAAAAACACACCTCATAACCCCCATTAACTGTTGGCCCAAAATCCAAAAAGGCAGCCGTGGACACGCACCTTATTGATCAACCCCCATTTGGGTGTGGGTCAAAAATAGGTACCCAACACGGAACCCTGCTAAATGGACACAAGGAATAAAATCTGCGGTCCAATTTCTGGTGGTTTAAGTTTGGCCCATAATATGGGGGTGGTCCCGTCCAAAAGTGGTCTGAATCCCCACTAAAAACCAGTTGGACACCCCGACACTTTCAGTAAAAGTATGGGGTTTCCGAACAAAAAAAACTCCGGGCTCGACCCTTAAAAAAAGAAGACGGGGGCCCCCACTCCCGTGACCTGCCTCGAAAAATCCGGGCTCCCATCTCCCGCTCCGCTCGGATCTGATCCGATCCGATCGATCTGCTCGAGCGGATCCGGCCTCGAAGACCTCGAACTCCTCCCCGGCGATGACCGTGGCGCCCGTGGGCTCCGAGGCCACGTCCGGCTCCTCGCGGTGGGGCGGTGAGGCGGGAAGGCGGGGAGGCGCGGGGCGAAGTCACCGGAGCTTTGGAGGTGGGGCATGTTACACGTTTAGTGCGGAAGCAGATTGGGGGGGGGGTTGAGCAGATCTGTTTTTGGGGCGGGGGGTTGGAAGGTTGGACTTTTAGGCTCCGTTTTTTTGCGGGGGATCATATTTTTTGGGGGTTGGAAGGGTCCAAACCAACAAGCACAAATCTGGGCGAGTAACTTTGTTTTGTGGGAACTTCTGGGATTCCATGGGTTCCACATTCGGCACCAGTTTGACACACGGACTTCTACTCGCACGGCTTTCTTTTAGGTCACGTTCCAGAAGCAGATTCCTGCGAATTGGCTCGGTTTTGTTGTATACCTGTACCGTACTTGTAGTTCATTCTTGCCCAGGATTCGCTTCAAAGTGGGACCGAACAATGAGATCATGGAGCCCTCTCACTCTCAAGGGAACGAGAGGGTGTGAAAACAGAGGTAGCAGGTTTGCACAACTTGTTTGTCCTAGTCCAGTTCTGGGGACAGGGAACCAGTCCGCCCTTGTCAAAAGCCAAAGGGCGTCTACCGACCCCCACGACGCCACGTGTTCTGAAAGTTTGTGCCCTGCCATCGGGGATGTCCAAACACCATTGCTACTCTTAAGCGGTGGTTTGGATTGACGGTCTTGCTTGTGGGCAACACCAACTCCGTTTGATCAATCAGCAGTGGGCAGCTACTCCACGAATTCAAACCCACCAAACGAGCTGAAACAGGGAGACCCAGCCAGTTTCTGGCCAGCTTGACTTCGCTTCAACAATAAAGGCCTTCTAGCCGCGCTAGTTCCTCAAGTCGATCGGACCTTTCTCAGGCGCAAGGGGCTCTCATCGAAAGACTCGCGGGGGAATCCTTCCCTCCACATGGCCATGGGTCAAAACCCAAATCGGTTAGCCGCCAGTGAACATCCGATTCAATCCAACCAAAATAGGTTCTAAAATGGGTGCACCGAAAACCCCAAAATGGAATACATGAAAATGGGCAACCAGTTGGAACCCTCTGCCTCGTCCTACACCTTCTTCTTGGACCCCGAAGGTTTCATGTTGCACGCCCCGAAGGGACGACAAAGGACCTCCAACGAGAATTTCCATACACTGCTTCCGGTTGCCATAGCTCATCAAAGGGAAGCAAGCACGTACAAATGAAATCCTTGGTAACATGGCAATGGAAACTAGGCGCAGGGTACAATTCTATGGGTGCGCTGCTTCCTCTTCGCTGGACTGAATATGGCGAGAACCCGACCACTGCTGTGCACCCATAGGTGTCCGTTTTGGTTGTTTTGCTAGAAAAATAGATGGCCCTGGTTTACCTGGTGGTTCAATCATCTACCAGGGCCATCTATTTCCACTAAAAGGACACTCCGTAAACAACTCCAAAAAGAGGTCCGTATTGAGAAACCTGGCCATCCACTCGGGTTGAATCTGGCCTTTCGGAGGCGAATCTTGGTGAGGGCGCGATACCTCGCGGGGGACAAAAACCACCGTTTTTTTTTAGGAGACCAACATTTTTGGCTTTCCTCTTGGTGTCCCTTTCAAAACCGGAAAACAAAGTGACACCCTCACAAAAAGACACACCCCTTTGGTATTTGAAAGGCCTAAATCAGTAGAATGGAGTGTGGAGGAACAAAAACAAAGAGTGCTTATTTAGCCCCCGATGTGTCAACATAGGGGACGCATGGGACTCTAAAATGGGCCCTGACCTTTTGGTTTCCCTGTAAACCGACTTGAAAAGGGTACCAGCTCAGAAAAACCTCTTTCTGTGTTTCCCTTGAAAAAATCCAAGTTGTGGTTAGGGCTTTCCCAAAAACACATAGAACCTGCGCCAGTTTACTCCCAAGACCCTCTGAAGCATACCTTTGGAAATGAACAAAAGATGGCGTCTTCTCAAGTCAGGAACTCTCTCGCTTTAAGAAACTCTGGATTTTCTGTCCGGTCATCCCCCACGCAAACGCAGCCACGGTTCTGCCGAGTGTACCCAGAAACTAGCCCAATCCAATTCTCCATGCCTATCTGGTTGGCAATTGGCACTTCCATGTTCAACTTCCGTGAGCAAATGGTCATCCATCTGGGTGCCATTTTTTGAGGTACCTCTTTTTGGTGGTAGACGAAACCCAAACGGAACACCGTCGCGCCAATTTGCAGGGTCCGAACCCTAAAAACCCCACGGGGCGATCCGTCCGAACCACAGACCGAACGTGCCTACCAGGCTGCAGGGCTGCCAAACCTCGCGTTTTGGGCGAGAAGACGTGAGTCATCAAAACATGGGCAACTTGATCGTCCCCCGGCTTTTGTGGATGAAACTTCGCGAGTCCCCATCGTTGCTCCCAAATGGGGCTGCCTTTTTGTAGGGGACACCCGCAACAGTGGTTGTAAAGGGAAACCAAAGTAAATCCGCCATTTTTGGGTCCCCTAAAGAACAGACACACCCAAATGAATCAGCTCCGTGATTTGCCATTGATGTCACCCAAGCGATAGCCCGAGTTCTTGAAAAGATCCTCCTCCGTCATCCGAAGTGGGACACCACTATTGAAGAAGGCAGGCTCCTTTTTTGAAGTATCTCAAAGTAAGCGAGCCCAGCTTCTCACTTTGATACTGTGGATGGTTGCGAAGTCCATTTTGCAACCTAAGAGACCCTGGAATGATTCGATCCCCTGCAAATGCCAGCAAACAATGGTTTCAACCATGGTTGCAAAGCGGTACTGGATTTCGTCCATCCACAGTACAATTTTGGAGACAATCAACATTTTGCAAAGGGGGCTGGGCACGATTTACCCCTGGTCACATGGTCGCAGAATCAGACACTTGAACAGGTAGAAGCTGGCAAAAGCTGGGCACCCTTGTGACCAAGCGACCTTCGGGCAACGCTCAAGTAACGTGAGAACAACCGAGAGTGGTACCCTGGTGATTCGTTGATCCCTGGTGGTTCACTAGTTCACTCGCGCTTTTTCGGGCGTAGCCCTCGTCGGAACACAGCATGCTGGCGATTGGGCCGTTTTTTGTTTTTCCCCGTGTTGTTTTTTCTCGCTTTTCGTGTGCGTGTGTGTGTGCTTTTTGTTTCTTTTTTTTTCCTCGGGGGGGAGGGACAAACAAGTGGTGTCATCCCCATGGGAAGCACGGCGCGGAAAAGCCGGCCTCTTCAAACTGCCAACAAAAGTTGCCATGGAGGGTTGCTCGATGTCCTGTGCCAGGCTAAGCTGTTCAAGGGGCCAATCCACGAACCGGAAATAGAAATCAGTTGGGGAACCTGCGAATTTCCTTAGCCCAAAGGAACCGTCTGGGATTTTCCAAAGCCAAGCAAACCACCCCCCTTCTTCAAATTTGTTGCTCGAAAGCGAGATCCCTTATGCTAACCCGTAGTCCGTGGGCGCCCAAAAAAATCAGGCGGAAGGTGGTTGAACAGCAAGTTGCGGATGAACTTTGAAGAAAGCTAGGTGAGCCACAATCAAAACCTGGTAATAAAATGGTCTACCCAAATCCATGCAAGGACATGTGGACTGCCCCTTACCTTCATCTACCCAGGTGTTCATTGTACCTATAAGTCTCCGTTCAGTGGGTTCTAACCAGGCTTACTTTACTAACCACTAAGTCACTAAGTCTCGAAGTGTCCTGACAGGTATGTGATCTGCCCAGGTGTTGGTTGTGGCTCAGGTCTCAAAATCGGATGGGACCTGCATGGATTTCGATTCGCCTCCCATGCCCAGCCCCTCGCAAGCCGCCTGTCCGGCTCATTCTCCTCAGGCCGCGGAACCCCAGCCCGCCGACGCCATCTGCAGAGTCCGCGACGAGGTTCAGTTGGCTGGACCCTTTCGTGGCCAGCAATGCGGGGAGTGCAGTCCACCCACCAGTTTTTAGCGTGGTATTCGCTGATTTTACAGTTAAATGGGCCCAGTTGGGTGCGTAGCAAACGAAGACCTCCCGTTCGCTAAAGACAGTCAAGGCCTCCTTCCCATCTGGTGAGTCAAGCCACTTTCTGTGCAACCGAAACGAACAAAACCAAAGATGCAAAAAATGAAAGCAAGCAAAGACCATGAGTGGATTGTTGGGAGTCCCTCAAAAACCAGCCCAAACTCATGATATGTTTTGGCAGAGCTTGTCTTTGTTACCCTTTCTTGGTTGGAATCAACCATGTCATGTCAACTGTCGCTGTTGGCGCTGCGACAAGGCCCCGAAATTTCTTGACTCATGTCTGAAAGTTGAGTGTAGTATATACCTATGAGCCATTGTTGAAAAAGAAGAAAAAACACTGGAACAATCTTCTGCGAGTCTGAAAGGCAACAAAAAAAACACATTCCCTATAAATATATATATATATATATCTCTCTCTCACAGTTGCCGCAACCGACTGTCTCAAAACCACACCCGCTTTTTATGGCAGATGGGTTGTTTTTGGGTCTCCCTTTAAAAAAAGCCAACCAAACGCGGGGGTCCGCCATGTGCGCCCCCCCTGCGTTCGATCCAAGTTCAACGAACCAAAGGCGTTGATGTGGATTCCACCGGAAGAAAATCAACGAGAAGTCCCCTTGTGCTTCAGAAACCCCAAAAAACACGCGCAATTCAATCCTGAGATGTGTCCAATTCATCAGAGCTTAGTGGGGTTTTTTCAAGTTCCGACTATTCAGCTTGTCATACTCGGATCTGAGCAGGTTGCCAGCCATTCTCCTCTTGCTTCCCTTGATTGCCTGCACCAAAACGTGGACTCACTGGGCATCTCCCGCCCTCCTCACCTCGTCGGACCTCCATCCGCTGTGACACGGAGACCGCCCGCCCCGCGACCCAGGCGCGCGCAGCGGACGCCGCGAAGCAGGCCTCGCCGAAGCGCGGAAGCCGGCGCCACAGTTTTGGTTCCGAGTGGGGAGAAAGGAGAAGACGCCCACTGAACTGGGGGCAATAGTCATTGGAGGGGTATTTATTCTAGTTTTGTTCCCGCTTTTTTCCTCGCTTTTGGTTTCTTGGCTTTTCGGCTTCTTGGCTTTTCGGCTTCTTGGCTTCTTGGCTTTTCGGCCTCTTGGCTTTTTTGTTTTTTTTGCTTCTTGTTGGCTTACGCGGCTTTTGGTGGCTTTTTGGCTTTGGCTTTTCGCATCCTCTGCATTCCCAGTTCAAACCAGGTTTGCAGCTGGTTTACGCGGCTTTTGGTGGCTTTGGCTTTTCCTCTGCTTGCCCAGTTCCTCTCCGGCTCATTGGATTTGAGCTTTGGCTTCCCGCATCCTCGGCATCACCAGTGCCTCCCAATTTGAATCATCACTTCTTCGATCATCATGGGGGGGGCTGCAAAGATTTGATTGCACCCCCATTTGAATCATCAACCCCCGCTACTTTTTAGATTTCTTGCAGAACCCCTATTTGGTTCATCATTTTTCCGAGCATCCAATTTCGCGAGAAAATGCAGTGAAATACGACATTTCATATAATCTATGTAATCTATGTAATCTATGTATGTTTGTATGTATGCACTTCTTCGAAATCATAGGGCCGCTGCTTTTTATATTCTATCGCACCCTTTCTTGAATCATTGCACCCCTATTTGAATCATCACTTCTTCGAACATCAGGGGGGGCTGCCACCCCACCAACCCCCCCGCTACTTTTCAGATTTTCTACAGAGATTTAATTGCACCCCTATTCGAATCATCACTTCTGCGAACATCGTAAAAAACGGCTTTAGGCCTCCTATTTGAATCATCATTTTTTCGGCCACTCTCTCCTAGCCATTGGATGCAGCTCATCCTGGGACTCGCCGATGTAGGTGACAAACGGACTGGCACCGGATCGATGGTCAATGTCACGCCAGCCCTATTGGCTGCGCGCTCCAGGCTGGTAGCTGGCTTGTACCTTCCTGCGACATCGAGCATTGGCCTCCGCTGAAAGAATGCCCATGACGCCAGCCCTCTTGGCGCTCGCCTTTGCCAAGGCCGCTCGCGCTGTTCTCAGCTAGGCAGCAGGGGACCCTCAAAGCGGGAGCACGGATGAATTCCGTGCCATCCTCACTGAAAACATTGTGTGGGGAGACCATTCGGCAAGCTTCAAGGTGGCTTGAATGATGTTTCCTGAGTACATCGCCAAGCAAGCCACCGACCCTGCATCATAGCGCCCGTCTGCCGGCCCCACCAACAGCCCCCTTGTGCAGAGTGCTTTCGCGGCGGCCGGCTATATGCGGATTAGGTGTTGTCAGCTCAATCTCCCTTGAGCTGTGTGGTTGCGGCGCTCAAAGCCCAGCTTGCGCGGCGTTGTCGGCAACGCGGGCCCTCAATAAAGCTCGTGCGTGGGCGGACGCTCTTAAACCCAAGTAAAACAATGCTCGCGCAGCGTGCGCCAAAGCTTGCGCTCTACCCGTCGCATCCAAAAAATGGATGTGACACATCTAGCGCGATCCAAATTTTGACATTTTGCACGCGCTCCCAAAAATGGATGTGATCGGGGGTGTGGGCAAGGAAGCCAGGAGGGGCAGTGATAGCAGCCTTCGGACCATCGGCTCCGAGCCCCACCCCTCCCGAGTGCAGTAGGGAAGGTCGTTACTTGATGAGCCTATACTGGTCGCTGTGTGGAGATGGCGTCGCTCCCGTTGGCCAATTTCAGGAAGTCAGCATTGAAGCTACCTTGGCGCACCGCCGAATCGGGATGAGTCAGAAGGTTCGAGCTGATTAGCCTGATGGCATCGCTCACGGTCAGGCTAGTCGATGGATTGCCCAGGTAGTCCTCCGATCGCCACTAGACGCAAGAACTTAGCACATGTAGCTGACCAAGGTAGATTTGCGAGCAGCCGCAGGGCCACTAACATGCAGAGTCCGAGGCCGAGTGTCTGGTCAAACCAAGAGGCATTGGCCAAGAAGAAGCACACCACCCTTATGTACTTCTCGCCAACGATCCCACGCATGTTCTGACACAGCCGGTTCGACTGGATCTCTGCCTCATTCAGCAGGTACCGGGATTGCGCTGGCTAAGGCATTCACTTTGAGGAGGGTCAATGCCCAGAATTCCTCCTCAGTGGTGAACTGCATTGCTGCGAGAGTGGTGCTGCGGCCTCCAGGGTGTTGTGCGGTATTCAGTCCTCTGGACAGTATACCGCAATATCAGGCACTTGCCTGATGCGTTTCTGCTCGTTGTTGTTCCCCCTCTCAATGCCGCTCAATGAACATGACTGCATTGGCGCGCGCATTCACATCAACTCCTGCTGACAGCGGAAATTTGGGTGGAGCCGAGGATGACGATGTGGTTGGCGACAATGAGTTCCACGCAACGTTGGAAGCGTTGCGCACCGGTTGGCCCGCCATTTCATCGATGGCCGCCTGGTCATTTCGTTGAGGGACAGCGTGCTCATTTGGCACTCCAATTCCTCTGCTTGGGTACCAGTCGGCAGCGTTGAAGGCCTGCGCTTCATGGCCGATGTGGCAGGAATGGATAGCACGACCGTCAACTTCGGTTCAGCGGTGTCGTCCCATCTACCCATGCTCCGCCGCGGCGCAGAGAAGGTGTCGAGAATGGGCGCTGGCTCTTGCGGCCTGAGCTGAAAAGATATGAGGAGGAGCGCAGGTGCTTGGCCATGCTGGGGGCGGAGCGCTGGTACTCAGTGAATGCCCCCATCAAGAGCTGAGGTGGGCCAACGCAAGCAGCCGGAATGCGCCGAAGGATGCCCGATTCCAAATATTCAGTGTTGCCATATGGGAGCCCGGCCACACCATCATACAGCTCACACTGACAGCTTCGATTCGGCTTGCCGCAGTCCACCTCCATGATAGGGGGGCTCAGCGAAGCTAGTGAATCAAGCAATGCGTTGCTGCTCTCATCCAGCACCAGTAGCTGCCTGGCTTACCTGCATTGGGTAGCGCCCATTGTTGCTAGCAGTCCGAGGGTTGCCTCGACCATCTTCCCCACGGTGCACCTGTTGTAGATGCAACAGGACGGGGCAAGCAAAACATCGAAGCCGGCATTCCATCCCACTGGCCAAGTCAAAGCGCCACCCACGGCATGCTCTCTTCACTGACGATGGTGATGACATGCTTCTGGCCATGCCTCGAAGCTATCTTATCACCGATACACAAGGACTGAAGCCTTTCTACCCTGCAAACCTGCTTCCCAGTAGCATCAGGGAGCACCCGCAAGGTTCCTGGCAAGTCTGACTTGTACCAAGCAGGGTTGGTGGCGTCGCTCTTCCATTGGCCAAGCAATTGCATAGTATCCCAGTCGCCCCGCGAATCCCCAACGCTATCCCATCCTCGTAGTTGAGGTCGTGAGGCCATGAACTCCAGGCCAGGCTCCCATCTCCACTCTCCTTCGAGAGCCACGTCAGTGGTAATCAGTGGACTATTGCTGATCAGAGACCTGACCACAGAAATTCCGGTGGCGAAGTGGATGTTGATTGCCTGCACAAGGTTCGAGCAAACTGTCAGTGGCCTTGGCGGCTCATTGAGGGCAATGAATGGAATGCATTTCGCCGCGAAGCATAGCCTCATGTGCTCTCGTGGGGCTCATGCAATTCCTCTGTCCCCTGGCTCAGCCTCCTCCAGGGCCACCGGAATTCCTGCAGTGACAACAAGTCCTTCGTGAAATCCCACAAAGACGGCCTCCCAAATAGCAAGGTCATTGTGGTGCTGGACAGTGGCATGACCACTCCCAAGACGTACAGCCGCCACTCGCCATTGCTGAATGAGTGTTGCTGCACTAATTCAGTCAGGCACTCAATCAGAACAGCCATAAACTGCGCGGCGTTTGGCGCCAGCTACTTTTATTCTGTTACCCACGATTTGTTGGTGATGCTAGGGATGTTAGTCGGACATGCGGGGGATGTTGAAAACGATGCTGGGGATGTTGACGGGCTAGAGGAAAATACGTAAAATGTTGAGAGAAAATGCTGTGTAACATTTTACTGGCCCGGACGAAAAACGTCCGGGGAAAAAAAACAAAAAACACGCACCCGTAGTCATTTGGGAGATCAAAATTAGGATTTTGTCCAATGTGTTGTTCTGAGGCTGCAAATCAGGAACCCAGTTTTGAGGTACGAGTCAAGATAAAACCACCAGGAATTGGAACGCGTGTTTCAGTCCTTGGTTCCATTTGCCAGGGCAAACTATTTTGGGTAAAACTCCCGACTAACGGCCGGAAGCTCCCCCAATTGGCCACTGCACAGGCTTCCAAAAGGGTTCTGGGAGCTTCCATGGAATCGCCTGGGGAGGGTAATGTTCATTTGGGTGGGTGTTTTTTGAGGGTACCCTTGCGGTGTGCTGAAGGAAACAAAACGAAAACCGACGCCATTTTGGGGGGTGACACATACCCATTTCGGATTCATCCCAAGGACCCGACCAATCAGGGGCGGTTCCTCTTTTAGCAAGGACATGATATCCAGTTTCGGGTGTTCTGCTGATTGGTAGGGTCCTCCGGAGTCACCATGTATGGAAATGCTTGGCTGTTGACAAACAGGAAGGGCAATATGGCTTCTTCAGCAAAAACTCTTGGGGGGATTCCGAACATGACTCGCGGAAACTCATTTTCGAACGGGCTGAACAGGTCCAAGCCGTGGCCAATGCTACAAGTCCGCGGTGAACTCTGGAAAAATCGGCCAAGAATACGCTAGACCCCCCTCTCCCCGTGCTTCCCGTTATAGGTAACCAGCGCTTCTCCTCTAGGTGTTGCATGATGCTTTCCGTGCATACGGGCTTAGCTGGCGATAGACCTCCCACAGCCGCTCTTGGAGGCTCATGGGTTTCGATCCGGCAAATGGGTTGTCCCCAAGTAGGGCACCCGCAACATCGGCGGTGTTCCTTGTCTATCCCAAAAAGGGTGCCTTTTGCTGATGGATACCCTTTTTCGTGGCAGGCGTGAACGGAAAACTAAAGGAAACCCCTCGCTTGGGAGGGAAACCCCCTCAACCGACACCAAATCTCCACGGAAAAAACAGAGTTCAGCGGCTTGCAAAAATGCGATCGAGGCGCCAGTGCCGCCAGGCGCCAGGGGCGGAGCCCAGCCTCCGGGCTGGCAGGCTCCAAAAACCGGAAGGAAGGGGGGGGGGGGGTCCGGGCACTGGTAAATGGAATAAACACATCTATACCAGGGCCCTCTATTTGTTTAAGCAAACCAATCAAAAAGCACACCTATGGTTCCGGGTGTGGCTCCTTTGTAAGGGAAACCGCGGATGAATCCCATGGATAGGTTTGATTGATTAACCCCATAGATAGGCGTGACTGTTCTTGATAGAGGCTTGGTTGAACCGCGGGTGAAGCCCTTGGTTGTTCTTGACGCAGGGAGGGCCCCCTTTTAGTGGGGAGTCGGATCATTGGTCTTGATAGAGGGTTGATTGATAGGGGAGGGAGGCTCCCCTTTTAGCGGGGATTCAGATCACTTTTGGAGGGAACGGACTCCCCGAAAAAAAGGACTGGTGTATTAATGCGGGGTCACCATTCTGTATTTTGGGTTGGTTTGAAGGGAGGCCAACATTCTGAGGGTTCCAGTCGTTAGACTGTAGGCTGCACACCAAAGACCAGCCATGGTGAGGGAGCAGGCAACAGCTGAGCCAAGTTGTCCGTTCAAACACGTAGCGGGGGGGTTGCGACCGCTCCAGGAACTGGGGGGGATGTTCGAGCATTGGGCGTGCTCTTTTTTGGGAGGGGGGCCTTTTTAACTTTTTGGTGTAGTTTGAAAAGGGAAACCAAAGGAACGCCACTATTTTGCGGTTCCCTCTATTTTGAGACAAACCCATACGAGTGTTTGGCGTCAGCTTCACAAATCGTCAGGTCTTTGGAGCATATGGCCTGCAGCGGATGTTAGATGTCCTAAATATTGCAGGTGGGTGCTCCCGAGAATCAGGAGCCCCTGAAAACGGTTCGTCTTGATTCCAAACAAGGCGGTTCCAGAAACTTAAGACGCTTAAGGAAACTCGGTTGCTTGCTGCTCCCCTGCCAACAGTTTCTAACTTTTAGTGGTTTCATTCGGAAAACCCGAAAAAAAGCTTGGGAAAACAAGTAAAACAAGTCCCAACATCCCTTGGCGAAATGCACCAAAGGAAACCATTCCGGAGTGGACTGGTGAGAACATACTTCTCCGACTTTCTGTTTGCCACGATCCAAAGAGAGCTCCAAGTCCAGAAGCGGGCGCGGACTTGGCGTTTCAACGCCCGGCTGGGCTGTTCCCGGATCCCCTGCTAAACTTGGTTGACGTTGGAAGGGGAGCAAAAAAGTTTAAATTTTAGCAGTTGAGTGGTTGGATTTCAACCACTAAACCACAATAAGCAAAAATGTAAAATGTGTCCCAACGACAACCATGTTTGAGTGGTCGAATGTTGACCCAGGATTAATAGACCCGCCCCAGTATTGGGGGGGTGTCCCCTCCAAAAGTGGTCTGAATCCCCACGAAAAGGGGACACCCTATTAATCAACCAGGGGTTTATTACTAAACTCGCTTTGGGATCACCAGGGGAAACTACCACTAAACCAACTAAAAAGCGAAACACCTGAGGAATCAAATAGCAAAAACCACCAACGTCAAGGGAATCTCGGGCCACAAATTTGGCCGAGGGAGCCACCCGTAGATCTGAGCCCCGCGCTCCGCGTGCTCCGCGTGAACCGCGGCTCGCCTGAAGGAAGCTGCCGCCAAGCTGGGACTTCGTTGGTGGAGGCCCTTGGGGGGGGTGGGGGTGGTGGGGTGGTGGGGGGGGGGGCCCAGGAAAGCCCCCGGTAAAAAAAGAGAAAATATGTCCAGTCGTGATTCCCTTTAAAGCCGACCGGCGAAAATAAAAACCTATTCTTGGGCAAATGGGAAGTAGGGGCGGGGGTTGACCCGAGATTCTCTTGGCGTGTTGGAGACGAGGTGTTTGGTGTGCAAGCCAGCGGGGTGGTAGGAAAGGGATCCATTCTCTGCCCCTTAGAAGACCTGGAAATGGAAGGTCATCCCCTCTTCGAACCTTGACTATGGACCAAATCACGGAACCAAAAGGTCAAAAAGGTGGATACCAGCGAAAAGCCGCAACACTTTTGGCAGGGCGCTGGGGTCTTGGCACGAACCGCTTGGCACGTTGGACAGGAAGTGCGGGACTTCCAGCGGACATCCCGTAGGCATCCCCCTGCTGCTTCTGCTGGGGCCCAGTCATTCGCACGAGGCACAGACATGGCGTGCGGTTTTTCGGGCCGTCTCGTAAGCTGTCAGGTCACAATGGACCAGACTTGCAAACCAAAAAACCCTTCTTTAGAGGTCTGAAGTCTGAAGGGCTGCGTGGAACGCCATCAGAATCTCAGACACAACACTCAGTACGTGTTTGTTGGTTGGTTTGTTCTTTCATTTGTTTGCTGTTGCGTGGCTTGGCCATAAAGCCGAGCAAGCCTGCCCCAGCTGGTTCCGGACCAACTTGACCCAGCATAGGCGGTTGGTTCAAATCAGGTCCCAGCCTGGCATACACCCCCACAAAACCACACTTGTCCAAATGACCCGAAAACGAGTTGCCCCCGGATTCATAAACCCAGTGATGAACCCCCCACCAAAAGGACAGCCCCTATTCATCAACCGGGAGTGTATTCATCCGGGCTTCCTATTCGCCCGGCCGGCGTTGGTCGGCATTCAGGGTCGCAACGAGTAAGGACACAGGCGGCTGGCCTAAGTTGCGTGGGAAGGTGCTGCGGTTCAATTGGAAAGCCAAAACTCACAGCTTCTCAAACGGACGTAGCTTCCGTGGACATAGCTTCTCAAGGAGAGTTCGCAAAAGCGCCTTGCCGGATAACACGAGCCACACATCCGCACGGCATCTTCAAACCAGGTCTGAAGGGTGAAAGCAGATCTGTTCAATACCCTTTACATAACAGCGGGGCCACTGTACAAGAATCATTGGTTAAGAATTTGAGACTCTGAGCATCCCCAACCAAAGCTTCTTCTCCCAAACGCCACCGCAGCTTTTAAAGCCACTCACTCATTCAGCAGCAGGTCTTTGCTGGCACCCTCTGTCGTGGGAACCTTCGCCATGCCATCTTTGCGACCTATTCACAGAGCCAAAGCCAAGAGGTATCTCAAACGTTTGCCAGGCCCCTGACAAAGTCAGAGTGCATTCGTTGCCTGGCGCCTATCGTGGCAACGTTAGGCATGACCCTGAACAAAGTTAGAGTGCCGATATCCTCGTTCTGGTTTGGGCAGAGGGGATTGTTGCACAAAAGCCTGGGAGACCAAACGAAACCTGAGAGACGTGGATTTCGGGGGGTTTTTGGACTGGGAATCCCGGCTTCTCTTTGGCTTCTCCTTTGCAACCCTTGCCTTTGGTGCCTCAAAGAGTTGACTCACAGAGCGGGTTCCGTGCAAGGAATGACTTGAGGAGCGCCATCTTGCCAAGGTTCTCAAGAAAATGTCATCTGGGAAATGATCAACCATCGGAGGCAAAACGGGTTATGTAGGGATTCCGCATATGTCTCGCTTGACTTTTTGGCACCTTGCCCAGAATGCATGGCAAAATGTGGGTCCTAGCCTCGTTTTTACGGAGAGCCGGAGTGCATTTAATACAGCCCAACCGCCGGATATGCATTTGTAAGGATCTTGCCATGTTTTGACTCAGGTTCTGCTTTGCCCGCAGCCCTTCAGCCCATGGCAACTCTGAGTTTCCAAGCAATGGGCTAGTACTATCTTAGTGGGAGGAAGGCGCTCATGCTTTTTTTCACAGCTTCCTCATCCCAAAAATACCTTCTTGGGACATAAACCAACCACCCAACCGATAAACGCTCTTTTCTCACCACACCTCCGCTCCGGACCACAAGGACTCACGCCTTTGCGTGACCTCGCTCTCGCCGTCGCTGCCTTCGGCAGCGCTGCCTTCGGCAGCGGCTTCCCGCGCGGGGATGGCGAACGTTAACTCCACCACTCCGTCGATCCTGGCGAGGCGTGTCGCACGACGCAAATTGCCCCGGTGCCCAACTTTGAACCCAGTTTCCCAGAGCCATCGATACGCTACGTGAGCTTCTCCCGTATCTGGCCGCTACTGCTTTGGAGCCAGAAAGCTTTCTAGGGAACCTCCAAAGGCGCCATTGGCTTTGCTTTGCATGTCTCCAAGGAAATCCCATCACAAGCACAGCGGCTGCCCCTAATTCGCTTCGCCCACTGAGAAGTGCCAGCCGCTGCATTGCTTTACGTCATCGGAAACGGTTGTCACAACAAAAGGGGCTGCACTAGGGGTGCCCTAAAATAAGGGCCACTGGTCCGCAGGGTGGGAAAACACCTTTTTCAGCATAAGCCCTCTGCAAACGTCTAAGCCTCGCAACATGTTGTGTCTTTGAATGGCAAGCAAAGCTGGAAAGAAAAGCAGAGTGTTTCCCAAGATCCGTCCGGTGAGAAACAACGCTGAGCCCACCCCAAGTGGCATCACATGCTTGCCCACGGCTTGCGTATCGGCCTTTCCAAGAGCGCGGGACACCTTCCTTTCCTATCGGGGCGTGACTACGTGCCCTCCAGTGGCAGCCAAGTACGCCATCTCACCAAACCCAAGCAGATGATGCTTGAGGCCTGGGAATTTCCGCTCGATCCCACTTTGGTTTCTGAGCAAACGGGGGCAAGAATTTCACCTGGTGGCTCAAAACCAATGGTACTATTTTGGGATCGGCGCGCCACCCATTTTAGTCTATTTTAGTGGGGGTACGGGGGTTTGACCCATGGCCATATGGGGTCAACATGAGTCAGCAAGAAGTCTTCTGCACTTTCTTCCAGCCAGCCCGACTCCCTCTCAGCTTCTCACGCTCGAAAAGCGTGTCATCACTCGTGTGTTCAAGTAATTGATAGCTTAATGGCCTCCTGCAATCCCCACTCGGGAAAGCATTGCAAAAGAAGGGTTCGCGGACCTTAGCCTCGACGAGTGGAGCCCGAGCACATGTGTCTTCAATGGCAAATGGGCACCCTGGGCGTCTGATGGGAGGCCCAAACTCTTTGTTTGCCACCAAAATGATCCAACTCCACAAAGTCTCTCATGCCTCTCATGTCTCTCAAAGTCCAAGAACTCGGGGAGCAAGATTTAAAGCGAGTCATATGGGGCTGCACTGGGGCCGTCCGGCCGTCGCAGATTCCGCGCGGCCAGACTTTCCCGCGCCTGGACCTCTCTCCCGTCATGCACCGGTACGCCGAGCCTCGCCTCTCCGATAGGTCGGGGAATCTCACTACAGGCACTGGGGTACCCTTCAGAGGGGTTTTTGTTGCCGCCCCCCCTCCCCCCCTCCCCCCCCTCGGGTTTTTGTTGGGCGTCAAAGTTGGGATTGGGATTCCGATTGGGTCTCTTGCACTTTTCTCGGGCTTCTTTGGGCATGGGAGGTCATCACAGACCGCCCTCGGGACGGGGATTGTCTGGTCCAGCGGAAGGCGGAGTTGGTCTCTGCCATAGGCTCCTTTTGGGTGGTTTTCGGCGGCTTTCAGGGAGGATTCGAAAGGAGATTCGGTTCCAGGGGGTTCCCATGTGGCGGATACCACCTGAGCTAATTTTTGGCGTGGGTGTGGCAATCCAAATTTGACCATCCGTAAATCTCGGAATCGGCCCAGCTTAACAGGACAACCCTCTGTTCGTGTAGGCGTTAAACTTTTCGGGGCCGCTATTGTTGGGATGGGGTGCGGGGTACTCTAAAAGCAAATTTAGTCATCTTTGCAGGGGCACTTATATATAGCAATTATTTAGCCCCTGACTGTTGTCGAGCACTTGTAAGTTGTTCGAAATAGTCCTCTTTTGGATGGTTTTGCAGGAAAACCCACCTGGAGGGAAACCCAAGAAACACACATGCCCGTATGCAGCCCCAAAAAAAGCTGGCAGCCCCCCAGCTGCAATGTCTGGAAGGCAATCTATGGCCGGGGCATGGAAAAGAGGCAACTAAATCGTTAGACTGGGTACGCAACAGCTAATTTCAGTCATGCCCATAGGAAAACCATGTTACGGAATATTCAACAGGCGAGGGGATGTTGATCTCGGATTAGTTCGGAAGGCAACACCAATCAAAGAAATTCCACTAAACTCCCACTAACCCGAGAAAACATGCTCGAGCCCCATGAGCAAACTCCTCTACAACAATATGCTTATTTCAAGTTAGTGCACAATCTTTATACAGGGTGCTATCTTGGCCATCCAGAAGGTCAAAGATCGCTGAGTTGCCTATGAGTCAAAAATAGGTACCCAAAATAGCTTGCCCTGGTAAATGGACACATGGACTACCTGCGGTACAACCCCTATTTTGACCCATACCTATTTTCGGTCAATCATAGTTTGTCCTTTTAACAAAACACCTGGCTGTGGCTCAAAAAAAACGGTACCAAAATGGGTTGCCCTGGGAAGTGGAAACATGGACCAAAACCTGCGGTTTGCCCCTCCGATCGTTTAATTTTGAGCCACTGCCATTTGGGGTCTCCGTTGGCCTTAGGAAACCCATGAACATGGGCCAAGCGGCCTACAAAAGTAGCGCCAAAAAAACCCTGGGCTATCAAAGCGGCCCCTGGTGCTTTTTAAAAAAATGGTTTCGAGACCCCTTCGGCATGTTGACAACGCCTTCGAACTTCGAACCCCTGGACTCGATTCGTCGATCGGGACCCAGCCTTTTGTACTCCTCCAGCACCTGCGCGCAGAAACCAAAAGCCGCGCAAGGGCGCGTCGAGAAACTCGGGGGCCAACGCTGGCCGATTCGATGGTTGCAACTCCATGTTTTTGGGGGAAAGCAAGATGAAGGGAAACCAAAAGGAGGTGATATTGTATTTGTTTAGCATATAAATTGATAATATTAGAAGGATGCTTGAACAGGGAAGCACCCAAGAGCAGCCCTGCCACGGTTCTTGCCACCCTCCAGACCAAACATGGACCTTGTGAACGCGCATGGCATTCTTGGGCTTTCTGAAAACCCACTTCCACCAGCAAGGAACCAACGTGCCCAAAACATATGCGGGTGGGGGGGGGGGGGGAGTCGGCAAATTTTGCGCAATCCTAGGTCAGTCAAAGGCACCAAAGCCGTGGGCGAATTGTAACCAGCTGCTTCTTTGATTGCCAAGAGGGAGGCGTAAATCCAAGTGCGTACCTTGAAACCAGCCGGAAGTCTATTTTGGTGCAATCAAACAATGGAAGCTGCCTGGTTCAACGTCCAAGATCCAGCATTCCAACATCAACGACCTTGAGTTGTACTCTATCTCGGGGCAATCAAACAAAAGGTTTCCCTGCCTCGTTCAATATCCCACCACCATTTTTCAGGATTGCTTGGTCCCCGGTAGAAGAAAACCAAAGCAGCCCGTTCACCAATGTCACTACCAATTTCCCACCGTTGAGTCACTTGAGGCTTGGTCATCTTTTGAAGGCTTGGCTGCAACTCGATTTCAATCGCATCGTGCCTCGTCCATGCTCTTTGTTACCTCTGCGTTGGGCGTCACCTGCCGCTCCGCCCGGGAGCAAAA
Source organism: Effrenium voratum (assembly GCA_963377175.1). Taxonomy (NCBI): domain Eukaryota; class Dinophyceae; order Suessiales; family Symbiodiniaceae; genus Effrenium; species Effrenium voratum. The sequence goes on from CAUJNA010000461.1 coordinate 69,574, forward strand.
AAAAAAAACGGGAAAGAGGCGGCCAAGGAAGGGGTCTCGCTTTCCCGACCGGAGTGCCAGAAAAAGCCGAAACTTCGTCTAAAGTGATGAAACCGGCCGACGGGAAGTGGTCCATGAAGGAAGCTCATAAAGGGCTACGTAAGGGGCCGGTGCCACTCTCTTGGCTGGGAGGTGGTCCAACAGGGGCCCTAAGAGTACTAAACTTGGCCCATTGTCCCTCCTACTTGGGTGTTCGGCCGAGTAAGTGGTTAGAAACCTAGGTCACAACCCATAGGGCTGGCTCCACTTCGTTGGGGTTTAGCATCTGACAACTTGCCTGGGCCAAGCACCCGAATCTTCGACATCCCAAAAACACAGAGAAGTCAATTTGCTTCTTCCCGAGACATGTTCACCAGGTGTATCAACTATGATTGAGCCAGGCCTTTTAAGTTCCAAGGCGGGTTCCTCACTTGAAACGAGCCACTCCTCTCCTACAAACCTGAGAACCCAACGCCCTTTCGGAGAGTCCACAAAGCAATGTTACTCCCTTGCAAATTAACGGAAGGAACCCAAAATATGGCGGGGTGTTGGGGATTCCATGTTACTTGCAGGGTATGCGTTGTTTGTCAGAACTGGCTCGCTCTTTTGCCCAGCAAAGTTCCAAAAAAGACAAATCCATCGTCCCACGGGATCGATCGCGAAACGTCGGCAGAAAACCGGGGTGCCGAATTGAGGTCCAACCTAGAAGCATCACCTCTACCAAGGGAGACTCACCTCGAATGGGCCAAAACGCGATGTTTAAAACCCCCCAAAAGAGGGGAAATGTCGGCAGAAAACTGCAGGAAAATCTAGCCTTCAGGAAACGGAACTGGGATCCACCACTTTATCACCTGAAAGGGGATTCGTTCGGTTTCTCGAGCCGTGTCCATGCGGTTCCCTTGGTTTCCCGAGTGTCCTTTGGTGTCCCTCGGTTTCCTTTCGAGAGAGGGCAAGGTCCTGAGCGGTGTGTTTGTTTTTTTTTCATATAAATCCTTGTTTTTTCAAGCGTGCGAAGATGTGGTCTTAGCACAGGACCTTGCCCTCTCCAACACTCACAGTGTAACCACTGACAACAAATCACAGGTCACATGTTCGCTGCATCATTGCCGGAAGCGAACATTTCGAAGAAGCCTCCACATGCCGGACCTGCTGCAATGCCAACGGCTGTCGGACTACGCATCGGGCGAACTTTGCCTACGTGGATGGGGTGAAAGTCAATGCGTTGCCCTTCGCACAGATGGAGGTCATGGGCGTGTACTTCGTGACGAGCAACTTCGGCTTCACCATGCAGTACCTTCAGTTGACCTTGCTGCGCTTCCTTCGTGCCAATCTGGCCCCAGGACAAGAAGCGAGTGGGCGCTCCTTACAAGGAAATGGCCAGCCCCTCAGCATCACGAAAGAGCAGTTTCGACTGTACTTGATGCATGCGCTGAAGGGGTATGTCCTCGCCAAGAGGACGCCGCACGAAGTGGTGATGTTCCCGGTGGCGAACCCAGCTCAGCACATTCCACTGACGAATGGCGTCTTTTTGTTCCCCGTAGGCAACACGGTGAAGATTCTTAGCTTTGATGGGCATTTTGGAGTGCACCGCGTGCTGTACAAAGAGTTAGAGGAGAAACGCACTGTCGCACTTCGAGGTCGACCAAAGAAGAAGAAGTACCACCCGGATCAGCGTACCTGCACATGCGCAAACAAAGACAAGCGCAGGGATGTGCCCGTGAATCGCACGGGTGGATGGCAGTTCGTGATCGATCCTCAGTCTCGGAAGGTCGTGGCGGCGAAAGAGCATATCGTCAACGAGTGCATTCCGGACAAGGCCGAAGTGGTGCTGGCAGCAATGGGCATGACGAAGGTGAGCGTTAACGCGGTGATCCATGATGACGCGCGTCACTTCGAGGCCTACGTGAAGAAGAGCAAGAAGCTGAAGGCAGCTTTCAAAAAGGTCAAGCACTTCATCGTGGACGAGTTTCACAGGTGCAACCACAAATGCTCCAAGAAGAAGCTGAGCAAGAGTGAAAGCAAGCGCTTCAAGGGAATCCGGACGAACATGTCCGAAGTCTTCAACGCGTGGATTCGCCGGAAGAACTTTGTGCTCAACGGCATGAACCCCTTCAGCCATCGGTTCTGGGTCTACGAGAGCATTGCCTTCTGGAACGCCAACTTGCGGGAGATGCCCATGCTGATCACTCGCAGGTCTACGGTCTCTACGCGGAAGCGTCCGGCCGCAAGGTAGTGAGTGGGGCCTCTGTGTAGTAACGTCTCCCATCCTTCGTCATAAACTGCAAAGAGAACAAATGCAGAGCTAAAGAGCAGATAACACTGGCAGCCAACAGAGGTAGTAGAAAACCAAAAACATATCTGGGAGCACAGATATAGGTGTATGCCAAGAATGTCCCCCACAAGATTGTTTTGTTGGTTTTCTCGAGGATTTTTGCACTTTTCCCGAAAACCCCAAACATCTCGAGAAAACCAAAAAAACAAAAAACACATCTGGGAGTACAGATATGGGTGTATGCCAAGAATATCCCCCACCAGATTTGTTTTTGTGGTTTTTTGGTCTTCTCAAGGTTTTTTGCACTTTTCCAAAAAAAACTCGAGAAAACAAAAAAAACAAAAAACAAATCTGGGAGTACAGATATGGGTGTATGCCAAGAATGTCCTCCACCAGATTGTGTTTTTTTAGGGGTTTTCTCGAGGTTTTTTGTGGTTTCAGAGCACAAAAGGGGCAAACGTGGTTATATGAAAAAACCCACCGCTCAGGACCTTACTTTCTGTTCCTTTCATATCCCAGAAAGCGGCAACCTAAAACCCGATTGGTAACGAACCATTTAGGTTCGGGACCTGCCATTGGCTTGTTTTCCCTAGCTGCATTTGAGACAAACCCCCCACCCCCGCCCCAGCCAAAACAACAACGGTGCTTTGCCTCTTGCATTGCCGGGTTCCACTGCCAACTCAGGTAAGTGGGCTATAACCCTGGTAAGCCAACTAACCCCAGGTACCCGAGGCAGTTACATCCTTGGTTACCTACTTACCTGCCGTAACCCTCAACGACCGTCTCTCATGCGTCTCTCGGATGCTGGCCTCAGCCCAAAGCTTTGGGGGGCAGATTCCTCTCCCGCAATCGTTTTGAGTTCCATCTACACGACTTAGGTCCCCAACCACTTCGTATTCGCAAACCGCACATAGAATCATAGCAAAAAGCATCTAAATCATGCGGATTGCCAGAGTCTCGGAGCGACTCCTGGGGGTGGTTTCCCAGAAGCTCAACCATGGGTGTCCTTTTAGATGGGTTTCCCTGGTAGATGATGAGACCACCATGTAAACCAGGAATCGCCCTCTATTTTTCGAGCAAAACAACCAAAAAGGACACCTATGAGCTCAACATCAAGGACTTTTTGAGGCTGTCAAAAGCCATGGACCCTGAAGCTTTTCACATCTTACGAGCGCCTTCTCAAAGGCCTTCTCGAGCATGTCCGCTGCTTTTTCCACCTGAAGCCAAAGGAAATTGGGCTGTCCGAACATTGGAGCGGGAAACTCAAAGGACACCAGTATTTCCCCTTGCGGCCGTGTACTGGCTTTAAACATCACCGTTTGGTCCCTGAGAAGTGAGTTTTCTTTGGATGGGTTGATGACAAAAAGGGGACATTTAGGGACCCCTGTGCACAAGGGTCGCATAATTTGACTAGCTTCTCTTGCCCTTTGGACCCTCCCAAACCTGACGATGATAATCGTTGAGAGATCAGGAAACTCAGTGGAAGTACACTTGGTTGCCCCTTTGGTGTAGGCTTTCACCTTCTAAACTGTTGGATCATGATGTGTCGCGTCCATACTAAGCAACATTTGTCTACCTTTTTGCAAAGTCAGGTTGCTTTCTACAACTGGCTGGTTTGGGGCTTTGCCTGCAGACAGCAACCAGTGGAAATGAGCCCAACAGGAGCAACGTATCAAACCCCAGCAACAGGGAGGCTTCCCCCAAGGCTTTCGAGTCAGACGATGTTCCTCTTTTGTGTTCCATGGTTCCAGTAGGAGGTAAATCCGCCGACCCCGCCCAGGAGCGTGCTCTGGCGGGTCTCATAGCAGCCAGACCAGCCCAGGCGCGGCAGTTTCGGAACCCCTGTAGCAGGGCCCAAGGGCCAAAGCGCCAGACCAGCCCACGCACGGCCGGGCGGCAGTGTCTGAACCCATGAAGAAGACTAGCGAGGGCCCGGCAGCCAAAGCGCATGGCAGCCAGCACCAGACCAGCCCGGCAGACCCATTGCGATGAGACCTTCGCAGCGTATCGGAGGCCGCCCCTGCGTGGCTGCGCCCCGGCGGTGCCTGGGCTGGTCTGGTCCTGATGACCGGCTTGGTTGCTATCTACTTGTAGCAACTTAGAGCAACTTACACTATGTGAACTTAAGAATAGGCGCTAAGTAGGCCGCGGAGCACTTAGTAAGTAGTTTGGCTTAGTTACCTAAGCAAGCTATGTTCGCCGGGCCTACTTAGTAACTAGGATAGATTGGTTGCGTAAGTCTGCCAAGTCCACCTGGCATACTTAGCAAGTAGGCCGCTAAGTAGGATAAGCGCCGTTGGTAAACTTGGGTATGTACAAAGCTAACTAAGCTACGCACGTATGGCTGACATAGCACGTCGCACGTTTCGCAGCGCATATTACTTGGCGATAGCTGCACATGTGCGCTTTCAATCTGCTGCTGCCGTGGCTTTTGCTTTGGACAAAACAGGTGTAAACGCATGAATGTATGTTCCAAACTGAATTGTCACATGTGCATCAAGTTGTTCATGCGCGAATGTAAAACGGGTGTTTCAAAAAATGACCATCCAAATTTGGTTCGGGAGTCGGTTCATGTGAATCGTTTGCTGCGGCAAGCTTACAAACACGTAGCTTCGCGAAAAACGGCGGCGCATCCAAAATCAAGAATATATATCGTGAAAAACAACGCGCTTGCTTTTTTCCAGCACGTCTTGCAACACTTCTCTGGTTTGAGTGTCAAGATATCTGAATGCAGTAGGCCATGACAGTTGTGATTAAATCCCAACGCAGGCTCCATTTTTTGAATGCAGTTTTACTCATACTGTCATTACTTGCCAAATATTTCACAGTGTCCAAAAGAGTTTCATCCGAGTAAAGGTCCACACCAACTAGTGTGGTAGAGTTGCTGGGAACAAAACCCGTCGAATGGCGGTCCAGCTTGCTCTTCCAGTCGACAAGATTGCGGCATAGTGGACACAAAACAGTGCCACTCGCACCCTTCATGTCTAGACTTTCTTTGAGCGCAACCTCATCTCCCATTACAATCGACAGGTCACAGAACAGCATCCTGCGCTCTCCATTGGGGAATACCAGCCGCACTTCATGTCGAAGATCCACTGGAGAAAAAAAGCGTTCCACTGCCTGTCTGAAATACTGCGGCATCTTTCCTACCATCCTTTTAACGTGATCAGTTCTTGCTACTCCAAGCAGAAACCAGTTCTTTTCCAAAGACAACGCCAAGTCACCAAATTCTTTGATCGACCAATATACGCATTCAACTTTGCGGGTCTGGTTGTGCGCCAGGACGTTGCAAGGCGATATGCCATCACTGTAGCAAATCAAGCTGAGTGGGGACGACTGGCCCGGCGTATACAGATCCAACACCTTCAACATCATGTTTGAAAACTCTGGGCACTCAAGACAGATGTGGCAAAGCAAAGGTATTGGCTGCACAAAAGGAAACTCCACAGTCTTCGTCTCCTTGGGTCTGGTCACCGAGCCAGATTTTTTCTTCGTCTTCCCCACCGGCAGCAGCGTGACCTTCCAGTCTTGTTGGAGTTTGCCGTACCGGGTCTGCACATCAACGTCTGCATCCCGCCGTCTCTTGATCGTCTGTCTTGATGTTGCATCTGGAAAATCCTTCTTCTTCAGCTCATCCAGAACAGTACTCAAGCCAGAACGAGAGATGCCCTTACGCCTGCCAAGGTGGCCCTCCTCATATTGAAATTTGCACGCTGACCCACCCCCTTGCGCAAACGTGCTCAGGAAGATGTCTTGGTGCGCCAAGACTCGAGCATACTGACCCGGCCACAACTTTGTGAAGGCTTTGGCCTTCACAGACCGGTCCAGGCGCTTCAACACGCAGTACTCCATGCAAACCATGGACTCCTCAAAATGAGCTTCATGACCCGTCATCACGACGCAACGATTACTCTGCTGCTGTCCAAGTTTTGACACTGCTTCGTCCAAACTCTTTGAGCCACGTCAGTCAGAGAACGGCTGCTGTTCACGCAATTGGTCAATTTGGTAGCCGACATGAATCAACGCCATCATGGTTGACATGCGAGTTCCATTGGCTCTACCAAGTTCACAAGCATGGTGCATGAAACTCACATGTTCAAGAGGTTATAAGATTTGCTCGCTTCACACGCGCAGTCAATGTTCAAAGTGTCACAACACGGCGAGAGGTAAAATCAAACACGATCTCAAACATGTTGGCTTGGTGAACGCTTCGACCAACAAGGCACAGTCATAAACAAAAATCATTGACTGAAACCAAATTTGTAACCCAACAGCTGGGTTTTCTTGACGCATCAACCAGCCCAGGTATATACAAGGCAAAGCCAACAAGAAAGCCGGAAAAAACTTTTGCCTCTTTCCATTTTCCAACTTGTTCGGGCAAAAGCTTCCACATGTGGCTGTCCAATTTGGGGGCGCTTTATTATGTAGAATCCCTTCGGCCACGCTAACACGCATTGAAAAAAGGAACCCATCTTGTATTTCGCACACGCATGCGTATGGTTCCGCATGTAAGTTAACCAGAACACCGCTCAACTACTGTAGGCGCCAAAATTACAAAGCATACACGAACGCCAAACCTTTCAATTTCAACTTCGAAACCTACCAAAAACATATCTCCGCCTCCTTCATCTGAGCATTTCCATATTGCGAGGCAAACTCATGCACTTGCGCACCGACCAAAACGCGCATAGCAACTAGACCCTGGCGTGCTTAGTAAGTAGGCCCCGGCGTACTTAGTAACCCGGCATACTTAGTAAGTACTTAGTAAGTAGGCCGCGATCAACTTACTAACTTGAATATCATACTTGATAATTTACTTAGTCAATGTAAGTGTGTAGGTTATTTGTCTAGTAACTTCATCAACTTAACATGGCTTAGATACAAAAACCTTCTCTAAGTAGGCCGTAGCAACATAACCAACATTCTATCTACATAGCACAAGAGCGTCAATATAGCAAGTAGGCCAGGTGAACTTGATAGAGTTAACCCAATTTTTACCTTGGGTTAGAACATGCTAGGGAGCAATATATAAGTAGCGCAACCAGCGCCGGTCATCCAAGTAGTCTTCGTCAGGGGCTCCGAAACCACCCTCCGAGCCTCGATTTTCGCTCTTTTTTTGGTTTTTTTTGGCACGCCGTGCCACTGCGCGCGGGCGTATCGGAGGGCGCCCCTGCGTAGCTGCGCCCCGGCCGTGCCTGGGCTGCTCTGGTCCTTTCGCTCCCGGGCCCTAGCTAGTCTCGTGCTGCAGTCCGGGCATGCATGCTGGTAGCTGTTTACCACGACGCCGTCCTGGACACGAAACTGATGTCCACAGCCGCGGCGCTGATCCACACGTCCGCTTCGGCAAGTGCTGGTGACGTGTAAGCGACCCTGCCTCTCGTTCTTTCTGCTAACCTCGGCACCTTCCGCGACGGCCCCTCCCTGCTGCCGGCCGCGGCCTGCCGCTGCGCAATTTCCGACCAGACTTCCGCAACGAGACGCGTGCGTCGCCGCTCTGCTGCCCGCTTGTGCCAGGCCAGCACCGTCACAGCGGCGCGCGCTACGCTGCTCTGCTTCCCCTTGTTCCTCTGACATACGTCGCACACTTGCTTGCCGTTTCGACCCCGACATGTGCTACAAGTCCAGAACCCTTCCAGGTGCTGGCGCAGCTTTTACACAAACGTTCCTTGCCGCGCTTCCTTTTCCAGGCCATCCGCCGGAAACTCGGCCTGCCCCTTGCGGACCCTGCAGCCATCGCATTGGTTGGCAGCGTGCTTCTCTGCCAAAGCATCCTTTTGCTTCCAACCTGGTTGGCTTCCGTGTGTCCACGCACGCATTCCTTGCAGACTCTGTCTGGGTCTGTCCACTTCCGTTGCCCTGCTGTGTACGCTGCGATTGATTTTTGCTCCCGGCATTCCACGCAGACCCTCTCTTCCCGGCACTTGGCGCGAAGCTTGGACCAGTCAATGTCTTCCCCGTGCCAAATACGCAACAGCAAACCTCTCCCAGGCTTGGCACCTTTTTGGTATGGAGTGGCATCGAAGGGTCGATACAAAACAAACCTTGCCTGTTCTTGACTCGCGTCAACGCAATGTGTGCCATCATTGGATCTCCCTCGGCATACGTTTGACCTTGCGCTTCCAAGCCAGGCCGCCATTTTTTTGTCTGAAATCGAACAATCACGCAACTTGACAATTTATTCCAAATATGCCCTGCGTCGTCCCCCGCCTTCCGGCGCTGTCCACCCGACCACTTCTCCTGGGCACCCCTTCAGAATGCGACGACGTCTAGCCAAGTGGGACGTGGCCGTCACTGGCATCCCGACGCACAGCGGCAAGACTCCGTACAAGCCTCCGCACTCTTGGTCGTGCCGGTGCAGCCACGCTAGCTTCTCTCGACCCAAGTCTGGCTGCTCTTGCAGCGCGGCGCTCGAGATTCTGTCCCGGGCAATGGCACATTGCAGCTGCTGCCCATGCTTCGATGCCCATTCTTGGGCACGCAACTTGTTCACGTGGTATTTTACCGCGTTTGTTGCAAAGATTGCCTTTGCTTTGCTGGCATCACGCTGCAGTTCCTGACCTGCCGATTCCAGCAGCGCCCGGGCCTTGGACGCACGTTCTTTTGCGCAGGTAGGTGGCGCACTCCAGCGTGCGAATGCGGCCTTTCTCACACTTGCCCTCCATGAGTGCCTTGCATGCCGCGTTTTCGCAGTCCAGCCAAGCCCCTGACCAGCTTTCCTTGCCGTGCAGGAAGGCATGGTTGTTCCCTGACACTGTCACTCCGTCGACTCTGTGTTCCTTCGCGCCCCAGACTGGCTGCTGCCCGCGAACCGTGTGCGCCACTTTCTTCGACTCGCCACCGGTCAACATTTCCCACGGGCCCAGGTGGCTACACAAGCAACATACACAACAAACCTCAAAAGTGCCTTTTTTCATGTGCAACCGCGGCACAAACAACACAAAAAAGGCACTTTCATAACACCTAGCTCTTCGCGAGCTGCCTACCTCTTCGCAGCCCCCCCCCCCCGTGTAGTACAATTACCGCTTCGAAGACTGCCTTCGCCGGAATCACACAAAGCACGTGGAACAACAGGCCGCTACATTTCCGCCTTCCGCATATGCTTCCGAATTATAGATCTTACTCGTCCACATTGCCGATGTTGACCCCGCTACACTGCAACTTGTGTCAACTGCCCAGCGCGACAAGACATCTTCGATCAATGTTGGTTCTCAACTTGCATCGGGTCCGCAAATTTCCTTAAACTGCTCGGTCCTTGCTCTGGCTGATGGTCTTCCTAATCAGTCATTGTCACTTCAGGTTGTGCGTCAACTGCCGCCACCAGGGTACATAACGAAACGCAAAAGGGTCTTTTTTTCCGTGCGCAAACCCGTGCAAAACAGCACCAAAAAAGCCGTTTCATTACGCCTGCCTCTTCCCAGGCCCCCCCCATTCACAACTTCCACGGGTGGCTTCGGCGAAGCATTTCATAACGGCCCGCCCTGCCCCCCCGCCCCCGTTCTGCCACTTGCGCAGCATCAAGTCCCATCGCACGGGATAGTGAGTCAAGCCCAGGATTTCAAAGGGTTCTTGGCTCGTGATGCTCGTGCTTGACAGCGTTGGCTTAATCAGATGGATTGCATCACCACCACCATGTCGGTTGCCAATTGCAAAACCTCTTGATCAGGGCGGAGCCCGTTCTATAAAAAAAAGACGTGAGACATATGCCCAGTTCATCAGTCCATCACGCGACAGGTCGATCTTGCCGTTGCCGCCGGCACCAGCATCACCAGCCTGCTATGCTTCCAAGTTGGGAAGCTCTGCGGTTCTGGCACCCCTAAAAGGTGGGCATCAACTGGGCACTTGGTGATGCACATCAACTTATTGAGTTGACCTTGAGTCGCCCCCCCCCCCCCCAAAAAAAAAAAAAAAAAAAACACTCGGTTGATATCCCCACCCACATGAGGCGTATTTGACTGCTGTTCGCAAGTGTAAGAATAACAAAGATACCTGGTGTGGAAACAGTGGAAGGCAGAACCACGCCCACGCATCCCGCGACCCCTCCGCCCTATATACCCCCACGCGCCCAGAACCTTCCTTGGAACCTCCCCATGCATCCCCAAAACATCCCCGGAACCCCAAGCATCCTCGAAATCCTCCTCCGAACCGAGTGCTCCCCGGAAACCCCTTCACAATCAGCCCACGAAACCCTCTACCTCAGAGCCCCAACCTCCCCAGAGCCTATCTGGGCCCCAAACCCCAAAAAGCTTTCAGAACATCCCCAGAACCCCAAAGCTCTCAGCTGCCCGAAAACTCGCAACCCCCCCCCCCCAATCACCGCCTGCCTCAGGGCCTCGGGGCGTCAGCTGGAGCTCGGAGCTGGTGGAGTCCGAGTCCTCCGGCGAAAGCCGGGACTCGGAGCTGCTTGTGGGTGGCTCCTTTTTTTTTGGGGGGGGACCCCCAAAACAGGTGCTGGGAGTGCCTGGAAATCGCCAGTTGCTTTTTCGCCCGCTTTCTTTTTCCCATCCACTTTGCCATGCAAAAGCCGGCAACAGTGACTGAAAAAAGCGATCGCAACTTGGCTATCTAGGTGGTTCCTTTTTTGGGGGGACCCGGGGACCCCCACAACGGGTGGTTTTGCCTTTTGGTTTCCCTTCAAACCAACCCCGAAAACAAGGGGGGTCCACAAGAGACAGGCCAGATTCGTGTGGCCCAAACCGCGCAGTTTCTGAAAAGAGGCCCATGCAGGTGACATCAAGCGTTCACCCCTTTACCTACGATTTGTAATTTAGAGTCCTTTCAGACCGCCAATTCGCCATGTTCTCAGCTTCCCTCCAATTGGTATGCGTCAAAACGAAGATTTGGACCCCTAAGACCTGATGTTTCAAACTGAAGTGTAGGAGCCCCGGACCACGGTACTTATTTCCCCAAGAGGGCACTTGGGCAATACTTCATCGCTGCTCGAGGCGGAATTTAGGCGCAAGAGACAATGAAGCGTGTGTAGAACTAGCACGGCTGTATGTAAGACTTGGAAAGTTCAAGTATGCAATCAGGACATATGGTATGATCAAAACCAAGGAGACTAATGCTAGAAGTTGTGTTACAACGTATACCCTTTGTGATTTCCGTAGACTTAATCCGAAAGAATATGTATAGACTATTGATTTGACATTGTCAGCTCATATATAGGCAGCTTCCCTCCAGCTGGTGCTTTGGATTGTTGGTGTGGTCAGGGTGTTTGATTTTTTTTCCCAATGCTTCTACATGCCCATCCAAACCACCAGTAATCACGGGGACACAAGATTTCAAGCCCCAAACCTCCAGATTTGCATGGGGGGAAAGCAAAGCATCCTGTTGTTGATAATTACTTGCTCTGTTTTTGCGGGGTCCCATAACGGTCACAGGGCTTCTTGAACGGGTTCAAACGGCTTCTGGGTGCTGAATAGGGAGTCTGGAAAAACTACAAATCACGTTGGAGGCCCTTGAACCCATCAGTTAAAGGCTAACTTTGGGGATGTCACTTTAATGGGTGTAAAAGCATCCAAAGGGGTACATTTGGAAGAATAAGCAGGTAGCGGATGGGGCCAGGATATGCGTTTTGACCTGCCTGATGCGATTCTTACCAGGGGACCCTTTCGTGGACATCATGGTGGGGATTCACGACCACCAACCACTTTGGAGGTGGGGGCCCTATTGTAAAAAATCATGGCCATAGTGGCTTCCTCTTGGTACACAAGGAGCTTGTGTAACCCTCCGCTTTTGGAAGAAAGGACCGAACTCATGGTGGCGTTCCCCATTTCGGGTTGTCTTCATATACGAGAACCCTCTTTGAATCCCCGAAAAGCCCGCTTTGTTCACTGCGAGATCTTGAAAAAAAAACGCACGGGTCCCATAGAATCTGCAAATGAGATCCAACTCCCCTAGCACTTTCGGGGGAAAAAAAAAAGGTTATTTGTGGATTTGAACCCCTGGTTCTTGTAGCGGGTAAGTGGGAAACCACCCCCTAACATGAAACCTCCAAAACACCGATCCAAACCAGCTCAAACCACCAAGCAGATCCCCCACGACATCCGACACCCCTTCCGATTCTTCCGGGCCCTTTGGTACACTCAAGGACGGGCGCAGATTCCAGCCGCTCAGTCCCTCCCATTTGCTTGTTTTCGGTTGCAAATACCTCCAAGGGACCATAGAATGTTCAGTCTTCCCCCAAAGGAATTTCTCACTCCCATCGAGTGAAGTGGAAGCAACCAAGGCACCAAACCTTTTGTGCGCCACCCATGGTCCAAACCCAAAAGGCTCAAAGCTTCGGAGAAAGTCGTCGAGCCCAAGACCCTCCTTTCAGCTTCCACTGGGGGGGTGTTCCTTCGGTTTGCCCCGTCCACCGGTCCTGCGCCTGCGCAGGTTCCGTGGAGCTTGCGGCCGACGCCTCCTGACAAGTGAGGCGCCAACTGACCGCCAGCTGCCCCAAAATTCCGAGTTTTTGGGGCTGCACACTCCGTGCAAGGCCGGGGGGGGGGGGGGGGGCGTTCCGCGGGGTTCCGGAGGTTTTCTAGAAGGATTTCTGCCTGGACCGGCGGTATGCAAGCTCAAAGGCTCAAGGGGGGAGGAAGGGGGGGGGCGGGGAAAAAAGAATTGAAGCCCAGCGAACAAATCACCCGAAAATTGCCGTATAATCTTAGAGTTCTGTGGCCCTACTCTATGGGCTTTTAGGATATTTATGCTGATTCAGGTTTTTCCCTCGCGGTTGAGTGAACGGTCAAAATAAATCTGCGGGGTGACCGCAATGATAGGAAATGTTGGCGAGTCCCTGGCTTGGAAAGTTGTTGCATGTCTTTCCATCGCATTCATCTGGGTGCCTGCAAAACTTCTCATGATCTGTTTAAGCAACCTCTTGAAACCCTTTGACTCTTCCGCGCTTTCGAGTCGCAGGGTTTCCACTGCTTTCCTCTACCTCAGTGGGTGTTCAGGTTTCCGTAGGGGATAAAGGACACTCCAAAACGGCGAAGGTAAGCAACCTGGAGGTTTGCGACGGAAGTGTCTGGTGCAGCGTCAGGAAACCAACTACATTGGCTGCAGCTTCATTGCCTACTGCCTAGCGCCGACACTGGAAAGGCCCGAACTCGCAAATCTCATTTGCCAGCTTGGAAGCGAAGCGGGTGACTTTTTGCCCCGTATGTCTTGCTTGACGTTGGAAGGGGAGCAAAAAAATAAATTTTAGCAGTTAAGTGGGGAATTCAACCACTAAACCACCATAAGCAAAAATGTAAAATATTTCCCAACGACAACCATGATTTGGCAAATTCTCTTGGTTGGTCACTTGCTCCTAGGCACTCGCCAAGCTGCTTTGCTTCCTTCAAGGAGGACCCCTGGAACGAAGCCATGCTTCCCGAGCGGCAGAAGAACGTGTTGTCCAGGTTCTCCCCCCCTCTCCCAAGAGCAACTAAAGACCCACAGGCGCCACCCCACCTTCCAAGCCAGGGGCATAATGGATTCCCTCATTGCAAGTAGGAATGGGGACGGCAACTAAGAAATATATATATATATATAATAGTCTGTATATATATATATATATATGCAGTATGTAAAAATAAATAAATAACAAAAAACCTTGGTAGCAGTCCAATTCGACTACAAACTCACTGTGCCCCGATGAGGTCTGCTAAACTGCCGCCACGGAAGCTACCCCTCAGCCAAAAACGAGGGATGCTGATCCAAAATCGATGTGTGTGTGTGTGTGCCCCTCAGCTTGTGTGTCCTTGAAGCTTGTTTGATTCCAATCATTTACGCGCCCCATTGTTCAAACCTAGGGCCCAAAAATGTTCGAACGCAGTTGGGCACTTTGCAAAAATAAGATTAAGCCATGACCCTGCCTGTCTTGTCTTTAGCCCCTTTTTTTTTGGGGGCCCACATCCGAATTAGAGGCAATTCGTCCAACTCGTTCGCCTCGTTCTCCACCGCATCTGCCGGGTCCGTGCCCCCGATCCGCGCCAAGCGCAGCAAGGGTACCTCCAGCCAAGACGCGCGCGCGCAGGCGCGCGCGCGCCTTCTCCTCTGGAGAGCCGGGAGACCGGACAACCTGTTGCGGCGAAGACGGGGAAAGGGGTCCCATGTTGGGCCTCCGAGGCCAAAATGACCCCAACGTTCGGCTGAAAAAACGGTCCCAGCCCTTGAGATAAGTTTGCGAAGCCCGGATTTCTATCACTGAACTGGATCCAGAATCTGTTGGCTTCCGCTACCCCTGAGTCGAAGCCTGCATGGGAAGAACGGGGGAAACACCCTGTCCGTGGAGCCTCTAAAGCCCTGAAGCAAGAAGAAACCGACAAGGGCTGGCTCTCTGCTGGTGCCAATGGCAACCTCCCAGGCATTTTGCTGCCACTTTGCTCATCCGGAAAGCCAGCTTGGATGCGGGCGAGAAATACAAACTGCACTAACCTGAAATCAGAAGTGGACCAGGAAGGCAGGAAGGAATCAAAGCATTCTGTGGCTCCCAAATCCGTCGATTTCCAAGTCCCGAAAAAGGTCGCTCCCTTTTTTTTCCGCCTCAAGGGACCAAAAACCCGGATGGGAGCTCACACCTTCGGTTTCAAAATTACAAAAGTTCCCACCAAAGGGCACTGTCAGTGAGTCCGTTGGCTTTTTGTTCAGGGGCCAAGCAGGACCGAACCTCACCTTCAAAGATCGCCTATGTCAAGATCTAAAAGGTGAGCTTCAACATCACTAAAGGGGATGTTTGGGTGTATCTCTGAAATTAATGTACCGGTTTGCTTGTGATAAAAAAAGAAAAGGAGAAACGAAAGGAAAGCATGGCTTTGTTGGGGGGTGGTCCCAAAAAACAAAAGCACACTCACACAAATATGCGCATTGTTACGGGTGCCGTTTGAGGGGTTGGTGTAAAAAGGAAACCAAAGGCAAACCACTTCCCCCTTCGAGCCCCACCCATGTAGGAAACCCAGCAGGTACTGTCCTTTCCAGAGGCTTCGCATATGTCTTCCAGGTTACCTACTTTTGTTCAGCTTCTTGGTGGTTTGGAGCCCGATGTGATTTTCCATTCACCCTCAAGTTCCAACCCCCAAACCCATCCAAACCACCAATTGGTACGCACAGTACGCTTCGACCGGTTCGCTTCGCTCAAGCGGCTAGATTGTTAAGCAAAAGGGGGTTGAGGTTCACCAAAAATGCGGGATGAACAAACAAATCCAATGCGTTTGCAAAAAAAAATATGGGACGAATCGGGTTGGGCAAGAGATTCCAAATGAGCTTCACCCACCTTTTGGAGGGCGATTCAATTCAGGGTTGCTGTAAGTTGTATTCCACTGGGATGCCAGCGAACCCCCTGCTCAGTTTAACCTTTTTGGTTCAATGACTAAAAATGGGCCAAAAAAAGGGAAACTGAAAGGTCAGAAGGTCGGCTTTGGGCAAGCAAGCCTTGATGAAGTAGTTTGTTCTTGTCATTGATAAGGCCGATTCTGAGTGGTATCGGGTGTGTCTACTGCATATCAATTTGGAACCAAAAGATCATCAGCACTAGCTACAATTCACAAATCCCGAAGGAGCGTCAGCAGCGAGCTCCTTTGAACCCAGAATCATTGCGGGTTGGAGGCCTTCTCCAAAGGCGCGGGTTTCCATTTGGCCATGGGTCAAAAGCCCGTACTCCTAATCTAACCACTAAAATAGGCTATCTAAAATGGGTGGTGAATTCACCAATCCCAAGCAAAATGGGATCCCAAAACGGTTGACAAACAGCCAGTTGGCAGAGCTCGATGGAGATCCTCCGCTGGCTTTGTTGGGGCCAGGTTTCAGACGCTCCCAGTGCCGTTCCCCGTTTCGGGCACAGATCTGGTGCCGTGGCTCTGCTTCTCCTTCTCCTCCGGCTCCACGTCTGCCTCCGTGAGCGCGACTACGTCCCCTGGAAGAGGTAAGCCATACTGTGGATGGACAAAATCCATTTCGCACCAACGCGAAGCCATGGGAAACCATTGTTTGTTGGTATTTGCGGGGGCAATCATCATTCCAGGGATTAATAGGTGGTAGACTCCCTTTTGACACCAATAAGGGAAAACGAAACCTCCCCTTCAGCAAATGGAAGTTTTAAGCTTTCCGAGTGTTTATCAAGAAGAAGAACTTATGACTGAGGTGCTCAGAGCCTCACACCCCTCCCAAATTCCATTCAAAACTCTAAAAGTCTTTCCAAACAAATGAGGTGTTCATATTGTAGCCAACTCTCCAAAGAAATGACTTGCCATTCCCCTGAGCTTTCCGTGCATAACCCATGTCCTTCTCAAGTGAGGGGCACCAGCCTGTATATACGGTGCACCCGGGATCAGCCCTGGGCTAAGCCCGAGCCGCTCGAATCAGGGCCCAATCCAACCCAAGCCAACCCCGGACCTACCAGCTTCAACCCCTCCCCCCCCAAAGCGGTGGTGTTCCCTTTGGTTCCCCTTGAGCCAACCGGCAGAAGGGTCCTCAAAACAGACGCAAGCACAAACACGGACACACGGACACGCACATATACCGGGCACGGGCACAGGCAAGCACGGACGCGGACGCGGACGCGGACGCGGACACGAAAACAGACACCGGTGCCGGTCACACACACAAACAAACACCCACACCCACACCCACACCCACACCCACCCACACACACACACACACACGCACGCACGCACGCACGCACGCACGCACACACGCCCGCACGCCCGCACACGCACACACACACACACACCCACACCCACCCACACGCACACACACCCACACACACGCACCCACACACACACACACACACACACACACACACACACACACACACACACACACACACACACACACACACACACACACACACACACACACACACACACACACACACACACACACACACACACACACACACACACACACACACACACACGCACGCACGCACGCACGCACGCACGCACGCACGCACGCACGCACGCACGCACGCACGCACGCATGCAAACGCATGCAAACGCATGCAAACAAATGCACACAAACAAGCGCGCACACAAACATGCAAACACGCAAACACTCAAACACTCAAGCACCAAAATACCCAAACACACGAACACGCAAACACACAACACACACAAACATGCAAACTCACAAATACACAAACACACAAACACACAAACACAAACACAGACACAGACACGCACAGGGACACACACACACACATACACACACACACACACAGACACAGACACAGACAGACAGACACAGACACACACAGACACACACAGACACACACACTCACACACACACACCCAGACACACACGCACACACACACAGACACGCACACACACACACAGACACGCACACGGACACACACACACATACACACACGCACACACACACACAGACACAGACACAGACAGACAGACACAGACACAGACAGACAGACACACACAGACACACACTCACACACACACACACACACACACACAGACACACACAGACACAGACAGACAGACACAGACACACACAGACACACACAGACACACACACACACACACCCAGACACACACAGACACACACACACACACCCAGACACACACACACACATACACACAGACACGCACACGGACACACACACACACACACCCAGACACACACGCACACACACACACACGGACACGCACACGGACACACACACACATACATACACACACACGCACACACACACACACACACACACACACATTTGTCATGCAGCATCTGTCTGTGGCTGCGATAGTCTCACAGGAGCGGCTTGGGGGCAGGGAGCTGCGAAAGCTTCGCCTTTCCGTCTGGGCCAATTGGCGCTCTGGGAATCCCCGTTTTGGTGGCTGGAATCCAACCCTTTCCATAAAATAGTCATGCGCTTACTCAAAATACCATACAAATGCCTGACTGTCTTCAAAGTAAACAGCAGACACCTCGAACTGGCAACTCGTTCATGTCGGCTCAATCCGGCCAAGCCAAAAACACGTGCTCGTGTTTAGCCGGGCCAGGGCCTGGCCTCAGCGTATGCAGACATAGCCGGCACCGTCGTGGAGCGCACCCTGCACCAAGGATGAGGTGCATAAGACTCCCAAAGGGGCAGAAAGACCGGCGGCCAGCGCCAGAGCGCACCAGGTGTCCAAACTGAGGCGCTACAAGTTTAGGGCGGGGTCTGCTTTCACGCAGCGGAGATGGTAGATGGTCCCATCTGTTTTCACCCAACCGGAGCCATTCCTAGCCGCCCCCTTTCCGGGGCTCACAAAAAAGTCTCCAAAAGGCGCCCTCGCTCCAAACAATATATTCGCAAATGACCAAGGATGGGGACAACTCCTTTAGACTTTTATTGAAAAAACGTGCTGCAAACTGCACACCAACCATGGTGGAAGGGCATCCCGCTCAAGGGTCCCCAAAGCTTCGGGCTGAAAAGCCTCCAAAGTTCCTTCGCACTGAAAAGAAACCGTAGGCTTGGAGCATGCTCAGAAGATCCCTTCAAAAGGCCCACACATGGGTAGCCCCACCAACCCGCCAACCAACCAAACAGACAAACAAAACAAAGCAAAACAAGCTAAAACCAAAACAGGCCAAACCAAACAAACAAACACGCACGCATGGCACGCAGGCACGAACGACGAACGGGCAGGGACAGCTGCGCAGTCCATAGGTGACTCATCTGCGCCCTTCGTGTCTCCAGTCGCGGGCACTCGCCTGTACGCCTGAAAGTTGCTCGCCCCTATCGCTCAAAGTACTGCGCCTGCCACACAATCCAGCTCCAAACACGAGCTCTTGCTGGTCCTGACAGGGGGGTGGGAATCATGTTCGCTCGTCACTGCGTGGCGAGGACAGTTCCGTTCGCTCACTACTGCATGGTCGTGTAGCTGTGTCCTGCTTGCGGGAGGGGTTGAGGTAGGTCAGTTACGTTCGCTCATCCCTGCGTCCGCGCAGCTGCGTCCTTAAGCTCTGTGTGCGCTGAGCGCCTTGGCCGCCAGAGGCACTCTTTTAAACGGGGGATTGGCTGGACCGCACAAAAATGGAATGTTTGCTTCCCGTGCTTTGGGCAGGCGCTCACCCACAGAGTGAGCGCGCCAAGCTGCAGGATCGCTTCACCGCTCCGACAGTGGAACCGGCAGTACCAGATCGCGTCAACCCAGTGCTCAAGGTGGAGCCTGGAGCCCGCCAGCCCCCCGCAAAGCTTCCACGAAGACCTTTCTGGAGAACAAGGGCTACAGCCACTGCCTGGGCGAGAGCATGTTGCCTGGGTTCCAGCCGCCTGCCGAGCGGTTCGTTGACATGACGAGAAGAGCACGTGGAGAAAGCACTGCCATTTAAAACAAGTCAGAACATGTGTCTGCCGCACTACCTGAAAAAAAGGGCTGGAGCTGCTGACTTTAATTTGGTCCATAAGGTGTAAAATCCAAACGGGAGTCAAGCGCTAAGCCAAATTGCTTTCGTCACTACGGCTTTCAAGCAAGCCTGCTGGATGTCCTTGCAACTACGTTTGGTCAATCTTGACTCGCGCTGTGAACATATGGAGCTCAAAATTGACCCGTGTTGCCTCCCATTGTACTAAGCTCAAAAATGGGCAGTAGAGAAGTGCTGCATGGTGGTGGTGGTGGTGGTGGCGGTGGTTTTGGAGGGTCTTTGGAGGTTGGTGGTTGGTGGTGCTGGGGACGAGTCGGGCATCAAGGGCGCACCCCTACGAGGCTGTGGGAAGGCAAAGTGCACAGACGAGGTATATAGTTCCGTCTGGAGATGGTGGTGCTGCTGGGCAAAGCATCCAAAAAGTGCACCCCCCACCGCGGAAGTGCACAGGCGAGTCACGCATCAAGAAAGTGCACAGCCGAGGGCGCACCCCGCACGAACCCACACGCACGCACGCACCCGCATACCAACGCACCCACGCCGCCCCGCCACACACACACACACACACACACACCCGCGTGCGCGTGTGTGCGTGCTTACAAGCAACCCATGGCTATCCAACCGCTCGCTCCTTCTCGGACGTGACACCGGCCGCTTTTTCCGCGCAGCTTGCTCCTGGGAAAGTTCAGGGCGAAGGCTCAGGTTGGAAAGATGGTTGGAACCTCCACACAAACTCCAGTGTGGCCGGACAATTTCCTGGTAATGGATAAAATCCTGCGTACACCGGGAAGTACCAAATGGTGTCTGTCCATGCCCAGTTAGTTGGGTAACCTGATCAGCATGAAGCTCGAAACATGCGCCCAGGTGGTATTCCCAGCCCCGTGGCCTCTTTTCCGGAAACCCGCGGGCTCCTTCTCCCGGATGGCGCGCCTGGCCGCCTGCACATCCTGCGGAGGCGCCGTGGTGGCAAATTTGGGGCCTTCGATTGGGCGACCCATCTGATGGGGTTTGGCAACTGGGGAATTCAAATGGATGCAACAAAACAAACTTGCAAGCTAGAGCCCGGGAGAGAAAAGAAGAAGAAGAAAAAGAAAAAGCAACTACAAAGCTGAACGGGTTCCCTGACTACCGCAGTGTTCATTAGATGCGGTGCCTCTAAAAACCATCCCACCGAAGAGAAACGAACTTTATGATGGCCCAAAAGGTGATGAGGTTCAATCCCCCCGGGAAAGTGTATATGTTCAGATCCTTGTGCTTCCTTTCCTGTGCGGACAGGTTCAACCAAAACTGCCAAAGGTCCGCAAAGCAAAGCTGTGAGCCACGCTGAGTCGGTATGCGGTTCGCGTGGGCATGAGCAAATGACTGGGCTGTCAGCAGATCCCCTGCAAAAAGTTCGACTTTAGTGGGTTCAACGGAAACCCCTACTGAACCCGAAAAACCGAGAACCTAAGGGCGCATGGGGAGTGATTCTCCTGCAGCGATCCCCTTCGAATCCCTCTCAATTCTCCGGCTTGGTTTTGGCTTGCAACACAAAACCCAAAGCTGTGCCTCTGCTTTACATCAGCTTGGTTTGAAGGGAAGCCAACAGAAGACCACCATGAAAAAGAGGTTCCCCTTATTTCGACACGTGTTTTGTTTTTGGTTGTTTTAGTGAAGCAGAGACCTGCAACCCCCCATCTTCGGGGCATGCGGTCCAACGAAAAGGCTCGTTTGCTTGCTCCTGCAGGAAGGTGTGCCAAATGCCAAAGAGCCTGGCAGGGCTGAGGGTCTTCTCAAAACGGGGGGGGTCCCCTTTTGGGGTACGAAGAAAACACAAGGCATTGGGAGTGGCTTTAAAGGACACCGAAAGGACACTTCTCCTTCCGTGGCGTCCCATATTTTAAGACACACGCATATGGTTTCCCCTTGCCGGCAACGGGTCTACCCTAACGGAAAGTTTCGCGACACATGTGTTTCAGTTTCCCTGCACAAGCTTGACGACAGAATCAGACGTATATGTTTTTGGTTGAAAACGAAAGCCCAAATGAGCATATCTGAGAAACCTGCAAGTAATTCAATGCATTCATTGTTTTGGGTGTTTGGCCAATGTCCTGCAGATATTCCTGTAGCTGGTTTCTATGACTATGTACAGGCCACACAGTTGGCTAGGAGTTTCAATAGGGAACCGCCTCATATGAACCCCCACCGAATTCTGATGTGCAGCCACGGTTCCTAATCAAAACTCATCTCCACTGGCTCTCAAAACTAGACACCCTTTCAAGTTGTCGAGGACCCTCAAAAAAAAACACAGACCCGGATTGAGACTGGTGGTTTTGAGGTTAGAGGGTGGTCCATACGCTGCACCCTTTCCAAGAATCAAGGGTTCAAACCCGAAAACCACCTGCGTCAGGCAAATGCAACGCCCCCAAGCGAAATCCATGCCCAGAAAAGGAGCCCTTGAGGCATGCGAATTTGAGTGCCTCTAGGCGTATTCCTCATACCACACCCGAGGATAGTATCATTGAGTTCGCGTCGGCAGCACTACAATGGTGACTTAAACATTCAGCAAGCTGGCCGTTTGTAAGCAGATGCTGGCACGTGGGTTTGCTTGCTTTGCCATGTGGCTGCCCATGTGTGTTTCGGTGTCTCTTGAGTTTGTGTGGATTGCTTTGCATTGTACGTCTCCCGTGCCACCTTTTACACCTGGCACTACCGGGACTGGAACACTCCAGGATGGCAGGCAGCTGGGGCATCCCTGGTACCGCCGCCTCCTGTGCTTCTATCAGGACCTCAAGCTATAAATGCGGTATTGCGTATTCGGGATTGCGACGTTTCAGGGTTGTGAAAAAAACATGTTCCCCGGCGCATTTGGGATGGACAACCTTGACTACAGGAACCAGCGATCGATTAGACCCATGCCAGGGCAGGCTCATCGCTGGGCTTCGGCTTGTCAACGTCGATGTGGAGCCTTCGGGGCTTCGGGGCTTCGGGGCTTCGGGAAAATGTCCAACCCAAAAAGGGGGATAGGGAATGACCCCTACGAAGCGCTGTTTGAAGACCAGCAAGTCGGGCTGTAAGCCTTGCATGCAGTTGGTTCCGGTCCGGCCTTCCAAAGCCATTCCAAGACATGCCAGGACAATCTCAAACATTCCGAAACAAAGTGAGACCCTTGTCATGAAGAAGATACTAACGGTAAAATAAAACAGCTGACAAACATAATAATATGACGATTATATGTCCTACTAGTGTGTGTCCTCGCAATTGAGGTAAGACTCATGAAATATGAGCTCTCATGCACTTTCATATCTCACTCTCTCTTTCTCTCTGTATCTAAAACCACTTCCTTGTCTCTCTCGCTCACCACCTAAATCTTATGAGCATCCTAATGGATGATGAGCGAGCTTGAGACATATCATTCACAAGGACTCCAAATCGTTTGAACTGACTTTGTCCACAAAGGCACAATCACTGGTACTAAAGAAACGATCCTCTATCCTTCCCGAGTATTTGACCTAACATATTGTGTGCATCGATATTTGGCTCCACATGTTTTACTGCTTGGATGCCATAGCCATCTTTGCGACAAGTGAGTCATAATCGAACCCGGTATTAAAATGGCCTACCCAGAACCATGTGAGACTCTAAAAGGCGGGCGCACCCAACGTATGGTTGGGATTATCCTTTACTAACCTTCATCTACCCAGGTTTTGATTGTGGCTCAATTTATTTGGGGAGTTTTGATAAACCCACTTCAACGCGCTGATTTCTGACCTCAGGGGTAAATCAGCCAAACCCAAAATCATGCAGGGCGGCCGCGTCTGTTTATGGATGGGACGGCCCCCCAGCACCCTCAAATTTGCTGGGTTTGGGAAAACCCCAGTGTGTTGCCAGTGTGTTGGTGGGTCCCCTAAAAACAGACACACCCCAACATCAGGGGGCCCTTTCTGATGGTTTCCCTTCAAATCACCGCTTGGAAAGGGTGCCCTCAAAAAAGAACACACACACAGACACATTCCTTCTGCCCCTTTCACGAACACCTCACAAAAAAAAAAGCTTCCACGAGGCATGCTTTGATCTCTACAGAATCTCGCTTGCGTTGATGATCCACCGTCCAAGGCTCGAGTTGCGATCTGTTGCAACCTGGGAACCCCATGCTTGCAGTTGCAGGAAAGAAGAGAAACTGGGACCCGAGATGGTGGACATCATTGGGCATGCATTTCCACCTTCCACTGTTCAGGCGGTTTCCTATGACAACTCATGCCAAATGTTCTACTACGGGCTCCATGACCAAACCCCGCTGACGCACAGCGGCCAGTTGTGATGGCTCATGCGGGCTCTCGAAACGTGGAGCCCGTCAAAAACTCGGACAAGCGGGGAACCATCCAAAACAACCACACGCACCGCACACAGACGCGCACAAACGCACACACGCGCACACCAGGGCTGTGGGAAGGAGGTCCGTGCCGGAGTTTGAGCGCGGCACCACAAGCAGAGGCTCTCGTACTGCCCACTCAGCTGCCCTGACATGCAGCACAGAACTTACGTCCCTAATGCGACCTCGTTTTCACAGTTGGGCATCTTGAAAACAAGGCTGGTTGCAAATTGGGTCTCTTTTTCAGGTTGGACTCCCCCACAACACATAGTGGCTGCCCTTCAGTTTTCCTCTTAGGACACAACAAAGGTGTACCCTCAAAACAAGGCAATTCTTCACCAAGAGCGAACCAAATTTTCACAGGGAGTAGCTTCAAAGGCTGCCGGCCCTACACCCGCGAAGCGGTGGCTTTCCTTTGGCTCCCCCTTAAAAAGCACAAAGAAGGAGTACCTAATGAAAAAGAAGGCAACCCCCAAATGGACTCACACCCCAAATGGACACCTACAAATGGGTTGTACCGAGGGTACCCTTCCCCCAAACCCATCCTTATGGCTGATAATTGGGGGTGTGATCATTCTGCGTGGCTGTGTGAGCGTAACTAGGTGCACATTCCAACAGGGCTCCCTAGATCTCCCTTTTGAACATCGCCCCACCAAAAGGAAACTCACTTTAAAGTGGCCCAAACGTGATGTTTCAAACCACCCAAAAAGGGAAATATCGGGAGCCCTGTCCAATGACAAGTGCCCCTTTGTTTTCTTTCGAACGCCCGCAAAATTTGGACCCGACGGACTCCCGCAGGCTGTGACCGGCTCCCACATGAGACAAAGGACTTTTGTTTCCCCAAGAGATGAGACAACGAACGGGTCCCTCGCCTTCTTTTTTTCGCGAGGTTCGCCTTTTTCCCCCATATCCTTCTCAAATAAACCATGGACAAATCCAGAAATGCTGACCGAACCTCACATATTAAAATGCGACAGAGTTTAATGTTCAGCCCGTCGTCTTGCACCTACCGTGTCCCTAACCAGAACTCGCTCGTATCGGCACCAAAAAGCTCCCTCTTCACTTTAGCAGTTTTGGATACCTCCAGCACCGCGGCGTCACGGCTCCCGGAGCCAACGAGCCAACCACCAGCTAGCAGATCTAAAAAGCTCTCGCCTAATCGAAGTCAACATTGCCTTTTTTCGGTCGAGAGCTCGGCTCCGATACGTTTTGTTTTAAAAAGGGCAAAGTTGGATTCCCATACCAAGAGGAAAGCCTTTGCACTTGGCAAGCAAGTCCCAAAAAGTTGATTTCCAATTTCTTTGTCTTCCCGACATGGCCCAGCACGACTCACTTCCGCAAATTGGCCAAAAAAAATCCGAACTTGTTCTTTGCCACGGAGTTGGTCTTCCTCAAAAGTGATTCAAGTCCAGGAACTTCGGGGGTGAGCCCAAAACCCCCAAAACCCCTAAACCCCAGCGGGCCGCGTTACGCGGAAGCCGCGCCTTGTCGCGACTGCAAGGCCTCCAGCTGGGGTGGGCCAACCAGGTCGGTTGAACATGTTAAAACCGTTGCCAACATGGATATTTGGGTATGGGTCAAATTTAAACCACCAGGAGACCACTAGTTTTAGTCATTGTTTCCATTTATTAGGGTGCCATTTTGGGGTACCTATTTTTGACCCACAGCCATTTGTTGAAATAGGCGACCTCTAAAGTGTATGTCTCCTTTTGGTTCCCCTTGCAAACCATCGAAAGCGGGCGTCTAACCCGTTTTGAGAACTCCGGCAAATCACCTGTTGATGTCCCTAAGTCTCCCTGGCCAATCTAGACTGTGTCCCCTGCGCTTGAAACACATGAATTTTCATTGGGGAGGTGGACATCATTCAGGTTAGGGGGTTTATGATTGGGCATGCTGTTTTTGAGGCTTCCCCCCCCAGTTTTGTTTGGTGGGTTAAAGGGACACCAACTTCAGAAGAAAGAAAAAGATGGGTGGTGTGGTTCCAGCCACCGCATGGGGTTCAAGGGAAACCAAACCCGGAAAACCTCCTTCTGACACGCCCTTTGGAGGGCATTCTGCTTCAAAGTCCATCGCCACATGGCCTCGAGCTCCGCGATGCACATGGCCAGCCGCTCCGTGGCGTGCCACAGCTTGGCCTCGGGAAGTGGAAGCCCTGCAGAAGTGACTCACTTTTCGCGGCTTAACTCGGAAAATGGTGGCTTAATTCGGAAAACCCTTTCATTAGTGGGCAAAAAGAGTGGTTCGGTCCTATCATTCAAGCAAAATGGTGGCTTAACTCGGAAAACCCATTCATTAGTGGGCAAAAAAAGTGGTTCAGTCCTAACATCCCTTGGCAAAATGCACCAAAGCTTTTATGGCCCCCTTGAGAAAAAGAGGGAGAAGGGGGGGTGGGGGGCAACCCACAACTCCACTTTCCTGCAGAAAAAAAGCGTGCTACCTCCGCAGGGCAAAGGAGGGCAACCCCCAATTCCCCTTCTCCCCTAGGAAATGGAGTTAATTGCCAGGCGCCTGTGCATTTCCAGCTAGATGTTGGAGTGCATTCAAGAAAATTTATAGCCAGACGGGCAACAAGTTTTGAAAAAATATCCTTGTGGGTAGGGATGAGCAACCTGCAACCATAAAGGAATTCCACAAGGCTGAAAAAGAACCCTTGTTTTTCTTCCTGCTGGTTGAAGGTTGTTTGGGAAACCCAACAAAGAAGACAGGGGTACTGGAAGTCTGATAGATTCCTCAAATGCTTCTTGGTCTACTTGAAGGGTAAGTTGGTGGCCATGGTTAGCCACCATTGAAAAAAAAAACAAAAATTGTGATTCCCTTCAGAGAACACGTGCCAAGAGAACCGAAACGGTCTAGAGCATATGGGTGTCTCTTAAAATAGACCCTAAAATTTGCCTTTTTTTGGGGGGTGGACCCCCCAAGCCCTGTTGGCTTTCCTCTGAAATTTGAAACCAACAAAATGGGGACACCCTTTTTGAAAGACACACCAAGCGGAAGGGTCCAACTTGAGGGGTAAAACCGCCCCGGCCAATCTGAGCCGAAGCAGGATCTGTTGGAATCGGTGCTTTTTTTGCTAAAGAGTGAGTATATGACCCCATTTCTCTTTGGGGGTAGTGGTTTGGGGCTCCCAAAACGAAAACACAAAAAGCCCAAAAACAATAAGAGAAGAGTCATACTGTGGATGAGCAATTTCCATTTCGCATCACGCAATGAAAGCATGGGCAACCATTGTTTGCTGCCATTTACGAGGAAATCATCATTCCAGGGTTTCTTAGGTGCAGGATTTCGTCCATTCACAGTATTTCGGTGACACCCCCAAAAAGATGGAAGAACAACAAAGCTGCCAAGCGTTTGGCCTAAAGAGCCAGCGGCATCGGGTGGATGAAGCAACATTATAATCTGAGCTGCTGTTCTTGTTGCAGGGAAGTGCAGTTTGACAATCCTCGCTTATGAACTATTGATGCGAAGGTGAAAAGCAAAAAATTGGCCGAATAATTCGGCGAGCTGCACCTATCATCAGAATCCAAGAAGGTCCACTCCCTGTATTTTACCAGTGTCAAGGCCCGGGTCGTCCGGGATGCTCGAACCGTGAGGTAGGTTCTCCATGCTCACAAAAAATCAGACACCAAGCGTGCGTTCGCACATTGAGTCTGTCGCCGAAGGCAAAGTCAAACTCGTCGCACCCGAACTCCTCGCTGAGAACTGCGACGACATCCATAGCGCGGACAAGAGCCACCTCAAGTTCACCGGACTGCGGCTTGCTCGAGCCCGTGTGCGCAAGGCACCAAGCCTCTCTGATTCTGAGCGGTGTTCTTGCGTCCAGTCAGCCATCCCAGCAAAAGGGCCTATCCTTGTTCGGGATCCGAGTTTAGGCAATCCGATGCAAAAGCTGCGAAACGGAGCAAACTGAACATATGGATTGCACCCAGACACAAGCCTGATTTCTTCTGCAGGTGTCCCTTCGTGTCCTTCCCAGGAACTTGACATAAAGCCCCGGAAGCGTGGCCCCAAGAAGGAGATTCCGCAGCACGATGATGTGGCTCAGGGTTCCATATTCATCCTCGAAGAATTGCTCATCTTGATAATGATCTAAATCCACGAGAGGGTTCAAAATCTTTCTGGGGCCCGAAACAACCTGTGATATTGCGTGATTTGCCAGGCAACCTTATCCCATGATGGTATCTGCGTACTGAAACAGGGATCCTTACATTATACACCTGAACATTGCAACTTGTAAATGGCGGCTTCCCTTTATTCCGGAGGAAAAGGCCATGTTTCAAACGGCCCAAATGTTTTTCTTTCAAGGAGCCCTGTGAAATGCGCTTAAAGAAACCGCAAGAGAAATCCGGTTTCGTTGCTCCAGCCAAAAGTTTGGGGCCGGCCCATAGATCAAAAGCTGACCATGGAGGTCAGAAAGAAGAAAAAAACAGTTTGGGGCTGGGAAACAGGGTCCCTCACCCGGGTTTTGGTGGGAAATGAGGCTTCTCTCCGGATTTGTCCTCCCCAAATCACCAGTAAACTACCAATGTTGTCAGGGTCCCTCACCACAAGGCCTTTGGTGCGTCAATTTCTACCCCCCGCACGAGCGGGCCTTGCTGCAGGAGTCGGACTCGAAGTCTGCATCGTCATCCAGCCTGGGCACTTGTTGCGTTGAAATCTCTGGGTGTGAAAAAACATGGTTGCGTGGATCTGGAAAAGCGATGAAGTTGGGGACACTAGAAAAAGCCGGCGATTGAGCAACCCGAATCTGTACAAGATTCCACAACATCCAGCAAGCCCTCTGAAGCAGGCTTGATTGGTCGAAATGTTTCAAGTAGGGAACAAGGGCAACCCTAGAATTCACCCTCTTGGCATATGTTTAGGGAATCGACCGAGCCGCCCAGTTCGTGGCAACCATCCGATTCAATCGGGCCAAGCGAATTGCTGGAAATGCGCATAAGAGCAAGCGCATGAGAGACCCAAGTGTTGGCTGCATGCGCAGAAACTATCCTCCCCAGACGATTCCATGGAAGCTCCTCGCATCACTGGCCCCAAACTAACAATATTGTGGTTGCTCACATCACTCAGTCATGCCATGTCCACCCAAATCAATCAACCAACCAACCAATCAACCAACCAACCAACCAATCAATCAATCAATCAATCCATCAACCAAACAATCAACCAATCAACCAATCAATCAATTCACTTCAATTCAAAACAAAACAAGTCAATTCAAATCAATCAAAGTGAAATGAAATTAATCAATCAATCCAGTCCAATCCAATCCAGTACAATCCAAACCAATCCAATCCAATCCATCAATCAATCAATCAATCAATCCATCCATCCATCAAGCAAGCAAGCAAGCAAGCAAGCCATCCATCCATCCATCCATCCATCCCTCCATCCATCCATCCATCAATCAATCAATCAATCAACTGTTCCCTTTGGCGTGATGAAAGTGAGCAAACCGCGCCATGTCAAGTGTTTGTTGCTCAGCCACACCCCTCCCCCCCCAAAAAACAAAAGAGAGGCTTTGTTTTGGTGTGGCTGCAAACAGAACCAACAGAAAACCAAACCATTCCCAGTTCCATTTTGCCTGCATGAGTGTGTGTGTGTGTGCGCGTCAAAAAATGGAGAGTCAACCAATGTGTGGTTGCCCTTTCAACCAACCCAAAAAAAGGTACCCCACAAGCACGCACGCACGCACGCGCACGCGCACGCGCACACGCACGCGAACGCGCACGCACACGCACACGCGCACACGCGCACACGCGCACAAGCGCACACGCGCACACGCACACACACGCACACACGCACACACGCACACGCACACACGCACGCACGCACGCACGCACGCACGCACGCACGCACACGCACGCACGCACGCACGCACGCACGCACGCACGCACGCACGCACGCACGCACGCACGCACGCACGCACGCACGCACGCACGCACGCACGCACGCACGCACGCACGCACGCACGCACGCACGCACGCACGCACGCACGCACGCACGCACGCACGCACGCACGCACGCACGCACGCACGCACGCACGCACGCACGCACGCACGCACGCACGCACGCACGCACGCACGCACGCACGCACGCACGCACGCACGCACGCACGCACGCACGCACGCACGCACGCACGCACGCACGCACGCACGCACGCACGCACGCACGCACGCACGCACGCACACGCACGCACGCACGCACGCACGCACGCACGCACGCACGCACGCACGCACGCAGGCACGCAGGCACGCAGGCACGCAGGCACGCAGGCACGCAGGCACGCAGGCACGCAGGCACGCAGGCACGCAGGCACGCAGGCACGCAGGCACGCAGGCACGCAGGCACGCAGGCACGCACCCACACACACACACAACACACACACACACACACAACACACACACACACCACACACAGCACACACAACACACACAACACACACAACACACACACAACACACACAACACACACAACACACAACACACACACACACATGCGTGTCTTTTTCCCTGCCAAAGATTCTGCGTCAAGCCACACGAATCGGATGGTCTTCACCATGTGCAGCGCTTGGCCCAGTAGGCTGGTGCACTCCTTGCAAAGCGGATGAAGACACGTGGAAAGTCCAACGGGAAAGCAAAGTCGCCTGTCCCAGAAAGCAGCTTCGGGGGTGTTGTTTGTTTCCTGGTTTCCTGGGGGGGGGAGAGAGTTGGGGGGGGTCCCAGCTACAGGATGCTCACGGGAAATTCGCCAAACCCCTATGCGAGTTTGGCGAATGTTGTGGACTTTGCTGGTTGCTATGAACCTGGATGGCCACCCCCACAAGGGCTTGACAAGCCCCACCTCATTTCCACTAGCCCCAGCCCGAGGGAAAACGGTTGCAGAAGGACCCAACCCCCACCCAAAAACCACCCCTCCCCAAAACCCGGAAGTTTGAATTGTCCCAAGCCCCAGAATGCAGCCACTTCCACTGGAAGGGACGGACTTTGGAAGTTGGGTCTTCTCCCAAAGCCCTCCCCGCTTTTGTTGGAAAGTGCATATCTCGTTTTAACGAGTTGGAGACAACAATCGCTCTATATGGGTGTGTGGTTTTTTGGTACCCTCCCACCTTGATGGAGTTTCCTCTTGGTTCCCCTAAACGACCAACTCAAACCCAGCCAGAAAAGGGTACTAACGCACGAGCCACCCATCTGTAGAGGGCGCGGATTGACATCCTCCGGCGTCCCACTCGCCACCAGCGGCTGACTCTCCTGCGCTGCATCCTCGATGCGGCGCCGCGCGGCGTGGCCTCGGTTCAAGTGGCGCCAGCGGCCGCGTTTTTGTTTTTGAAGCTGCCGCTTGTGGGTTGGTTCGTACACTCTGACAAGTTAAAACTCAGACACCCTGATTTGGTTGGTTAGAGTGTACAGAACATGGAAAACTCACCAAACGAGTTCAGAACGTCAAAGTAGGTATGGGTATTACGAAAACGACGCACTGAACATGTTGAGAAGACAATCAAGTTCGAAAACGAAAGTCTAACTATTTTGGGGATCCCTCTACGAGACAACAAACCCAGTTGAGGGCGACAATTAATCGGCTTCCCCCTAATTGGTAGTTTGTTTTCTTGGTTGACGTTGGAAGGGGAGCGAATATTCAAATTATAGCAGTTAAGTGGTTGGATTTCAACCACTAAACCACAACAAGCAAAAATACGGGAAAACTGTGTCCCAACGACAACCATGTTTTGGTGGCTTGGAGGCTAGGAAACGTACGGTTCCAACCCCCGAAGCCACTAATCCAAACGTGCCCGGCCAAGGTTGGACACCCTATGGATCCACCAGCTTGCTAAATCTGGGGGCAACATGTGGGTGTGTCCTGTTTTAGGGGAAGGACCCCCCACAAAAACAAAGACTAAACTAATGGTGGGTTTCCAATTAGTGTCCCTTTAAAACCAAAAAAGGGTATCCTTGAAAAGAGACCGACCCATCTGGTGGGGAGAAAAACATGTTTCTCTAGGGGTACCTCCCCCATTCTTTCCAGGGATCCTTCTTTGTAGAAAACCTTCAGAAACACGGGGAAAACGGCTGGTTTTTTGAAAATAAGGATGGTTGAAAAGAATGGAAAAGGAATCAACCCCTAGAGTTTCGCAACACCCCTCATGAACCTTGGGGCCACCGCGGATCCAATGTGCCTCCTCGCCGTCACCGAAAATGCCTCGAGAGCCCGACGGCGAGAGGGAAATCTGACGCCACGTGAGTCCCAATGAAAACCCGTGAAAGTATGTGGCTGCCACGTTTTGGCCGCTTCGCCATTCAGATTGAATGCAAGCAAGCTCGGTTAAACGGCATAGGCCACCCCAAAAACTGTCCAACCCTCGCTATGGTAGCAAAAAGAATGCCCCCCCCTCAAAAAATAAAATAAAAATAAAGAAAATATAAAGAACGGAACCAAAAAAAACAGAAGCCGGCAAAAAAAAAGCATGCCAACAGCCGCGAAGAAAACACACAACTCAAGAGGCAGGGATCCCCGCACCTGTTCGGAAAACGTTGTCCACGGGGCCCTGCGGAGATTCGGAGGTCTGCCCGGCGAAGTGCCAAGGTCTGTGGGACCCTCGGTCCAAGCAGAGATGAGTCGCTTGCTCAAAACCCGGTGTTAAAATGGTCGTACTCCCAGAACCATGCAAAGAGTCAAGACGGCCGCAGCTACTTCTGGTTGGGATTGTCCCTGACTAACCTTCCTCTACCCAGGCTTTGATTGTGACTCACCTTGGTCCGAGCCGAGATAGCTTCACCACATCACCGGGTTCTGGTTGGAGAAGGCTGTGGATTGGACAAAGGAACTTGTTGTTTGCCACTCACAAATTGACCAGAGGGTGTTCCTGGGATTGGAAAGCGCTGCGGATTGGACAGGGGGAATTGTTTGCCACTCAACTGATCTCCCCTTGTCCCAAGAAGGTATAAATTTGATATGTGCTTATATGGATCCCCAGTAAATTGTTGTTTGCCCAAGAGGTGTAAAGCGCAACTCCCACCTCGAGCTTGTGTCACACCATCTTAATCAAAAACCAGCATGCCTCGGCACCTTTTGCGTGTGCACTGAGAACTCTCCAACCAGCTCCTTCCCCCCCCCCTTTTCCGGTCCGTAGTCAGCTCCTCTCTTAAAGCGATAAAAAATCTCAACGGAGAAAATTCAGAGCCCTGGGAATTCACGTTGTAGAAACCTCTGACCCGCCCGCCTCGCCGGAAGAATGGGGTGGGGATTCCTAGCTTTCCGAAAGCCTCCTTCACACCCCGCAGGCCTGCCAGCTCGCCGGGGTACCTGCCATCAGGTTGGCCCTCTCAACATAGGAAGTGGTTTTCTGGAATCGCGCCATTTCCTCGGGGTTCCCTAGGAGAGGAATCTTAACATAGGAAGAAAAGCGTCCTCAAATGGCCATGGTTTCCTTGGAATGCCCTGCAAATACCAGCCAAAAGCATGTCGAAGCGATATCCTTTTTTGAGAACTCCCCAAGGCTGGCTCTCTTTCTCCCGCGAGTCTGTGAGTAGCCAAAGCGAGCTCGGAACGGAGCCCAAACCAAATCCAGCAACGAATTCGGGCGGGCCGCACACAGCCTCTGAACCCAAGTTGCCCGATGAGCCTAGGGCGTATCATATTTTAGCAGGGAAGCCACTGAAGCAAAAAGGGCAACAGGGCATCACTATCACTGAACAAGCGATGAACTGCGGACGAACGGCAGCTTCGAGCTCTGACGAATCCATTCGCTGAATGAAGGTGTTCAAGAATCCAAAAAACTCCTGTTGGTTCTGTCATGACTAAGAAACCTAAACTTAACCATCCAGCCCACCAGCCAAGCACCCCTACAGACTTAGACGCACTCTCGAAAGGGAAATTTTACGGGTTGGTCTTCCCTGACGTCAAGACGGAGCTCCGGAGCCCAGTTCTTAGGGTCAAGAGCCCTGTTCTTGGTCCTTCGGTGATCCCTATCCCCAACAGCCCGCAACCTCAGAACCCTCCAGAACCCTCCCAAGCTGCTCCAAAACCGCCTACAAGGAGCCTCATAGCATCACATATATATATATATACATGAAAACGACCATTCTGGGCAGAGAACAACTCCATAGCTTTCCGCCAGGGAAAACCCACCCTTCTGGGGGGAAGGCCAGGCGCTCCCCGGCCGCGCGGCTCCCCGCGCGCCGCCGGCCGCGCCTCTTCTCCATCTGCTTGGCGATGAAGTGCACCAAGGTCTGGTCCGACGCCTGCGCGACAAAAGCGACGTCAGACGGGGCGAGGGGCGTTTCAAGTCGTTTGCCTCACTTGCGCCTTACAAAACCCGAAAATCGAAGGCCCGCCCTTTTTGGGCCATCAAAAACAACATGGATCAACCAAGCAAAAAACAAAAGGTCAGGTTGTGGGCAAGTGAGTTGTTTCCCGAACAGGGGAAAGTACGGTGCAAAATACGGCACCTTGGTTTTGACTAGGGGCCCCTTTCCCAAATTGTATGCGGACACTTAGAAGTTGCTTTGCAGGAGTCCCCTTGAAAACCTTAACATCCTAAACAAGCAGGTTGCAAAAGAATGTTGACCCCATATCAATCGACCAACCAGTTGTTAAATTCGGGGGTTTCTTGGCCCCTCCAAAAGTGGTTTGATTCCAACCACATTTCACCCAGAAATGGACACCCACAATGACCACTTTCGGATGGCCAAGAAAGCACCCCCCGTCAATTAATCTGGGGTTGAAATTCATCTGGGGTTGATGAAAACATGGGTGTGGCTCAAAAGAAGGAAATCAAGAGCCAGGGCCAGCCCCGGGTTTAATTCGGTGCTTTTGGTCCATTTACCCCTTGGTGCCATGTTTCTTCCATTTCCTCGGGCCCCGGCGAACGGTCCCCGTGGCTCCGGGCCCCGGCGCCGACGCCGCCTGCGTGGCCTTCACGGTGCGCAGCTGCAGCAGCGTCTCCATGGCGAAGCCGTCCGCCCGGCCGCGCCTCGGGGGGGAGGGGAGGGGAGGGTGACCTGCACGGCTCGAGTGTCTGAGCTTCCCACGGCCCTGGAGAATTTGTATGGTACAGCGTTGCCACCCGGTCACCCCCCCACCCCCAATGGTCATATGTGGTTGTGGTCCTGTGGTTGGGTTGTGGTGGTTTAGGGTTGGTTTAGGGTTGGTTTAGAATTGGTCTAGGGTGTAATTATGGTTAGTTTAGGGAAAGTTCAGGGTTGGTTTATGTTGAATTAGGATTGGTTTAGGGTTGGTTTGGGCTTAGGGTTTATGGTAGGTTTACGCTTTATGGTTTAGGGTTTGGTTTAGTAGGGTGTATTTAGGGTTAGTTCAGGGTTGGTTTATGTTGATTTAGGATTGGTTTAGGGTTGGTGCTGGTTGTTTCCTAGTAAAATACCGTGGATGAACCAAATCCATTTCGCACCACCTAAGAATCCCTCGAATGTTGATTCCCCTGTAAATACCAAGGAACGATGGTTTCAGCCATGGTTGCAAAGTGGCGCGAAATGGATTTCGCCCATCCGCCGTATGACCCCTGCGCATTTGCCCCGCCCCCCGTTCCCAAAAGCCCACGCTTGGGCGCGTGGTTCCGAGGGTACCGATCCGAGGCCCGCGCGTGGTTCCGCCGTTCAGGAAGTTGCCGGCATGCAAGGCCAAGCCCAGCAAGTGCCTGAGGAAAAAACTTGCTGGTGCTCAGTAGCAGGGTTGTGGGAAATGGAATCCACTTCTGTGATACGTTACAAAAAGGGCCTAACCCCAAAGACTAACACCCCATATACAGGGGGAGGTTCCCTTGTATCACAGAAGTGGGACTGAACCCCTTGATTCCACAACCCTGCTCAGTAGGGAATGAGAAATGGAATGAACCTGGGGATTCCCTTAAAGGAAACCACCAGTTGGATGGTTTTTCTCGGGGTCATTGCATTTCTCATTCCCTGCATCTCTCGCACCGATCGCAAGAAAACCCACGGTCGAGCACTCGGGCAATCTCGATCCTGCGAACCTTCTCGCGCCATGGAACCTGACTGGGGCTTCCTAACATGTTCCTCCAAAAGGGATTTTTTTGCTGCATTCCATGTCTTGCAAACCAACCCGGAAAGAAAAACAAATCGGGCTGGGGGCTGGCACTTACTGGCCAAAAGTCTCATTCTGGGAAGGGTCGTGGCACGCTTAACGGAATCCAAACGCGCCCGCTTAAAAACAAAGAAATGTTGGAATTCCAATCCTAGTAGTCCCTAGTGGAAAAAAACCAAGGGGGCCAAATCCTTTCGTAAGAAAAAGCCCAGTCTTTGTCCGGGAACCACCCCGCCACGGCCGCAATCTGGAAAAAAACCATTTCAATCGTCAGCAGCTGGACAAACTCTAGGCGTGGCGGTTGTCATTTTGGGTCAAACTCAACTTTCGATCCAAACTCCCATTGCGGGTGGCGTGTGTCATTTCTGGTGTTGGTACCTCGTTTCGCTTGGCAAAGGAAAACCACTAGCAAAACCGACGCGCCACGTTGGGGGGCGTGCGATTCCCAAAAAAGACGAGCCGCTCATCATCCTCCCCCCCCGCCCCCCTCCCCGCCCCCCTCCCCACCCACGTCCAAAGCCACCTCCCGATCCAAAAGCCACCTCCCACTTCTAGGTTTCAGGGAGACACCCCCTGCGAAGCACCTCATGCGCATGGAGGTGAGCAGGCAGTGGCAGCCCCAGGAGATGCCTTTCACATCCCCAGCCAGGTGCTCGAACTTCTCCTTTGGGAGGACATGCGTTGTGCTGTTTGGTTTTGCTTTGTTTTGTGTTTGTGTTGTGGTGTTGCTTCTTCATTGTTGTGTTTGTGGTTTCCTCTTTTGTCCTGTTTTCGCTCTTTCTTTCTTTTTTGGGGGGGGGTGTTTTTGTATGTGTATTTGTTCGCCCGAGGAGAGGGGGGTGTTGTTTTTCGGGGGACGGGTGCCTGAAAGGGAGAGAGGAGAAACAGAGGGCCCATTCGGGGTTCGCATGTTAAGAAACCAGAAAAACTAGACCACGGTTGGCCCGAAAGCAGAACATCGCAAGCGAGGTCGGCCCAACGCTGCAGGATGCGTTCTTTTTCCCTACACTTCGTGAAGCAAGCGCGAGACAGCACCAGGCAAGGTGCTCTGCGCAAACTGGTCGGTGCAAGTTGGTCTGCGCAAGTTGCTCTACGCAAGTTGCACTGTGCAAGTTGCTCTGCGCAAGTTGCTCCGCGCAAGTTGCTCCGGCAAGTTGGTCCCTGCAAGTGGCTCCCTGCAAGTTGCTCTGTGCAAATTGCGCTCCCTGCAAGTTGCTCTGCTGCAAGTTGCTCTGTGCAAGTTGCTCTGCGTAAGTTGCTCTGCGCAAGTTGCTCTAGGCAAGGCGCTCTGCGCAAACTGGTCGGTGCAAGTTGGTCTGCGCAAGTTGCTCTGTGCAACTTGCTCTGCGCAAGTTGCTCTGCGCAAGTTGCTGTAAAATGCAAGTTGCATCTTGCGACGCCCGCCCGCGGACCAGGGAGGAATCGAACCCGCGACCCGCCGGTTCCGGGAGCAGGCGCGCGAACCACGAGACAACTCCCGAGGACCAGTTCGAACAACAAAAGTCGCAAAAAACCTTGAGTTTTTGCACCTCGACCACGCCGATTCCCGCAGAGGGTTGCGCGAGCACCGCAGAAATCGCAAAAAACCATGGGTTTTTGCACCTCGACCACGCCGATCCCCGCAGAGGGTCGCGCGAGCAGGTTAGAAATCGCAAAAAACCATGGGTTTTTGCACCTCGACCACGCCGATCCCCGCAGAGGGTCGCGCGAGCATAGAAATCGCAAAAAACCATGGGTTTTTGCACCTCGACCACGCCGATCCCCGCAGAGGGTCGCGCGAGCAGCAGAAATCGCAAAAAACCATGGGTTTTTGCACCTCGACCACGCCGATCCCCGCAGAGGGTCGCGCGAGCACATTAGAAATCGCAAAAAACCATGGGTTTTTGCACCTCGACCACGCCGATCCCCGCAGAGGGTCGCGCGAGCAGGTTAGAAATCGCAAAAAACCATGGGTTTTTGCACCTCGACCACGCCGATCCCCGCAGAGGGTCGCGCGAGCAGGTTAGAAATCGCAAAAAACCATGGGTTTTTGCACCTCGACCACGCCGATCCCCGCAGAGGGTCGCGCGAGCAGGTTAGAAATCGCAAAAAACCATGGGTTTTTGCACCTCGACCACGCCGATCCCCGCAGAGGGTCGATTTTCGTGTAGTGTCGTCGGCACTACCCCGCCGCCCTAAGAAGAGATTTTAACTCCTCGCAAGTCAATTGCACTTGACTCCTTGCACTTGCAACTTGCACTTGACTCCTTGCTTGTTTCAAGGAGTCATTGCAAGCATTGCAAGGAGTCATTGCAAGGAGTCATTGCAAGGAGTCATTGCAAGGAGTCATTGCAAGGAGTCATTGCAAGGAGTCATTGCAAGGAGTCATTGCAAGGAGTCATTGCAAGGAGTCATTGCAAGGAGTCATGAGAGCCATTGCAAGTTGCAAGGAGCCAAGTGCATGGAGTCAAGTGCAAGTCGCAAGTGCACGGAGTTAAGTGCAAGTTGCAAGTGCAAGGAGCCAAGTGCAAGGAGCCAAGTGCAAGGAGCCAAGTGCAAGGAGCCTGCATGGAGTCAAGTGCAAGTTGCAAGTGCATGGAGTCAAGTTGCAAGTGCAAGGAGTCAAGTGCAAGTTGCAAGTGCAAGGAGTCAAGTGCAAGTTGCAATCCTTGCCATGACTCCTTGCAATGACTCCTTGCAATGACTCCTTGCAATGACTCCCGCAATGACTCCTTGCATTGACTTTCATGATGATGATTCTTTGCAATGACACCTTGTAATGACTCTCATGAGAACAATTCAAGTGAACCCAGCGGAAGAACCCTTCGCCATGCTTTCGGGAAAAAGACTTCTACCGGGAAGTTCGCCCAAAGATGCCTGCTGGTTCTCGTGACCGACATTAAAAAGGTGCATGGACACATTGGGGCCCGCTCTCAGGTCTTGTGGCCCCTTCTCGTCCCACAGTAGCCCAGTTGCTTCCATGTTCATGCAACAAGTCATCCGAATCCTCGCGAGATTGATGAATCAACCGAGCGGATATTTGGGCAAACGCCACTTCGATGTTCGGCTAAGTTCGTAAGTCTTTAGCCAACCCACTAAGCCCTGTTGGTTTCACTTGGGGGAACTCATGAGTGGGCAAGAGGCCTAGGTTACCAACAAGTTGCTGACTGTTACTAGCTCGGCGAATCGACTCCTTTCGCTTCTTTCGCCTTGTTGTCGGGGTGCCATCGTCTTCCCGAAAGGCCTCCGTTGCCTCCTTTCCCAAATTTCCTCCGTGTGAGGGTTGCTTCCTGGTCCGCTCTCTTCTAGGGGTACCTTGCCCATTCTTTCCAGGGATCCTTTTTTCAGGAAACCATCAAAAACCCAGGGGAAACAGCCGGTTATTGAAAAGAACGATGGTTGAAAAGAATGGGGAATCAACCCCTAGATTTCTTCCACGTGTTCTGAAGACAACGATCCCAGACAGCAAATTCACGAGAGATCTTGACCACACTGCCCCTCTGCCCCTCCCTCCCCCCATTCCTTTTCGGTCCAAGGATTGGGCGAATCCGGCTAATGCTCAAGCACCGATGCTGTCTCCTTTTGAGTGGTTGGTTTCCCCTTTCAGCTTCCCTTTCGATGTCCCTTTTGCCCTTTGGTTTCCCTGGTTGTCGGTTTCCTTTACACGCGCGCCCTTTGCAAAATGGAGTGCTGGACGTCCAATCCTAAGCCATCTCTTTTTTTTGGAAAAACCACCCAGGAGGCCAAGCCAAATCCTGTCCTAACCTGTTCTTGAGGAGTGCAACGACATGAACCGCCCAGCTTGTGGACCTTGAGAGATTCTCCTGGGCAGTCCTCAGATCCCCTGCGAAAAGTGCAAGATTCAGTGGTCCTAAACTGGGGGCATTATGTTGACCGTTTCTAGGGGTTCTCCAAGTTAGAAAATGGGGTTGTTTCCCTTTAACCCATCACTTAGGGGGCGACTTTGATCATGGTAACATAATGAGGCCAGCTAAACCTAAAAATCTAAGGAGCCGGACGGCTGAGCTGACCGCATCCAATGAATATCTAGTTGAAGAGCAGCCCAGTTGAAACCAAAAAAACAACTCAGATGCCCAGTGGATGTCCATGGGGAAAAAGGATCGGCCCCCTTTTTGGTTGCTTGAGATTAAAGGAATCGTAACCCCAAACCCCAAAAAGTTGGAAAAAAGGAAGCAACCCACTGGGCAACAGAGAGTTTCTGGCTTTAACTCCATGGTTTCCACCCTGGCTTTTCATGGGTGTCCACCATGGTTTCTTCCCTGAAAATTTCGTTGCCGAAAGGGTGGCCCAGTTGAAGCCCAAACGATCTCCTGGAAGGAGTTCACAAAGTCCCAGATCTTCAGCCGCAGCTGGAACCGCGGGATGGCGATCAAGGACAGCATGAAGTCCTGGCAAAAACTGCAAAATCCAGGGGACAGTCCTGGGATATACAACCACCAGCCACTATGTAAAGGGTATATGACCCCATTTCTCTTTGGGGGTCCGGGTAGTGGTTTGGGGCTCCTAAAACGAAAAAACGACAGGCCACAGGATTCAAAAACAATAAGAAAAGCCTTCATACTGCGGATGGAAGAAATCCTGCACCACTTTGAAGCCGTGGGAGACCATTGTTTGTTGGTATTTACAGGGGAGCATCGTTCCGTTGGGTTTCCTAGGTGGTGCAGGATTTCGTCCATCCACAGTCGGGTTTTAATCACGGCGTGCTCATCCACAAGGATTGCAACTGGAGCGGTCAAAAGGATCTTTGGCCTTGACACATCTCCAAAAGCCATCGAATCAACTGGGGGCAGACGGTTTCCAGGGTTCAAAGTCAGAAATTGGGTTGCTTTTGCTGTGTAAGCTGCCACTGAACGGGGGGTGACTTTGATAGAAATTCTGTTGGGCCCACCATCAACTGCAACGCAACCTTCGACAGGGAAGTGCGGCTGCTGGCCCAGGATAAGTGGCGTAGCGGCTGCAGAGGCTCTCCTCTGCCGTGTCCCAAACGGTGTTCTCGTCCATGACGTGCTCCTGGCGAAAAAAATAAAGAAAGCACGAAGACCAGCTACGGAAAGAAAGGGGGCTGCGACATGCCATTCCAAAGCAGCCCAATCATACGCAGAACTTGCCAATGTCCTCTCCCCCTTTGCTGCAACCACCTTCGGGTGATGGCATGCCGAATCCCCCAAAAAAAATCAGCGGCCCCTGTAGGAGAGAGCATGAGAGGGAAACATGGGCACCAGCCAGTCCAATTGCGTCCGCCGCATTTAGGGCTGATTTGGGGCTTTTTTAGGACTTAAGGCTTCCGTCCCTCCCCCATCCCTCCCTCCCCAGGGCGCCAGATGGGTCTTTCCCCCCAGCGCTCTCTCTGCCGCCTCCTGGGCGCGGCGAAGGAGCTGCATCTCTTCCACCGAGGGGTTGTTCTGCAGCAGCAGGTCCACCTCGAAGGAAAAAACCGACACCACGGCTTGCGCGGTGTTGGTGGTTGAACCGCCCCAACTTTGGTGGTCCGGCTAGGTCTTGTACCCCCGTTTCGGGTTCCTTTGAGTTCCCTAGGCGTCCTGAAGTTTAGGGATTCCTCAAAAACACCAATACTGGTGTTTGGTGGAATGAGTCCCTCCAGATTTCATGTCTTTTTTGTTCCGGATCTCGGAGCTTCCAGTTT
Source organism: Effrenium voratum (assembly GCA_963377175.1). Taxonomy (NCBI): domain Eukaryota; class Dinophyceae; order Suessiales; family Symbiodiniaceae; genus Effrenium; species Effrenium voratum. The sequence continues at coordinate 111,239 of CAUJNA010000461.1, forward strand.
CGCAAAGGCAAACCTAAAATGGAAACCAAAAAAACAATAGGCAACCAAGGTAAACTGTGGCAACTGGGAGCCTCAAGGCCGAAACAAGAAGAAGAAGAAGAAGAAGAAGAAGAAGAAGAAGAAGAAGGCACATGTCTGAAGAGATGAGCATGATGATCCCACGGCGACTTGGGGAGGCCCGACAGATTGGGGGGTTCGCCTCACCTGCAGACCTCTTCTTCGGGGGGCTCAGAGCTTCCCATATGGTTTATCCATTGATGAGACAAACCCGTTCCTTTGAATTTTGGGTGCTTGGATTCATGGCGCGCGGGGGGCAATCAATTTGTGCGCACTCTTGATCTAATCCATCTTTTTGTTTTCTGGGTCTTCTCTTGTCTCCCGTTCGAGCAAATCTCGGGAGCGTTGTTCCAACCCCCCTGTGCTTGGACCTCCATGGGCCATGGGAGCAAGAAAACGCGCATCTCGAGCTCCCGGACTTGGAAAGGAACCCATTCCGCCCCTGACCCTCGCCTCCTCGCCTCCTTCGCCCTTGGGAAGTGGGCTCCCCATTTGCCCTCTGGGTCCGTTTCCACCCGAAGGAACGCCTGAAAACCTGGGTCTGCAACCTGCGCTGGCCAAGCTGATCCCCTGCTAAACGTGGCTGACTTGTGGGGTTTAAATCGCAAACCCCCCACTAAACCAACCAGAAAGATCTAAAAAGCTAAGTTGAAGCAGACGGCTGGCAGCCGCCAAGCCGGAAAAAACAAAAAACAAAAAACAAAAACGCGTGCAACGCCCGCCTCGTCCTTGCCCAGCTTGCTGGCATCCATCTCGTTGACCCAGCGCAGCACGTCCCCCATCGTGCCGGGCCTCGGCGTGAAAGGCCCCGACGGAAAGAAGGGGGCCGCCAAAGGGGTGTGGTTGTCAAAACCGTTTTGGGATCCCATTTTGGTTGGTAGGTGAACTCACCACCCATTTTAGAACCTATTTTAGTGGGGATTGGGATGTTCACTGGGGGTACGGGCTCTTAATCCATGGCCCACCGCAAAAAGGGCTCGAAAAAGACGTGCATGTGCATATGGGTGCCATGCTTTTTGTACCCTTTTTTGGGTTGGAGTAAAGGGACATTGAAAGGAGAATTGAAGGAAACATTATTATTGGCAAAATCAAAGTTTACACGTTGAAGCCTCACTGACAGTCAAGTCAAACGTTCGCCTCTCCCACCAACCAAACTAGACAAAAGGTAACCTGCTGTTAGAAAGTAAACAACTGATTGTCAAAGGAGGCTGGTTTGCTTTTGATGTCCTTATGACAGTCCCAAATCGTTGAACACTCCCACAGGGACACCGACCAAATTTGCGTGGCTCCTTTTCATTGAAGCCCTTTGTGCGATTTGTCTGGAAAGCCAATGGTGGTTTTCGAGGCCATGGTTCTCGATAATAGGTCCGACCAAAAGGAAAACTAACGCCTTTATTTTAGAAGTCCCACATGTTATGCATGGTTGCGGAATATACTCCGAACTCTGACGCTTGGCATGGACCAATCTCCACTGGGATAGGAGTTTCTTAGGAAATATGCCCATTCCCGGCTGGCGCAACACCAACATTGCTGAAGCGGCAACTCTTCTTGGTATTCCTACTACAGGTGTCAGGGTGCAACAAGGTCCAGCGAAAAAAACAGGTCCATCCGCAGATCAGGGTCTGGCTGAATTGAGCTCATCCGCAATTCTACACTCCCAAATCCTGAAGCAAGGGAAGTAAAGGAAGTGAGTGAACTCACAGTTACCCCCCAAAAATCGGTGAGCACGCCAGATTATAGGCAACATGATGCAACCAACCTCAATCAAAACCAAGAAACCAAAAGTTCAGGAAGTGAACTCAAATTTCCCCCCAAAATCGGTGAGCATGCCAGAAAATAGGCAGAATGCAACCAACCTATATCAAAACCAACCAACCAAAAGTTCAGGAAGTGAGTGAACTCAAGTTTCCCCCCAAAATCGGTTGCCAGAAAATAGGCATGATGCAACCAACCCAAAGTTCAAAAGTCCCCATGGCGCCTTCTGAGGCCACAGCAGTCGCGCCAGCATGATGCAGATCTGCCTCGCAGAGCAGGATCTGAGATGGGGATGAGATGGGGATCGCTGGCTCGAGATAACCTGGCGGAACCCAATCGAGAGGGGTGCCCTAGTCTCGGAAAAACACACCAATTTGGGTGTCTCTGTTGAGACCATTTCTTCTTTGGTAAAGAGAATCTCTTTTGTTGAGGAGACCATTTGTTGAGACCATTTTTCTTGTTTGGTAAAGAGAACCTAAAAGGAAGCCATTTGCATTGTTAGAAAAATCCCCTATTTTAAGACACGCCTATTTTCTATAGAGTAACCCAACCGTGGCCAGAGGAAACCTCATCATAGTTGCCCAGATCTACCCACGCCCATCGACGTCGCACACGCCTCTGAACCATTCCAAAAAGCCCTTTCGAATTCGGTTGGTTTTAACAGGATGCCACAAGGACACCCGCCAATGTCAGGGGACCGATTCCCCTTTTTTGAGCCACACACACACACAAAAAATGCCAGGAAGGAATCTTGAGGGTAATGCTCAGGGGCTACCTGATTGATACCAAGTTTCTGGATCAGTCGGCCAGACCCGTGTTCGCTTGCCCACACTTTGGGCTCCCGTCCACCCGAATAAAAACGGGGAGGTTTTGGGTGGGGGATCCGCCCCATTCGAAACAAGCCCAAGCGGGCCCGGCGAAAACCCAGGAAACGGGACCAGGCGCAGATTTTCCGAGAGGAAAAAAAACGACCTGGCGCCCACGGCCCCAGTTGGAAAAAACCATCCGAAGAGTTGGCCTCGAAGCCCTGGCTCTGGCAAACTGGAAGCTTCGGGCCAGATGTCCCAGAGAAGCTGAAGAAAAAAAGTTTGGGTTTGTTGGGGATGGCCATCTGGGCGTTGTGCGGGGTGGTGTTTATCTTCTCAACTGAAGCTGGAAAAGGGCAACTGGAAATCATGAGGGCTGGAGGTTGCGATTTTTGCCCCAAGGGAACCAAATTGGTTCAATCCCGTGCCGCGCCGATACCGGCGGCGCCGATGTACCCCCCCAACCCCCAGGAATGGATGACAAGTGCGATGGATGACAGAATTAGTTCAGACAGGATGAAGTTGCCATGACAGCATCAGCACTATCCACAGGATTCGTTCAGAAGTTGCGATGACAAGCGACCCTGTTGTTTGGGGCCCGGATTTTGCCCAAATCAGACCACGTCCCGATCGCCGATCGCCCCATCGCCTCCTCCGCTGCTCATCAAGCACCCGGATCACACGCTTCCCCACCTCGCCTGCCAACTGGACCCCTGCCCCCCGAAGGACGGTGCCCCAGTCAGGCCCCAGTTTGGGGGAAGAGAAACCGAAAGGACCTCCTCATTTGCCACTTTGCCCCAGCATCCGTGTTTCGGTGACCCGTTCAATGGGTTCAATCACATGAGTCCCTTCTGGGATGCGAAAAACACGTGATGGTGCTGCGCAAGCGATCCGAAGCCGTTTGGTAGAACCCGTCAAACGGCAGAGTTGCACTTAGGTCTAGGGTGAGCAAGTCTGTCCTCATTAGATCCGCTGAGCTGTGAACCCCCGCTGGCAAGCATCTCTTCGCCAGCACTCCCCTGCAAACCAACATGGAACCCACTGCAAGCCATCATTCCCAAAGGAATCCTCTTTTGGGAAACCCCTTTTGGGGGTCCCTGCGATTTTTTGCGCAGGGAAAACTAAGGGGTCGGAAACCTTAGCTTCAGAAGCTTTCTGCGTGCTAAAAGCTAGTCTCTCCCTACATTCTGCTCGACAAAAACACAAATCTGATGCACAAACCACGCGGATGCCAGAAGAGACCTCCCTAAAAACGGGGGACGCTAGCCCAAATCAGTTGTCCAAAGCAATTTGTCCATTGGGCCTCCGACAAGCAGGGTTGCGCTCACCCCAACAAACTCAGCCCAAAGTGCGCCATGGTTCAAACTCCTTACGCAGCCATGAGTTTGATTCCCGGAAACCGAATCCTGATAAGGGTTGCCACCCAAAAATCAAGCTACATCCTTGAGTCTTACGCCAAGAAAGGAAGGTGAAACGGTCTTCCCAAAAAAAAGTAAGCTGGGAGGGGTGGGGGGCAAAATCTGCGGCTTTGCAGCTTTTGAGGAAACTGACCCTCGTATCTTAGAAAGGGGCCTTACATCCAGCCCACAAAACGAGGACCAACAGAAACGTGTGGCAAAAGATGTTGGTGAACAAAGTACTGGAGCAGAAATCGGATATCCCAAGAAGTCTGAGAAACAAACAGCTCAGGCAGCAAAACGGACAAAAACTCGGTTTATGGACACGTGGACTAAGACTTGCGGTTTTTTTTGGGTTTAATTTTGACCCGCCCATATGCTGGCAACAACCTCGAAATGCCAACAGCAGCCCCCCCCCCCCCCGCCCCCCGCCCCGAACAGCAAGCCGCTGTCGGAAAAGTCGCTCTCTGTTCGTCACTTTAAAGATTCTTCACGGTCGCCTGGTGGTTTAATTTGGACCCACCCACATGCTACCAACAACCTCGAATGCCGACCCCCCCCCCAACCAACAGCAAGCCGCTTTCGGAGCTCTTTCTGTGACTTTAAAGATTCTTCTTTCGTGATCACGGTTCTTAGAGCCTTCCCCGGGGGTTCTGATCGAAGGCTTCAAAGAAACCCATTCTGGCGAGAGCCCGAATCGTTCGCCCTAACCGCAGAAAGACAAGGGGAACCTTTTCTGCGAAAACCCCGTGGTGGTTCTTTTGGCTTCCCTTCAAACAGACCAAGGGGCACCCTCCAAAACAGCCAGCCCCACACATGCAAAACCAGCGCCGCGTGCTCGATCGCTGGCGGCCTTTCTCCGGCTCAGTCTTCTGCCCCCTTGGGCTCTTCGACTCCGCAAAAAGCCACTCCAGCTCCTGGCATTCAAGAACCATGGGCCAGGCTTTGGTCGTGTCCATTTACCGAAACAGCCCGTGTGGGGCGGGGTGCCTAGTTTTTGGGGCACCACACCCAGAAAGGTCCAACAATAAATAAAAACAAGGAAACGGCCCCCACAAGATTTCCATGTTGCTTGGTTTCTACACACCAAAGGAGAAAACACACCATCGCAAGAATGGGGTCTTCCGTCGCAACCATCCCCAAAACTTGGCGCCCCTTCAAAGATTTGCTGGCGCGGCCATTTTGTCAAGCTGAAGATCTCTGGCGGCTTCAGACGTGCTGAACAACAAGGATGGGACAACCCCTTGTTTGATCCAGAGTGCTCAATTCCGGCTATAGCCAACCAAGGGAAATCGCCAGTCACAAAAGGGAAGGTTCCTAGTAACCCGTGGTAACCTAAAGGAGCCGCAGGGTCTGCTTTAGACCTGACAACTGCGCTGCTCTTCTCCCCTGACCAAAAGGCCGTTAGACCCTTTGTGGCTTTAATTCGGAAAAGTAATTGCCAAAAGGAAGAGATGCCAAATGTGGATTTCTCTTGAGGGACCTTTTTGGGGTCTCGCATCTCGGGAAACCCGCACCCCAGTTTGGGGGGGACCGTCTCCTTGCCCGCATGCAATGCAGCGCAAGCCACGCCGCCCAACCCGCCACACCTCCAAGTCGATGGGGTAGCCCTCGCCGTCAATGGCATCCCACCTCGGCTCTTCTTGGTTGACGTTGAAGGGGAGCAAAAATGTAAATTTTAGCAGAGAAGTAGGGATTTCAACCACTAAACCACAATAAGCAAAAATGCAAAATGTGTCCCAACAACAACCGGGCTTCTGGTGCTTTCCATACTCTTGGTCATTACGACCCAAACATCGCAGCAAGCTAGTGGGCAAAAGGTCCTTAATTGGCAGAACCTGCCATGTGTCGCATCCTAAGCACGGGTGTGGTGTTCAATCGGTGGCCCTTGGGTCTCTACTCAATTCCTGTCCATGTGTTGAGCCCGAATTGCCGAAGTCGCGAAGCCGATCAAGGCATCGGGGCATGATCATAGATGAGCCGACAATCGTACCCCGAGGCTCCTGTTGAAGAAACAACTCGGGCACCAGGTAGGCTTCATTTCTCCCCGGTGCAAAGTGGACTTTGCCCATCGACTATAGCTAGGTCCTCAAGTAGAGAGGTTAGAATAAGGGTATTGTTTTGTAGTCTATTTTAGTAGGGGACCCTCCCCCAAAAAAGGGTAAAAGGGCACGACTGGGGGACCTAGGTAGGCTACCAGAAACTTTCCCCTCACAAGTCCCACTTTGATGCCTGGAAGGTCGCTAGAAACCGAGACATGGGCCCAAACCGATACCCCAGCATTGTCCGTTGCCGAAAAGGAAGTCAAAAGGTACACCGAGCCAAGCTTCCGGTCAACCAAACCCCCCGTAGCTGTCGTACTTCCAAGGCCCGCGATCCCAACGATGGTGTTCGATGATTTTTTTGGGGGAGGGCTCACTGGTTATCTCCAGCCATTGGCCATCTCTCAGCTTCCAAAGGTAACCGCCATGGTGTGTCTTGTTTTAGGCGCCCGTTGTTTGGTCGGAAAACCGATGCCATGTTGGAAACCTCCCAACAGAAGACACACCCATTAAAAGTTTGCAAACGAGAAAACCCCTGGTAAACGGTTGTACACTTGCGTGGTGACTAGGAGCCCCAGGGGGTGTGTTGAAATAGCGGGAATCCAAAAAGTCATGCTTGTCTTTGTGGTTTCCCTTTAAACCAACCCAAAGAGGGTTCCCACCAGACCAGACCAGACCAAAGCCAAACCAAAGCCAAACCAAACCAAACAAACAAGCAGCCATGCCAACGCTTGCCCACATGCACACACCTCAGCCGCTTCAGGCTGGGCTTCCGGGCACGGTGTAGCTGGAGTGGTTGGCCCTTAGGTGGATGGGGTTCCAAAAGAGTCGCTTCACCTGGACCCCGGGGATCACCTGGCGGCGAGTTTTCGCGGGAAGCGCCGGAAGGAAAAGCTTGCTCCGAGGTTGAAGTGACATTCAGATTGCTACGGGTCAAAATTGATCCAAGAGAAATTGGATCAGGTTTTAGTCCCTGGTTTCATTTACTAGGGTTCCAGTTTCGGTACCTATTCTTGACCCACAGCCAGATGTGCTTCTTGGATGAGAACCAACCACTTCAGCTTCACAGTCATGCCCGATTTTGGGCAGCAACACATGAGCCGTTCCGGCTGAAGCTCGAGCCCAGCTCTGTTCCACAGAGCTAATCATTCCAAACTCAGCCAAAAGGGTGCACCTCTGCTCGGGGCTTGCCATGGTCCAAACTCCTCTGCATATGGGTGGGTGCCCTGAGGGTACGGTTGGGTGTGGGTCAAAGGGAAGCCACATGGAAACACGAGGCAAACACCACTTTCTTTGCATAGTTGTTTGCTTCTTGACGGGGGTCCCCTATTGTAAGACACGCTAAAAGCAACTTTGGGTTGTGTAAAATTATTTGAGGGAACCCTACAAATGACGGCTGTCCTCTTAGTTTCCCTTTTTGATTTGATGAATTGGGCCAGCTACTTCTTGTTTCACCCTGGGTGCTCGGTATGCTTTCATGATCTGTTTTAGGGGCCTTGCATGTTGCTCCTGTGGAGTGTCGTTTTTGTAGTGGGGCCCTGGTTCACGTCGTGTCTTGGGCAAAGCTGTTGCCCAAGACGAGCCTCGGAGCCGGATGGTTAGATGCTAGTGGGAAAGGAATCCCAACAGAGGTAAAGCAAAAGGCATGCAACCGCCAAAAGCTTTCGCCAAAAGGATTTTCAGCCAAGGAAACGTAGGAAGCCCGGAAAAAACATGTCTCATGCACCTAGGCATTTGCGCCTTCTGAAAAAGCCTCCACAACATTCTGCAAGGTTTGAAGTATGCTCGAGACCCCACAATATGTTCAAGACCCCGACGCAAGAGGTTGGATCTCCAATTGATCTCAGCTTGCCATAGACGCAATTGCAACCCCTGTGGCATGGTGACGGTTTGCTCTTCTGGCTTCCTGTGGACAAAGGTCTCCCTTGAAAATACATCCGATGCAGGGGTGTTTCCGGCTTGTCCCTTGAAAAACACTGTCCTTCTGGTGGCGCTGGAAACAAATGGTGTCCCTTGACGACACATCCTTTTGGCGTCACTTGAAAACACATCCAAGACTCGGGTCTTTCCTTCTCACTTCCCTTGAAAAAACACTCAAACAATGGGTCTTTCCGTCTGGTGAGCATTTCTTCGAGTGTCCAGTGACAAACAGCATCCTGAAACGGTGGGGGCAATCCCATTTTCAGTGCAGGGTAAAGTATGCTGGTGTTCTGGTTTGTCAAGTCCAACAAGGAGTCCTCCCGCCAGAAAAAAAAGGAGCCGAAGAGTACCTGAAACAGAGTCTGTTCATGTCTGACTCACTTGTAGGACCCAGGAATGAAAGCCAAGCCTTTTTCGGAGCTCCGGAATGCGGTCCCAGTGGGAAAATGATGAACTGTGGCAAAAAGGAGGCTGGAAAGTACTGCCCTTTTCACCAGGCCATGCAGAGGGAAATCGCAGGATACCGAGGACACCCATCCGATTTCCTTGGCATGAAATCTGTAGGGTGGTGTTCGAGAAATGCAAACAAAGAACCCTGAATATTCCTGAATCGCAACCCCCACGAAGGTTCGGGCTCAATGCCAACAAGGCCATACCGGTTGGGAGGGCAAAGTCGTGGGGAAGGTTGGTAGGATCCCGGAATATTGCACCAGCCGAGGGCAGTCGAAAGGCAACCGTGGGTCAAAGCGACGTCTCGTTTGGACGGCCTCTGGCTTTCGCATCAACATCCTGGCTTCCTCCTCCTGAGCAGCGGGATCGCCTTGAGTCATTCTCGAGGTGCAAAAAAGACTGCTGTTTGAAGAAGAAAAAAAAAGAAGACCAAAGTGCCACCGGACTGCCTTTTTCAAAAGACAAACCAAAGGAACCCCAAGGTCCGAAGGAACCCCAAGGTTCGAAGGAACCCCAAGGTCCGAAGGAACCTTCTGATCGAATTCAGATAAGAAGGGGGTCGAGGTCCACCCTGAAGAAGGGTTCATTGGGTAGGCGACGGCCAATTGCATGAATGTAACGAGGACTGCACCAATCAGGTCGCTCCCCTTCATTTCAGCTGGAGTCTCAACCTCTTCAGAAGGCCTTGAGAGCTTCCCTAAGCTTATCCTCGGCTTATCCAGCGTTCCCCATACACCTGGCGTAGTCCAAAAGGGGCTGTCACGGGTCCCGTTTGAGAAAAACGGCTTTGGTTGACTTCAAACGGGCACCCCTCCAAATCTGTGGCGTGAGATGGGTCGCTTTGTTTATGAGGATGCCATTGCAGACTTGTCAGGACGTCGGTTTCTCCTAACTAACAGCCAGTTGGATCTTAGTTGTACATACAATCTGCAAAACAACGGTATGTGGCCCTTCAGGCACAAAATGGCTTCGGGTGTCCTTCTGGATTTTAACTTTAGAACTCAAAACACTTCACAAGCGATGGATCCACACCCCAGAGAAAGGTTCAGGAAGTCATCAAGGTGCCTACCCGTTGCGGCCGGCATGCCCGCAGGCTGCAAACGAAAGACAGCATGTCCTGTTGCCGGCAGTGTGGACAAAGCCAAGTGCAGATGGCCATCAGCTTGTCAAAGCCAACCGGAGCGTCAAAACTAAAAGTGGCCCTGGCTTGAAAGAGAACCAACTTTGAAACAAACCATTTGTGAGAAAAAGAAAACGTGAGTCTCTCTATCTAAACAAAAAAGAAAAGTGAGAAACCAAGAGAATCAACCTGCGTTGGTGAAAAGCATATGAGACTCCCGCGCCATGAAACTGTCGTTTCGCATACCCCCGGCCTCGGAGCCCTTGCCTTTGCCAGGCTTGCCCTTTTTCCCCTCGCCTTTCTGCCTGGGTAACCGGCGACGGGTCTTGACTATTCTGCTTCTTCTTCTTCTATTTCCGTGTCTGCTTCTGCTTCTGCTTCTGCTTCTGCTTCTTCTTCTTCTTCTTCTTCTTCTTCTTCTTCTTCTTCTTCTTCTTCGCAAAGAAGTGACAAACAGGCTGGAGGAAACTGAGAATTGAGAAGCCCACAATGTCACAAGGACTTACCCTGAGCATGGTTTGAAATAACTCTATCTGTGATCTGTTTCATCACTTCAAATGGGATTTCCCTTGACCAATTCAGGAGGCAACACAAAGCCGGCAGTCCACGTGGAAAAAAACATTACCATCTAACTTCTGGGTTCTATGGAATGCTAAGGATTCCAAAAATTCCTCATAAGCCACTCCGGGAGCGTCCGCATAGCCTTAGTTGGCCAATGTCCATGACCCTCGCCAGACTAAACCATCAAACTCTGGCTTCAACACCCTCATATGGCCGTGGGTCAACACGAATGCTACCATTTTGGGGTAGGTGCACCACCCATTATAAAACCTATTTTAGTGGGGATTGGGATGTTCAACGGGGGTACGAATTGGGATTTGACCCATAGCCATATACCCTGGAGTGTCGCAAGTTTTGGTGGCGAGTCGATTTGTCCGTTGCCCCGGAGGTTCGGAGGTGCTTCCCTCGCCCCAGCTTCCAGAAAGTGAAGTGTCAGCTCATCCAACTTGCTTTGGTTTGGACAGGGGTTTTGGCATTTGGTTTGGTTTCAGGGTTTTTTTTTATCATTTGATTTGGTTTGGCTTCAGGGGTTTTGGCATTTGGTTTGGTTTGAAGGGTTTTGGCACCAAAACCCCGCTTTTTGGTTTCAAGAGCAACTCACACCAAAAGTTGGGTGTTGGTACCCCCGTTTGGTTTCAAGAGGAACTCGCCAAACAGCACCAAAAGCTCAGATTTCTGACCCGTGGAACCCAAAGAACAAACAAAACGCTTCTTCGGAGAAAAAAAGTCACCACGCTCGGGAAAGCCGCACCGGGAACGGAGATGGGGCCGCGGCTTTGCGGCTGGCAAGGCCGGCGGGGGCTTCTTGCCCTTGCCTCGTGACTCCTAATGTTCACCCTGATTTATAACTGTGCTGGCAGTATTTACAAAAGAACATTCATATTTGTTGTTTTATTGGTTCGACTTCCCATTAAACGGCTACAATGCTTGATTACGACATAATGCTTGTTATTTTCTTTTCAGTTCGTAGTATCCCTAGTTGGCGGCTTTTTTTGGTTAAGGCGGTTTTTGGTGTTCCATTTGCCCACAAAAGTCGAGGGTTCGGATCCAGATCCAAACCAATCCAATCCAATCCACTTGCGGGTGACCTGAAGGTGGTGTTTTTCAGGGAACTGATCCCATGAGTCGTGTTTTGCTAAGCTAGCCTTGTTCCGGTCCTGACAAAGTCTCAATTTGTTCACGGCCGCACGCCCATAGTGCCACAGTCAAAGTTGTTTCCCCACAGCTGAAAGCAAAACGGAGAAGAAAGAAAAAAAGAAAACGTCCGAATCCCATGGCTTCAACAAATCCGCACCACCAGTTTCTCCTTGGATAAACCAGTTTATCCAACTGGGGGCAAGAGAAAAAGAGCCAAATGAAACAAATCAAAGTTCTTGCTTCATCTCCCGCAAAAGGGCAGCAGACTGAATTGGCACAGCCCAAATTCAGGTGACTCTCTGGGTATTCCCCTTCAAACGGAAGGATGAAGCCGGCTCCCTTGATTTTTTTGGCCCCAAGCAGAAATATTCGGGGGTCTCAACCAAGCCAAAAGACCGGACGGCAGCGCGTGCCTCAAAATCTGGAAACCACTTTGGCATTTGTATCCGGCTGCAGGGCATCCAATTTGGAGCCCTTCGACTCGAAGCGTCGAAGAGCTAAGCGCTTCAACGCTTGAGTCACTTGGTTGACGTTGGGTTTGGGGTGCAAAACATTGAAGTTTAGCAGTTAAGTGGGGATTTCAACCACTAAACCACAATGAGCAAAAATGTAAAATGTGTCCCAACAACCACCATGTGAGGCTCCCCCCAAAAAAAAACAAACGAAAATGAGCTATGACCCCGATCTGAATCCAAACGATGAGTTGGAATGATGCCTTGGAAGATCTCCATGCCCGAAACCCCTCAAACCGTTCCCTGAGAAGCAGTCTGAGCAACAGCCCCGAAGCCCCCAAAGTCCCGTCCGGCCTTTGGCTTTGGCTCCTGCGAAGCCGCCAAATCTCTGCGTGCTCGAAACATGGCTGTGGCTCAGAAAAATGCGCCAAAATGGCACCTTGGTAAATGGAACCAAAGACAAAAACCTGCGTACCCCCTGCTGTTTCATTTTGAGCCACACCCATGGGAATTTAAAGGTATTTTATTATGTGGTCTGGCGGCTCAAAAAGAGCTCGAGCCCCAGTTTGGGGTACCGAACAAGTGCTCCTTGGTGCCTCCCCTTTGGAGAGGGGGGTCCTGCTTAAAGTGGCTTCTGGGGAAACCTAGGGGCCACACTTGGATGCGCTTAAGGGTCCTGCGTCTGAGCTGCAGCAAGGGCCCTCCCTCCACAAAGGGAAAACCGTTGTACAGGCTTTTCACTGACTCAACACACCCAAAATGAATGAACTTACCCCACCTACCAGCCATCTTGGAGGGTGCTGTGCGCATAACCAATTGTTAAAGCCCTCATTGAGATTGGCACCACGGCTGGACAAACTCCACACACTGGGACGGACAAAACCCTATGAACACCAGGATACACCACCAATCCCAGCTGGTGCCCGTGGATAGTGTCGGGGCTAGAAGATCCTTAGATGTGTGAAAGCCAGTCCGCCACAGCCAGGGCTTTGAGAGGCGTGAAGCTGCATTCCAGAATGCAATGAATCTACAAGTTGGGCCCGTTTCTGAAATGCAACTAACATGTTGCCCACCAATCATGGGTGATTAGAGCAGCGTCAAAGTAGTGCCTCCCAGACCCTCCCTCCCCCAGGCTCTCCGATCCCATTGCTTGGAGGCTGAAAAACCTTCTGCTTATGGTGCGTTTCCTGATTGGCCCAACGCTGTGCTCCAAATGCATCTTCAAATGAGTAATCTGAGCGTTCTGGGTGTTGGATCCTGACTCTGTGCCTGAAGTTGTGGTTTTTACCTTAGATACTCCTTTCTCGCGCCTTCTTCTGCCTCTTTTGGCGCCGGAGGTGGCGGCGGAGCCACCTTGCCTTTGCCCTTGCCTTTGCCTTCTTCACCTCGCGGCGCAGAAATCCGCTCCGAGCCCGAGCCATCGAAAGATGCTACATGCGTGTATGCTTTACGTATATATGAGGATACATATACATGTACATACACATATATACATATGTATGCATGTATATACATACGTACGTATGTATGTTGATGTATTCATTTTTTATGTACCGTCGCCTTCTTTTGTAAAAGCAACTCGTCTTGCCACAGACCCGACGAGCATGTAAATCCACACCAAAATCCTACTCTTGCCTCACGAAAGCACGTGTCAGCCCAAAGCGCGCGTTCCTTCCGGCCCGCGAAAAATGAACAGAACCAAACGAGCCAATGCTCAGGGGTGCCAAGAACCGAAGGAAATGCAGAGCTCGTTTTGGCACATCCGGATTGTCAGTCGCATCCCCAACTTCGAGTATTTTTGGAAGCACTTGTTTAAACCCCCCAGCGACGCGTTTTAAACACCCATCTGACTGGTACATTTGACAGGGCTGCTGGGCAAGGAACCCGATTTTGAACCTGTCAAAACCCACCTCCAGCTGTTTCCATCCCAGTCTGGCAACCTTTTGGGGGCAGCATCGCAGCCATGTCTCATCAAAGCCACAAAACAACAAAAAGCTCATCAAAGCTTGGTTGCTGTTGACCCCCCTGCAAAAAGTGAATATGTTTTGGGGGTTTAGTGGAAAACACCTTTATTTCAACCAAAAAGTTAAAGTCTAAAGATCCAACCCAATAGCAGTCAAGAACACTGTTGCTTCAATCCCTGTTGATCAAATCAAGTTCCATTGAAACCGTCACTTTTGGAGATAAAAAGAAATGGAAATGGGGAGTCCAAAAAAGAGATGGCCCCTTTTTCGACACCGGTGCCGCCTGCCTGCTTTCGCCGCTTCTTCCGCCTCCGGCGCCGCCTTCACGCCGGAGATCGTCGCCTTTTCCACGTCCTTTCGCAGCCGAACGGGAGGAAAACACCTTCTTTGGCAGGCAAAAGAGGAACCAACAAAAAGGTGGGCAAACGCCGGCACGCACACACACACAACCATGTTTTCCTAATTTTGTCCATAAAAAAGGATTTACACACACACACACACAGACGTACACATCGCCCACCTGCGTCTCGTCCGTGTCGGCGGACCTGGGAGTCGCCTTGGGGCTGAGACTTTTGGCCCGCACCGGCCGCTCGCGACTCCGCGGGCTCCGCGGGCTCCGCGGGCTCCGCGTCCGCGAAAGTCCCCGCGGGCTCCGCGTCGGGCCGGGGCTTGGGGAGATCCGCTTGGCCTGCAGCGTGGCTTCAAACACGGGGCCCCGAACGAATCAGCTGGGTACGTGCCACAATAAAATAGGGGTATCCAGAAATGGGTGGTTGTTGCTGTTGGCTTCTCCAAAAAAGCAACATTGAGCAGGTTGGAAGAATAGGTAGATGGGGAGTTCCATCTCGACACCACCTGCATTAGGGTTCAGATCCTCCGAATCAGCCCGTCAAGTTGTTTAGTTGTTGTTGTTGATTTCTTTGTTTTCTTTAACTGGCCCAAATGTATCCTTGAAGGAGCCCCGTGGCATGCTGGCAAATGACGATCGAACCACACATTTCACCAGGGGAACCATCTGTTTCACCCAAGCTGACTTCTTATTTCAGGTTCCCTCCAATTGGTGGTTTGGATTGGTGGTTTGGGATTTGAACCGCTGGTTCTTGTAGAAAATACATGGGGGACCCCTCCTTGACCACAAATCCAAAGCTGCAATTCGAGGGAGGCTGATGATGAGTATTCCAAAAAAGAAAGAAAGAAAGAAAGAAAGAAAGAAAGAAAGAAAGGAGCCCGTTGCAAGTGAAAGGGACCGACTCTTAGGCATTTAGGGACCTTACAACCTGGGAGACCATCCGAAAGATGGGAAGCTCCCCCATTTGGCCACGTCCTCTCCGTTGTTCCAGAATCGAACTAATGGGTTGCCCCCGACATGTTGATGGCTGGTCAGAAGGAGGTAGGCCCATTCTTGCAACTGGGCGCTTCCGACTTCCGCCTCTGCCCCCCCCTCTATTTGCACAAATGAAACCAAACACAGTGTCCAAGAATTGGGGAACGAACTGGGTGTTCAAAATAGAGAGTCCAGAATTGCGAAATCTGCAACCCGTAGGAAACCACGGTAAACACCACCAGGGAGACCTTGTAATCCATCTGGAAGGATCTTAGTTGAGGCAAAAAAAGAACCAACGGCGATGCCGCTTAAGCCCAGGTGCCGACGTGAGCTGCGCGGATTGCTGCGCTCGCTTCCCAGTCCGCTTCGGGCTCGAAAACGACTTGGCAGGTGGAATGGGTCCTGCGACGCTTGATGCACAGCAGCGCCCAAAGCCCGCATTGGACATGTTACTCAGTGGTTCTCTTACGAATGTGTGGAGTCAGTGGTGCTACAACCTGCTCTATGAAAAGTGGCCTTTGGTCAGGCTTCTATAAGACTTCATGGAGCATCTTGGAGGCCCAAAAGGCAAATGGTGTTGGGTACTGCGTACATAACCCCACAGTGGTGGCCATGTCCACGTTGAAGAGGATGATCTAGGCAAATTTACCCAAACAAAACACCGGCCTGCTGAATCATCCTCATCTGCTTCGTCCCCCGGAGCAACCCGGTTGCCACTGCTGTCGCCAGCTTTGCTGCCATGCCTGCCTCCAGCTTTGCTGCCTGATCCCCTGCCTGGTCCCTTGCCAGGTCCGCTGCCAGGCCCATTCCTGGCGTTGCCAGGGCCGTAGCCAGGGCCGTTGCCAGGTCCGCTGCCAGGTCCGTCGCCAGGGCCGTAGCCAGGGCCGTTGCCAGGTCCGCTGCCAGGTCCGTCGCCAGGGCCGTAGCCAGGGCCGTTGCCAGGTCCGCTGCCAGGTCCGTCGCCTGGGCCGTTCCCAGGGCCATAGCCAGGTCCATTGCCAGGTCCATCGCCAGGGCCGTAGCCAGGGCCGTTGCCAGGTCCGCTGCCAGGTCCGTCGCCAGCACCGTGCCCAGGGCCATAGCCAGGTCCATTGCCAGGTCCATCGCCAGGGCCGTAGCCAGGGCCATTGCCAAGTCCGCTGCCAGGTCCGTCGCCAGCACCGTGCCCAGGGCCATAGCCAGGTCCATTGCCAGGTCCATCGCCAGGGCCATAGCCAGGGCCGTTGCCAAGGCCGCTGCCAGGTCCATCGCCAGGGCCGTTCCCAGGGCCATAGCCAGGACCGCTGCCAGGTCTATCGCCAGGTCCATCACCAGGGTAGCCAAGGCCGCTGCCAGGTCCATCGCCAGGGCCGTTCCCAGGGCCATAGCCAGGACCGCTGCCAGGTCTATCGCCAGGTCCATCACCAGGGTAGCCAAGGCCGCTGCCAGGTCCATCGCCAGGGCCGTTCCCAGGGCCATAGCCAGGACCGCTGCCAGGTCTATCGCCAGGTCCATCACCAGGGTAGCCAAGGCCGCTGCCAGGTCCATCGCCAGGGCCGTTCCCAGGGCCATAGCCAGGACCGCTGCCAGGTCTATCGCCAGGTCCATCACCAGGGTAGCCAAGGCCGCTGCCAGGTCCATCGCCAGGGCCGTTCCCAGGGCCATAGCCAGGACCGCTGCCAGGTCTATCGCCAGGTCCATCACCAGGGTAGCCAAGGCCATGGCCGTAGCCAGCGCCATAGCCAGGTCCGCTGCCACGTCTATCGCCAGTGCCATAGCAAGGTCCATTGCCAAGTCCATCGCCAAAGCAATAGCCAGGGCCATAGCCAGGTCCGCTGCCAGGTCCATAACCAGGGCCGAAGCCAGCGCCAGGGCCGGGGTAGCCAAGGCCATAGCCAATTCCACCACGAGGTCCGCCAGGGCCATAGCCAAGTCCGCTGCCTTGTCCGTTCCTGCCACAGCCAGGGCCATGACCACCAGGTCCATAGCCAGGTCCGCGGCCAGTGCCTCCGTTGCCTGGTTTGAAGCCGGCATCCCCGAAAGAGCCAGGTCTCGCTTGGTTTTGGCCACCTGGTCCTTTGAGCCCTCGCCCTCGCCCTCTGCTGGATCCAGCCAGCGGACCATTGCTGCCTTCGCCTGGTCGACGCCTCGCCCCGGCGCATCCTTTGGCACTCGACTCTTCACACGGGCGAGTCACCTTTGAGGCCGTGGATCCACTCACCTCCCGAACCTTCTGACTCACCGCCTTCAGGGTTCCAAGATCCCTGCGCAAGGGCCCCTCAACCAAGGAAACTCTTCAGCAACGTTCTACTTATCATCTGCCTGGATTCCCTTAGGCTCTGTTTCCAGTGTTTGTTCAACTTACAGTGAAAATGCTGGTTGCCTTCTACTGGCCTGTGCATGGAAACCTCCCGTGTGCTCGTTGTTTTCAGTGGTCAAATAGGACAACCTCTGCTCATGTGCTCATCCTCAAAAACCAGACAGTCTTGGTTATCTACTATTCGTATTCTGGTAACTGCTTAGCGTCCATTGGTAACTGGAAGCGGGATGACGCCCAGAGCATGCGATCCTCGCCTTCTGCACAGCTTCCCTCGCCAGCCACGTCTCGCTTTTCGAGTGCCTGAAGTTCCGGCGCTGAGTGTCCGGCACGCCGGAACCGCCGGAAGCGCCGGAACCTCCCGCGCAGGCGAAAGGCAGCACTCGTGGTGGTTGTTGTTCAGGGCTCCTGCTTTTGCTCGCCGTTTTCTCTTCCGGGGGAGGGAGGGGGATTTTCCAACATCACCTTTTGGGGGGCAACCCGTTGATGCGTTTGGGTTGGAACAACAGTTGGAGCCCAACAGCAGACTTTCAAGGAGCAAACGGATCACCTCCAGGCGAACGCTGCATCCCTCTCAAAGGAGGCCTGATCGCTATGGTGCAAGTGGCCCCCGGTCGCCAGTTTCCCAAGTTCGCCTCAACAGGAACTGGAGTTCCAACCCCCAAACCGCCAATCTAAACCACCAAAAGAGGCACCTGAAGTTCACAAAAGACACGCCAGTCTCTCTACGCTGGTTGAAACATGGACCCCCTGATTCAGAAGCCCTCTTGCAGGTCCCAAGAAACGTTTCCAGCAGGACAACATGCCAAACCGTACAGGGAACCTCACCTGAGTAGCCCAACAAGGCCTAATTTCCTCTCAAAATCAACCTGACCCAACAAAGGGGTGTCTTCGAAAAGGAGATGCCAAAAAAATAACAGTTTCTTGAGGTCCAGCACCTGAGTTGCATTTCCCACCAAAACGGTGCTCCAGTGCAGTATTTGAAGTCCAGAAACGGCGGAAGTGCGAAGTCGTTGATTCCGGACCACAGTGGAAGATAGTCTCATAGCCCTTTCTGCAACACCAAAGTTGGATCCCATCCAACCTGAGCAAGTTTATCACCATTTCCCTAAGTAGCAACCTACCAACAATTGAGTGCCCGTTTCACCCATTGACTCTTGGTTCTACCAAAATGTTTGCATTGAGGTTTATCCAGGCCTTACTACTTCAAAGCCGTTCAGGAACGACCAAAATCGCCGTGCAACAACCCCCAAACCCAGCTGGGTATGGGTTAAAATGAAACCACCAGGATATGGACTGCAGGTTTTAGTCCTTTACCAGGGCTTCATTTTGGGGCACCTACTTCCAACCCCCAAACCCAGCTGAGAACCGAACCAACCCTTCCCAAATGCCGCCGCTCCCCACCTTCCGGCGCGGAGCTCAAGCCCGGAGCCACCCGCACAGTGGCCTCCTCCTGGCGGTGAGAACACGTGGGTGCCAGGTGTTATATATGCGTACGTATATGTATATTGTAAAATCATATACTTATAAAAGTACAGTCATATATATATATATATATATATATTCTCAACCCCCCCCCCCATGAACTGCCTTTTGGGGTGCTGCTGCAATCTCAAGGTCAATAATTCTACTTATCTGAAGGGCAATTATTCCGCTTATCTGAAGGGCAAGGATTCACTCCATTTGGATACATACAGGCTGTGTCTGAATATTGGAGTAGCCCGCAGCCAGCAGATTGACTCGAGATTAAACTGCCCCCTTTTCATTTCCAATCATCACGGCAGCTCTCGTGTCTGGCGAAGTGTCCCCAAGTGAGCTCAAGGTGGTGGTGCAGAGGTTGCCCTTATACCCCGTCTCTAAGCATTTTACAGCTCACTTGCTATGTCTTTAACAGCTCCCTATAAAGCTCCTTACACGGCTCCTTATGAAGCTTTTTTGGAGGCTCCTTATAAGGCCCCTTGTGCAATTCCTTGTAAAGATGCTTGTAAAGCTCCTTGAAAAGCTTATAAAGCTCCTTGAAAAGCTTATACAAAGCTCCCTATAAAGCTCCTTGCACGGCTCCTTATGAGGTTTTTCTGTTTTAATAAGGCTCCTTATAAGGCTCCTTGTGCAATTCCTTGTAAAGATGCTTGTAAAGCTCCTTATAAAGCTCCTTATACTCCTTGAATAGCTGCTTATAAGGCTCCCTATACAGCTCCTGGTAAAGCTCCTTATAAGCTTCTGGGTCCTTATAAGGCTCCTTATGCCAAATTGGATTATGATTGAGGTTTAAGTAGAATTTAAATGGACTGTAAACAGCAAACAAGTCAATTACATTTCTTATGATACTGTAAAAGGAATGTCCTTTCGACATTAAATCAATATTAACTAGTAGAATAGACATGGAGTTCAATAAGGAAAGAGTTCCATTGTACTTTCTATCTTCAAATAGAATCTAAAAAGGCATCCGTTCCATGAAAAGAGCTTAACAAGGGAATAATTCAAATACGATGTACTATGTTAGTTACAAATCACCTGTGACTCCTGTTTAATGAGATTTGAATAAATATATAATTAGAAGTCTGATAGAACTGAAGAAGGACATAATTGTCTATGTTGAGTTAGCTTTTAAGTATGATGTCCGTTCCATATTCTGAGGAAAATATTGGGTTTGGCTCAAATTTTTGTTGGTTTGCTCGAGTGTTTTTTGTTTTCCTCGAGTTGGTTTTGCTTTTTTATAGAAAACAACCAAGGCTTTTTTCGTTTTGACCCTAAAACCCAAAAGAACTCGAGGAAAAAAACAAAAAATCTCGAGAAACCCAAAAAACACGAAAACAAATATGAGGAGAATCTTAAATTGTTGGTCTTTTGGTTTTCTCAAGGTTTTTTGGTTGTTTGTGGTTTTTCTCGAGTTGTTTTTTGTTTTTGTTATCAGAAAACCAAAAAAAAACCACAAGGCTTTTGGGTTTTCTGGGCCCACCCACTTGGAAAACCAAAAAAGCCTTTTCCCCCCCCCGGTTTTCTGATAATTAAAAAAAAAAAAAACACTCAAGGAAAAAAAAGTGAGCCAAACCCAAGATTCTCCTCGGAATTCTGGTGTTTTTTGTTTGCTTGAGTTGTTTTTTTAGTGTTCCTCGAGTTAAATGAGCAAAACCCAAGATTCTCCTCAGAATTGTGTTTTTTGTTTGTGTTCTCGAGGTTTTTTGCTTTTGTGGGTTTCCTCAAGCTTTTTTGTGTTTGTCTAAAAATATGATGTCCACAGAATGGTTGGGCCTGACTATACAAATATATCACATATATGTATATCGCACATGTATATATATATATACATGGATATATATATATATATATATGTATGTTTATTTGTATTCTATATACCTATGTCAATGTATGTATACTCAGAATGCCACTATACATGTATGTCACGTGTGTAACATACCACCAAAACGGAAGAATCCCGAATCCTGATCCGATCCGAGTGGGGCATTCCTCTACAAGGGAAACCACGTGATCCATCTCGGCACAAGTATTCAAATGGATTTATATATTTAAAAAAAAAAAAAAAAAAAAAAAAAAAAAAAAAAAAAAAAAACGGACAACAAATATCGGAAGGCCGCGAAAAGGTCGTCTTAAAAAAAAAAAAAGAGTCACGGCCTTCTTTGGGTCACCAAAAAACGTGTAGACCAAACGCGACCCCCTCGTGAATCTGCTCGGTTGCCCCGGTAGAAAGTTGGCCGGAAAATTCTTAGAAAGTTTGGCACTTGAGTCATCAAAAGCGATGGGTGTTACACTGGTCGTAATCCCAGAACCAGGTCAAGGAATGAAAAGAAATGCGGCACCCGTTTATGACTCACCTTCATCTTAGTCGGGTTTTGATTGTGGCTCACAGCTGGTTCGGAGCTTACCCAATGTCCCAAGCACCATCCATTGACTCGAGACCCTGAACTGCTTTTTGTACCCTTTTTCAGGCGCCTGGGAACCGAAACCAACATCCTGGCTGCCCATTTCGAAGCAACCCCTTGCTTCCAAGATGTGGGTGTGACATTGGATTGGGGACCCTCCGGGCATGATGTGATTGCGAGAAAAATGTCCGCCAGGCATTTGAGAAGGTATTCCTCATGAACAGTCAAGCCATATTAAGGGCAATGGCTGTTCTGCAGGCCACTGCAATTTGCACTGTGTTTTAGAAGGGCTGGGCCGACCAACCGGTCGAAAACCTTTACACATGTCCTGAAGGGATTAGTTGGTTCCCCAAAAAGCCCACACTGGTTTATACAGGCCTCGCCGTGAAACTGGGGAGCAGAACCCAGTAAACTGACCGACCCAATCTCATGACTTGACTACGTCAAAGGGGATTTTCTTGGTACAGACCCCAAAAAAAACATGTCGCACGAGGACCACGGTTTTGGGCGCTCAGGTGTCTCTCACTCTCCCCCCCATGTCTCGACATCACCCACTCATCGATTCCGGCCTCTTCCACCTCAATGCTCAGCAAGTGCACGGACTGCACGCCTCCCAGGGGCAGGGGTCCCCAAATGTCCACCGTACACATCACATTCGCCTTTTGGGGGGGGGTGTTTTAAGTCTGAGACCCGCAAAATGGTGGATTTCCTTCAACACCGGAGTCATGATTTTGACCGTTTCTGGGGGCGATCAAAGCCAGAAACTGGGTTGTGTTTCCCTGCAACCGACTGAACGGGGCTGACTTTGAGGGTAAAACAATGGGGGGCAGCACAAAACCACCCTGATTTAGAAGGGCACCTCCAAAAGAAAGAAGAGACCCCCCCTTGCCAGCAAAAAACGCCTTCCAAGAGAAGGGCTTCCCCCAAAAAAAAAAAGAAGAGACAACACCCCCGCAGACCCGCAGACCCACCGCCCCCGCCCAGCCTCGGGGTCTTTTGAGTCGATCGGTGCCCCGCACAGCGCGGGGACCTTGGAGTCGTGGGCGCTTTGGATGCGAGCCGTTGCTCCGGGCCCGTTGCTCTTTTGGCACCAAAGACGAGATGTCCAAGATCGGTTTCTGCAGGTCCGGCTGTTTTGTTTTTGTTATATATATATATATATTTGTTTTGTGTTGTTTTGGTTATCTTGTTTTCTGTGTTTTTTTTCCCGGAGTTGGTAACCCCTTTTTTGTGAGGCAAAGAGGAAAAAAGGAAAGCCACACCCGAAGGCCAACTGTTCCTGCGGAGGTGTCAGGCCCCTTTCGAAACCCTGGAATCTCGCATAGACCCAAACTCTCCACCAGCACGCCCCGTGTTGTCCTTTGAATCACGCCGAACCAAAAAGAAAAAGAGAGCTGGGCTCCGTTTCCGTCGAGAAACGGAAGAACAAACAAAAACATAACCCTGCCAAAACCTAAGTTGAAGAAACCAAAAAAATCTAGGGGTAGCGTCCACATTCTTTCCAGGGATCCCTCTTTCTGGAAAACCACCAAAAACCCTGGGGAAATGGCTGGTTTTGAAAAGAACGATAGCTGAAAAGAATGGGGAATCAACCGCTAGAAAAAAAAGGCCAAAAACCGTTGTAGGTCCAGCCAAAACCACAGTCAAACTATCCTGACAAGTTTAACATGACGACGTTGGATGCCATGAGTAATCGACTCAACTTGTGCCATGCCCAGAAACTCGATCACTGGCGCTGGCCTCTTGAATCGTGACAGTTCCCTTGAGAGTTTCTGTTTCTCACTTGCCATGCAAACAGGTGAACCTTCTGGAGCCACACTATACTCAAAGCCAAAAGGACAAATCTGATCGACTCATTGCAAGGTTTGGGCTCCCGAGTCTGAGATTCCGTGGCTTGGTCAGCTTTCTTTCTGCACGAGGCAAACCTGGGGAAGAGGAGTTCCAGAGAGGCCGCAAGCCTTCGACAGGCTTCGCATCACTTTAAAGGAGAGAGCCAACCTCACACCGGTTCACGTCCTTTCAAGGGAACTTGAATCCCTGAACTCCCTCGTGTTTGCCTCAAAACTAGATCAAGGGCCTGATTTGCATGTTGGGGTACTTCAACGTCAAGTTAAGCAGGATCAGGAAAAGCAATATGGCATTCACATGGTGGGATACGTCAAACAAAAAAGCCCTTTACTTGCTCAGTCCCTTCTCATTCAGCGCCTTTTAAGTCCCGATACAGTGTGGATCCTTCGCTTTTGGGCGGGGGAAACATCCCCCCACTCATCCCCCAAGCGTCGAGTCGACCAACTTCTAGGCTGGGTCGCCTTCCCAGCGCCGAACTCGCCCTCCGAACCCCCCACCCCCAGGCACCCTGCCAGGACCATCGCGGGGCAGCGGTGTAGCTACAACCCGTTTGGGTGGCAGACACCGCGGCGAGGCCTGGCAGAATTGATTCCAGCGCAGAAATTTCAACTCCTGCTTATTCACATTCTGGGGGTGTCCCTGGTTCCATATGAATTTCAACCCCTGTTTATGAAAATTATGGGGGGTGCTTTTCGAAAATCAGACCACTTTTGGAGGGGCCCCGCGGAACACTCCCATTCCTAAGAAACAGCTCGGCTGAAATCAGATGGAGTCGACATTAGAGCCCTTCCACAGCCGGCCATGAATTTTAACAAGGAGCCGCCTCAAAAGTGGTTGGCGGAACTTGTGTGTGTGTGTGTCCCCATGGTCCCCAAATGGAAAATTCACATCTAAGACACCTGAATTGCGAACAAGCCCCTGGTGTTTGGGGACCAAACTTCTAGAATTTCATTCAGCTGCTTCCTATGAATTTAGGACGTTCTAGGACTGGTTGAGGGTTCGCGGGTCGGCTTAGGCTTTGTTCGCTGGCTTAGGGCTGGTGTGTAGAAAAATTGCCCTTCGAGATTAAACGCCGGATCGTCACAAAAGACCCGATCGTCGCATGTTCGTTGTTCTTTGGTCATGGTCTTGAGATTCGGAGCAACCCGGTTCAATGACCTGCACCGGAGAAGGTTGGGTTGGTTGACATCTTTTCAAACAACAAGGGAATCTGGCCGGAGAGTGGGCCATTGGACCATGGCCCTGCCCCTGGCATCTTGAAACGCAGCATGCGCAAGTTGTTGAGGGACCCCTCTTTTGGTGTCAAAAGAAAACTCAAGGGAACCACCCCATTTGGGGCCTCCCCTTGAAAAGAGAGGCCAAGTCCACAAAAAAACTAATGGCCCGGGTTGGAAGTGTTCTCCGGAACGCATCTCACTTGTTTCCTCGTTTAGGGCCCAAAGGATGGGAGAGCAACACATGGGGACACGGCCGAGTCGGCATCTTTGCAAACGGCTTGGCAAGCCGACCGATGAGAAGCAAAACCCTTAGCACTGGACATAGATGGTTCAAGGAGCTGTCAGAAATATTTGAGCCACGTTTATGTTTATCGTGTCCCCCAAGTGACGTTGGATCTCGGTGAGTGGCTTGCATTTCCCAAGCCGGTGCTCGTATAAGATGCCAGAAGTCCACCACTCAAAGATCCAAAAATTCCGAAGAGAAGCCTTCAGTGAGCTGGGGGCATTGATCAAAAGACCTAAGTGGATTCTCCACTTGGCCGCAACCCAGCTGTGGGCTTGTCGCAGTTCCCGCCGCATCAAGAGCCCTCAGATACTGCGGATGGACAGAATCCTGCTTCAGCGAGTTTGTCTAACCCAGCATTCATAGGGTTTCATCCATCCAACAGGGATCCTCACATTATACACCTGAACATTGCCTTGCAATGGTGGCGTCCCTTTATTTTGGTGGAAAAAGCAACATGTTTCAAATGGTTGCAAACTGTATCTCTTAAGGAGCCCTGTCCAACTGGTGCTACTTTCTGTCTGCCCAACAGTACAGCTTCCCTCTTCCCGGTTTTTTTTTGGCTCAAGGCCGGCTCTCGTGACAATTTTGCGCACCCCGCATTTTGTTGACACCCGCGCCCACCCTCTGCCCTGTTCGGGGTTGCGTTTAGGTCGAAGCCAAGGGGACACCCGTGACCCGCTCCAAACACAGGGCTGAGGTCGGCCCCTTCTTTTTTTCCGCCTGAGCGGAAAGGAAAAAAAAAGCCTATGGCTGTGAGTTTCAGAAAAGTGCCTCAAAATCGCCAAAGTTGGCAAATGGAAAACCAAAGACTTGCCAAACCCGCGTAACCCGCCCAGGTGCTTAGTTTTGACCACAACCACAATGTTGACCCAGGATTCATCAGCCCGTCCCATTATTAGGGCGGGGGTGGAAACCCCTGCAAAAGTGGTCTGAATCCAACCACTAAAAGGAATTGGACCCCCCCTATGAATCAAAATCAACCAGGGGGTTCTGCTTACTCCGGGGTTCGCTCCCTCTTGCCCAAAGCTCCTCTTTCTGATGCCCTGCCAGCTCGTGCGCCTCAAACCCCCAAAAGGCCCAGCGAAAGCCCGCCGAGCGCCGAAGGCCGGCCGCGCCTCCCTCAGGGAGCCCGGCGAGCTGAAATAGGTCCTGGTCGACGCCTCGGGCGGGGGTTTTGAATCGCCTCTTGGGGGAGGAGTCCCACTGGGAGAAACGGAACACAACACAGAAGACGTCCAGAACTGCCACCACACCCTCTGATTTTATCAAATTTGTTCTTTATCTCTATATGAAATCCCCATTCCCCCCCATCCAAACCCCGCCTGTTCGACAGACCGCTATTTTCTTCTTTATATTTATCTGATATTTGTTCGCTTCCAGTGACAAACTCAGTGGGACTTTTTTGAGAGCTCGCCTTTTGCCAGGAGAGTGGTGCTCAACGGAGCCTGCCAGATTTCAGAAGCCAGTGATTGGCCGGTACGTCTGTTATTCTGAAAGAGCTCCGGCCTGGCAGCTGGCAACAGGCGCCAGCGACCTGCTGTTTGTACCGTTTCTCTAGGGGTTGATTCCTTTTTCCGTACTTTTCAGCCATCGTTCTTTTCAAAAACCAGCCATTTCCCCGGGGACTTTGGTGGTTTTCTAGAAAGGAGGATCCCTGGAAAGAACGGAGAAGTTACCCCTAGAGTTTCGCGTCGCTGGTCTCCGCGACCGAGCTGGCGCTCTCCTGAAGTTGCGCGCAACCAAGAGCTGCTCCGCGTATCCTTCTGCAGGGAAAAGCCGATGGCGATGTGTTCAGGCCAAAAAAACACCGCTGCAGCCAGCTTCTTTGACTCACTCTGGTTGAGGGATGGGGGTCATTCAACCATGTCCCCAAGCAGTCAAGCTTTCTTTTCCCATCAAGGAGACTGAGCCAAGGAAGACTCAGGCAAGCGCTTTGCTTTCGCTCCAACGCAAGAAGAAAAAGAAAAAGCGTAAGGCCTGGTCAATTTTTTCGCTCACCATACTTCACACTCAACACCGCATCACGACAAAACACGCGCCACGTTTAGGAACGAAAACTGCCAGGTTCTGATCCTTTCTGGCCGCGGCTCAAACAACCGGTACCCAAATGGAACCCTAAGTGGAAGCATGGACCAAGACCTGCGGTCTGCCATCGAGTCCCAAGGGCGTTCCAACCCTTTCTTGCAGCAACACAAACGACAAACTGAAAACATGTATTTTTTTTTATTTTTTTATTTTTTTTTTAAGAGTCACTGACCCAGTGTTGGTGCGGGGAACATACTTTGGTTTTTTGGTGGCTATGTAGGACGGCGATTTCTTGGTGTCTCTCAAAAGAGGAGGACCCAACAAATGGTGGCTTCTCTTAGATTCCTGTTAGCCCAACCCATTAGTGGGTGTTCAACAGAAACACTTCTTAAATATGAATAAAGGTGTGTGTATATATATATATATATTGATATCTATCTTTTTACGCATTGTGTATATATATATATATATATGTGTATGTGGCCATGGGTCAAAATCCAAATCGTACCCCCAGTGAACGTCCCAATCCCCACTAACATCGGTTCTAAAATGGGTGGTGCACCTCCCCCAAGATGGTACCATTGGTTTTGACCCACAGCCATATGTCTATTTCTATATATATATAGAGAGGATGTCCTCTTTGTCTTCCCCCTCCGAGCGCTTGGCTGGAAGCTCCTCATTGGCCTCACCAGACGTCGACGTCCGGGTCAAAATGAAACCAGACATCAACCAACAACCTGGTTTACCTAGGCTGGAATTAGGACCCCAGCAAAAAAGCATCTTTTTGCCTGGTTAGTGGAAAACAAAGGGGACCCAAAAAAGTGTTTGCTTTTTTTTTTTTAAGGAGAACTAATTCTGGGGAAGTTACGAGTGATCTGCTGACTCAGCTGGAAAAAGGGTTGGCTATGGCCGAAATGTACAGTCTCCGTTATTTGCGGTGAAATAGATAGCGTCTGCTCATTTGCAGTCCACCCCCAAAGCGCTGGAAGCAAGTGGGTTTTGAATGGCCCAAATGTATCCTTCAAGGACCATTCCCGAAAGCTTGGTGGCAAAAATCTGACTTTGTTTGCAGCCCACTCATAAAGAACAGAACTTCAGGACCAAAAACTAAAACACCAAAACACTTGCCAAGAACAGACCCAACTACCATGTGCCTAACCAGAACTCCATTTCTGGTAACTCTGAAAGGCTCCCTCTTTTTCGCCATTTCCTAGCTCCCTCCTTGGCTCCCTTCCAACCTCCAAAACGCACTTGTCACTTCCAACCTGAGAATCACCCAACGTGTCTCGTGAAAAAAAATAATCGGACCCCAACGGCACCAACGTGGTTTCCCTTCGGTTTCCCTTTAAACCCCATGGCACCAACGTGGTTCCCCTTCGGTTTCCCTTTGAACCCCATGGCACTAACGTGGCTTCCCTTCGGTTTCCCTTTAAACCCCATGGCACTAACGTGGCTTCCCTTCGGTTTCCCTTTAAACCCCATGGCACCAACGTGGTTTCCCTTCGGTTTCCCTTTAAACCCAATGGCACCAACGTGGTTTCCCTTTGGTTTCCCTTTAAACCCAATGGCACCAACGTGGTTTCCATTCGGTTTCCCTTTAAACCCCATGGCACCAACGTGGTTTCCCTTCGGTTTCCCTTTAAACCCCATGGCACCAACATGGTTTCCCTTCAGTTTCCCTTTAAATCCCATGGCACTAACGTGGCTTCCCTTCGGTTTCCCTTTAAACTCCATGGCACCAACGTGGTTTCCCTTCGGGTTCCCTTTAAACCCCATGGCACCAACGTGGTTTCCCTTCGGTTTCCCTTTAAATCCCATGGCACTAACGTGGCTTCCCTTTGGTTTCCCTTTAAACCCCATGGCACCAACGTGGCTTCCCTTCGGTTTTCCTTTAAACCCAATGGCACCAACGTGGCTTCCCTTCGGTTTCCCTTTGAACCCCATGGCACCAACGTGGTTTCCCTTCGGTTTCCCTGTAAATCCCATGGCACCAACGTGGTTTCCCTTGGGTTTCCCTTTAAACCCCATGGCACCAACGTGGTTTCCCTTCGGTTTCCCTTTAAACCCCATGGCACCAACGTGGTTTCCCTTCGGTTTCCCTTTGAACCCCATGGCACCAACGTGGTTTCCCTTCGGGTTCCCTTTAAACCCCATGGCACCAACGTGGTTTCCCTTCGGTTTCCCTTTAAATCCCATGGCACCAACGTGGTTTCCCTTCGGTTTCCCTTTAAACCCAATGGCACCAACGTGGCTTCCCTTCAGTTTCCCTTTAAACCCCATGGCACCAACGTGGTTTCCCTTCGGTTTCCCTTGAAACCCCATGGCACCAACGTGGTTTCCCTTCGGTTTCCCTTTAAACCCCATGGCACCAACGTGGTTTCCCTTCGGTTTCCCTTCAAACCCCATGG
Organism: Effrenium voratum; assembly: GCA_963377175.1. Lineage (NCBI taxonomy): Eukaryota > Dinophyceae > Suessiales > Symbiodiniaceae > Effrenium > Effrenium voratum. The sequence continues at coordinate 140,185 of CAUJNA010000461.1, forward strand.
CACCAACGTGGTTTCCCTTCGGTTTCCCTTCAAACCCAATGGCACCAACGTGGCTTCCCTTCGGTTTCCCTTCAAGCCCCATGGCACCAACGTGGTTTCCCTTCGGTTTCCCTTTAAATCCCATGGCACCAACGTGGCTTCCCTCGGTTTCCCTTTAAACCCCATGGCACCAACGTGGTTTCCCTTCGGTTTCCCTTTAAACCCCATGGCACCAACATGGTTTCCCTTCGGTTTCCCTTTAAACCCCACGGCACCAACGTGGTTTCCCTTCGATTTCCCTTTAAACCCCACGGCACCAACGTGGTTTCCCTTCGGTTCCCTTTAAACCCCATGGCACCAACGTGGTTTCCCTTCGGTTTCCCTTTAAACCCCATGGCACCAACGTGGTTTCCCTTCGGTTCCCTTTAAACCCCATGGCACCAACGTGGTTTCCCTTCGGTTTCCCTTTCCACCAACCGCAAAACGGGTGGGTACCAACCCCAAAAGACGAGCCCAACTGACACCAAGACTTCGGGGCCTCCGAAGGGCTCCCGTGGAAGTTGGTCCAAAGCCGCCTCGCAGGCCGCCAACAACGCGGAAGCCCGAAACTTGGTCGCTCGCAGACGAAAAAAAAAAGTTGGATCCTTTTCGTGGGATAAATGGAAGCACTAAACACTGGGCTAAAAGGCTAAGGTCTAGGGGTACCTTCCATTTCCATTCTTTCCAAGGATCCTTCTTTCTAGAAAACCTCCGGAAACAAGGGAAAACGCGGGGGGAGATGCGAGAGCAGCGTTCTGGGCAACCAAACGACGAAAGGCGCGCAGCGTTTTTGAAGACGTGTTGTTGGTATTTTGCAGCAGATGACCAAGGTAGTTGAGATGCAATGACACACGTGAGCACCGCATTCTCATTTGGGCTTTCTGCATGAAAGTGGAGCCCTTGACTAAAGCCAAATTTAAGACTGAGTTTGTGTAGACCAAACTTATCTTTCTGTAGGCAGTCCTGGCGAGCTTTTTCTGACAAGCATGAGTTTCATCATTCGAGCAACAAAAAACAGAACTACGCGCAAATGCAGGGCGGCAGCTCGGCGAAAAAAATCGGCGGCTTCCCTCCGACTAAAACGAGCTTCCCCCACGACTTTCAAAGATCGACTTCGGCAACCGGAGGCCCCCATCCAGGTCGCGGGACTGTGTAATGCGCAAGATGCATGTGTTAAAATGGGCACCACCCATCTGAGTGAGGTGCGCAGCCCGCGTCTTGTTTCCATGGGAGAGTTGCTCTCCCAGGCTGCTTCTATTCCAAGAGCTGACTCAAAAGCAAGCCGTAGTGCCTATTGTCTGGCAAGAGCCAGGGTTCCCGAGCTCGCATGAATGTTCTTTGCTTAGGATGCTTGTTTCCACATAAGTGAAGCATTAAAAAAGCATTGAGACATGTTTCGTTGCCCTTTAAACAGCCGCGTTTGGTGGTTCAGCATAGCTGCATTCTGGCTATGCCAAAGCCGGTAAGGCTTCTGCACTGGCCCTTCCCTCCGAGATGTGCATTTCCCCGGCATCTTCTTGCGTTGAACATGATCAGGGCTGCATCTTTCTGCGCCAAGTTGTTGACTCACGCGTCCCACGGGCCAGCAAGTGGCTGACATTCAGCAAGTTGCTGACATCTACCCCTTAGAAAAGCGTCGATCTGCAGAAAGTACTCGAATCCTGGCGATTCAATCGGACCCCCAATCATGGTTTCAGAAAACAACTCTTTCTGTGACACCGAAAGTCGTTGCCATCCAAGACCACTTCACATGTCCCTTGGAAAGCCACTCTGAAAGTCGGCCCCAACCACTTCCCGGTTCCCCAATTCCATCGCCGCCGGATCTCCACTCAGCCCAAAAACAAATCCCCGGTGGATGTCCGGCAAAAGCTCTGCGCCTCGGCGAGAAACTGCAACTGCCCGGGGACTTCACCTCGAATCGAAACATCGAAACCAACGCGTGTCCAGCGCTGCTTGCGCCTTGGGTCAAGAAACCGGACAAAAAATGGGAGACATGGCACATGCCTCTCATTTGTCCCCCGGTTTTGACCCAAGGCGCAAGCACCGCTGGAAACGCGTGACATGTGTGTTCTTTTGTACCGGTTTTCCGAAAAAAAGGCAAGAATGAAAGAGGCCAAGCTAAAAAGGCTGGACGCTGCCTATTGGCTCATTGAAGCCACTTGGCGGACAGGATGGACTCAAGAGCACGATCCCGAAGCGGGCACCACACTCTGTGATAGGACCAAAACGATTCGGATTGAACCCCCCCCCAAAAAATGGAAAAAATGAAACCGGAGTCGTGGGTTCCTTGGGAGGCAGGAAGATGAAGATGGGGGCATCGTTGATTTACCTCAAACCGGAGTGGTGGGTTCCAAGGCAGGAAGATGAAGACTACCTCCACCCACCGTTTGAGTGTTTTTCTCTTGTTTTTCTTTTCTTCTCGCCTGGGACCTGTGGGTCTCAAGAAAAGCTCAACGGAAGGCCACCCATTTTGGGGGGTCCGATTTCAGAAAAAGAGGCTGCGTTCCCAGTCCAAAATTCCGGAGCTGTAGCAATACTCTGAGGCTCTGGATGGACCAAACCCTGCAGTCTGGATGGATGAAACACTGGGATAAAGCAACTGGTGGATCCTGCAAGCTAAGCGAATGCTGAAGCGAATACCACTCGTTCGCCTTCACCTGCTTGCTTCGTTCGGGCCGTTCGCAAGCCGTTCGGACCAGTGCAATCGGCTGTCCTGAACCTCATTGGCTCATTGAGCGGATGCCTCAAACAGCCCCAAATGTGCGGCTCAATATGGAGGCTCCAAGCGAGCCCAGCCCAAAGACTCCCTCGATTTGGAAAACCGCCACAGGAACCAAATCTTTCGTAACCCAAGCTGCAACCAACAAATGCCCTTCGCAGGCGTCCCGACAACTTCCGGGAGCTTGTACAGGCAATTCACAGTACACATCCGTTGAGAATGCTGATCGGAAAGGGAAAAAAGTGTTCCCATCTTTCCAACCAAAGGAAACTCGCTTGAGTCCGGTGGGTGATGTTGATCGACCAAGCGTTTGTTCTCTCCTCGTCTGTCCTGCAGGTGGTCTTCCAAAAAAGGTTTCTCTAGACATTCGAGAAATGATGAGTTTCATTTCCAGCCTGCGTTTCCAAATGAAGAAACATTGGGAAACCGAAACCAAGTGGCCCTTTTGGGTTGTTTGCCAGGGTAAAAGGTGATGACGCAATTCCCTGTGAGCAAGTAAAGCGAACGACTCAACCAATGCCACCTACTTTCACCCTGTCCAATTCAAGAATACAAGCACACGCCCATATCTTGGTTGCTGTTGACCCCTGCAAAAAGTTTAACTTTTTAGGGGTTTAGTGGAAAACCGCTTGATTTCCCAAAAAGTCAAAGTCTAAAGATCCAACGCAATAGCAGTCAAAATATTGACGTTAGCAGGGACTCCCAGTATTGCCCTTGGCTTAAAACTTGACTGCTGGCGTTCCGCGTTATCAATGCTGGGGGAGAGGCCGGAGACGGCGGCCAGTCGGGGCTTTCGCCTAGCGTTTGGTTGAGAGCGGGAGGAAAGCTGGTCAAAAAGTTCAGGGGGTACTGGGACGCCCGAACCACAACCAATCCAAATCACCAATGAGAGGGAAGCTGATAGAAACCTATGGCAATTTGGCAATGGGACGCCCGAAACACAACCAATCCAAACCACCAATGAGAGGATATGCTGAGAATGGGAACCCCGGATCTAAGCAGAACCCTCCCACTAAACCTGAGCGGTACGTGCGAAAGAGAGACGCTGAACCCGATAAAGACTTCCGGGAACGCACGGGCTTGTCCGGCATTCTCGTTATTGTGCTCACGTGTTTTCACAACCTCTTCGGTGATCAGAGAGTTGAGCCTAAAATATGAATATGTTTGTAGGACCAGTTAAAGGAGAACCAACCCAAGAGAATTACACATGTCCAGATGCTTGGAAGTGGCAAACTGCAGCAAACAAGTTATTTTCCAGGCCAGAACCATGAAAACCAAGAAAGCCAGGACCATGTGGCGCCGGAGTTACCGGAAAGCCCTTGGTGTCCAGGACCCTTTTCCTCCGATTCCTTTTGGCATCCGACATCTTCCCTATGGCCCCAAAACTTTCTACTCTGCATGGACGAAATCCATTTCGCACCGCTTTGACCTCATGGGAAGCCATTGTCGCTTGGTATTTACAGGGGAAATCGAAAATCATTCCAGGGGTTCTGAGGTGCGAAACGGATTTCGTCCGTCCAGTTGGTCCCAAACAAGCGCCTGGATGGGTTTCCGTGGGATTCCTAGATGACCATGGGCTGATTTCATCCATCTTTCACGCACGATGGATACCTTGTTGAAATCAACATAAAGACGGGTCCATCCAGCCCGCGAAAGCGGCTTTCGAAAGAGGCCGGCAGGGCCTGCGGCGAAACTCAAACTCTCCCAAGGTGTCTCACTGGAGGTTGCCGCTTGGCCCGTTGACCCCAAAGAAAAGCCCGAAACACCTCAAACAATCACTCGGCATAAAGTTGTGGACCTAGCGGGGTTATGTCGGGGTTATGTCGGGGTTATGTCGGGGTTATGTCGGGGTTATGTCGGCATAAAGTTGTGGACCCCAAATCGCCAGGAACCTAGCTGCAAAAAACAATGGCCAACATGTTGGCTGGGTAGGTCTGGGTGTGTCCTGTTTGAGGGGGACCCATGTTTTGTGGTTTAGCACTCGGACCCTGAAAAACGCGTGAAAGGCACAGGAAACACAGGGGAGCACACTGATGACAAGTATTACACTGTCACTGGCGGGGAGGGAGGTTCGGAGGAGCCTGGGGCGCTCGCAACACTGACGCTGCTCGGCCGCAACGAACGCAGCAAAGAGCCAGCCTCCCTCGGAAAAAGCCGCAGCGCACAGCTTAAGTTTCAGGAAGGAGGCCCACCTCACCATTCGGCTTTGTGACCGCAAGGCCAGCTCGGCCTGCAGCCCTTTCAAGACTTGGGGCGCCGCTCCAGCCGGGCTCTGTGTTCAAATCATGAAGCACAGTGCCGGTCATGGATGTGTGGGCGACCGTGTTCATCATGCCCTTGCGCACCAGAAGGGGCTTCCACTCAGCCGTCACGGTCATATCGAAACCCAGCGCCAACATCTCTCCCGGCAAATCATTGGAGAACGAGCCCTTGTACTGCTTGACGCGCATCGCACGCGGACCCTCACACTCCAAGGCCCTGACAAACAGACCCTAAATGAAACCCAAAGGAAACCCGACATCCAGTTTGGAGGGACCAAAAGACGGCCACCCCGATGCTGAGTTGAGTCCGGTGTCTTTTGAAGCCAACCATTTGCATGTGGAAGCCCGACCCGAAAGGGAGACCAAAAGGAGGTTGCTGTCAAAAAATGGGTGTGTGTTTTTTTGGGAGAAGCCCCTCGTTTGGTTGGTATTCAAAGGGATACCAAAAGGAACATCACCTATTTTAGGGGGTCCCCAGATTTTGACACATACCCAAAGAGGCAGGTAAACTCTGGGTAAACCATGGTTGTTGGAAATAGCCCTTTCTGTGATACTATGAACGTCCCTTTGGCTACTTTGTTACTTCAAAGGGGATTCCAACTTAGAATCACATTCCCAAAATCCCATGGATGTTTACATGCCCAGTAGATCCCAGTCACCAAATACATATTTTGTATACAGGTATCCAGCCACTGCCCTTCTGGTTGTCAACGGCTGGTTCCCTTTTTTACCTACTAAAAGGTAAATGGAATCACTTGGATGGTTTCATCAGCGGCGATTGAATCGAACCCCAAAAAGAGTTCCTGCCCGCAGCCGTCTCTCCAGGCCTGGTTGCCTGGCGAAGTGCTGGACATGTCTGGGACAGCTATGGATGTGGCCTAACGTAGTGGGAAATCCGTTCATGGCTAAAGGCTTACTTCATCCATGCGGGGGGCGGGGCGTGAGAACATCAACAAAGCAGAAGTCTATCTCAGCACCTCGCGTGGAGCCATCTAGTGAGCAAAACTAATGGCAATCTTGTCTGCTGGCATCCGACTTGTGGTACGACGGAAGTCATGCAGCCCGACTTCCTTCACAATGTGACATTCAGTGAACTCCGTGCGAAATATGTACATAGACTCAACCAAGGTTCCAGTTGATCTGTATATACCCGAGGTAAACTTAAATCCAGAGGTGCTTGATTTCCCCAAGACCCCTAGGTTCGAATGTCTTCACATGAAAGCTCCTGGTGCTGACCCTCTTCGAAATGGAAAGGCTACTGTTTGACCATGGCCAAGGGTGGTTCAAGGGAAACAACCACCAGTTTTCTGACTTTGATGCCCACACCCCCCCCCCCCCCCCGCGTGCAGCGGTCGGTTAAAGAGAACATCATGCCCCCGTACTCGCCCCCCGCCCCCGCCAGTGAATGGAAAAAACGTTGGTTGATGATGGGGTGGCAAAGAGCAACTCCTTCAGTTTCGGGGAAACATCCTTCTGTTGATCCGATCCAATTTCCTTTTTGAGAAGGCACCAAGGGAATCCCAAGAAATGCTCAGATGCCCAGTGGTCGTGGGAGAAAAAAGGCATCCTTTGTTGGTTGGTTGAGTTTAAAGGGGACCCCTTCCCAAAAAAAGAGAGAAAAGGGCGCCTCTTGGCAGGTGGGAATACCACCCCTTTTGTGGGTTCCGATTCCTATCTCGAGACGCACCGACTTTCATCCAGTCAACATGCTCCCAAGTCTTGGGCGAAATCCATCGGTCATCCGCTTCCCTTTTTGACCCAAGCCTCCGCAAACCGCCCCACCTCTAACACCCATGGCCAGAACCCTTCAGGGGAAAGCTGTGAACCTCTTTCCGCTCGAGTGACCTCACGGGGTGTCCTTTTTTGGGGAACACCCCCCAAAGCCAAACAGGGCGCTGGATTTTTTCCGGTTGGCTTTTCTTTCAAACCATCAAACAAGGGGGGCTTCCACACCCGCATTTTTCTGTCGTTCAGAATAAAACCCCCATTTCGGCAGCTCAGGCAAAAACCGAGCCCGAGCCTTCCAAACCAGCGAATTACCCGGATCGCCAACCAGCTGTGAATCTGTCTCCCCCTTTTTTTGTTCAGCTCGCACTTTGCCATCCCCAAAAAACCGACCGCCGCAGCGGGCGAGCGCAACTTGCCCCCGAGGCGCTGGCACGGCCCCGCGCTTCAGCGGGATCCATGGAGCGGAAGTTTCCTGGACCGGAAACGCGGTGCGGAAAGAGCCAAGGGAGGGAATGAACCCCAAAAAGGGGGAAAAACAAAAAAAGGGAAAAGAACGGTAAGAGAAACGGACCCCAAAGCGGCAAAAGAGAGCAAAAGAGGGCAAAAGAACTGGGGCAGTTCTTAAGAACCACAGAACCCAAATCAACCAAAAGCAAATTGGGAACCTGAAGGGAAACATGGAAGCACAAGAACCCACAGGAATTCCCAGAGGAACCCACAGGAACCCAAGAACCCGGCAGGATGCGGTGTACTCATTCTCTGCTGGCCTGATCAAAGGGATTTGGGGATTTCCCCACCTTTCTCTTGGGACCAAGGGGTCTATGATTAGTTGTGTCTTATAGGAATCGGACCGAGAGAAAAAATGGCGCCAGGTTCCTTTCGGTTCCCCAATAATAATAATAATAATAATAATAATAATAATAATAATAATAACAAAGAAAAGCAACTCGGAACCGCCCCCCTAATTTCGCCGAAAATGTCGGGAACCTCTCCCTGGAATGTTGTGTTGTGGGAACCAACACAAACCACCTTGGAAGGGTTTTATTGGTAATTTCGACGCCCAGCCACCCACCCACCCATCCACCCCACCCACCCACCCCCGCCCCAACAACCTCCCCCCAACCCGAGCTGTCCTTCGAGGCCGGGGCCGCTTCCAGGCCTCTGGAATCCGCAACGAGCTTCGTTTTCGGGACCAAAGTGACCCCCCGTTGGCGGGAAACAAGCCCTACCCCCTGGGAGGTTTCATAACCAAAGTCAAATCACTCTTGGGTGGTTGGAAAGGAAAAAAACACCCCCCCAGCTGCTGTTTGATGACCTAGAACCCCTTTTGTGTCGGGGAACTCCAACAAACAGAACTGGCTACATCCGAAACGCAGACTACGTTTGGCGGATCTTGACGGTTTGACCCTCTTCCAACAAGGGGCTTAGTTGTTGGAGACCTTTTTGAAAGCCCCTTTTGATTAAAGAAAACAAACAAACAAAAAATGGAAAGCCTTTTTTGGCCAAAAAGGAGCCAATGTATCTCGACCAACCTACACAGCAGGCCGTGTCCAACCTTATTGCCCGACAATATGACCGCGCGAAACCAATTGGGGGACCAAAGAAAACAACAACGATAAAATGGGTATAGACCTGGGTGTACAACCACTTATCTTGCAACTCATAAGTAGCACAACAAAGAACCAATACTCAGCTGTCGTTCGTTCGGAGCATCCCATGCGTAAAGGCCGCCCCTGAAGCACCCGAAGCTTCGGGTGCGGGGTATGGTAGGGAAGTCATACAAAAATGCGACAAACCGACAAACCACCCCAACATCGAAAGATGTAATCGAGCCGTGTTTCACCAACCCACAATGAGCAACCAACCAAGCAAGCAAGCAAGCAAGCAAGCAAGCAAGCAAGCAAGCAAGCAAGCAAGCAAGCAAGCAAGCAAGCAAGCAAGCAAGCAAGCAACCAACCAACCAACCAACCAACCAACCAACCAACCAACCAACCAACCAGGGGTAAGCCTCGGCAAGTAAAAACAACATGTGCGAAAGCCCAGTCCAAAAATCCATTTTGTTGCACTCATTCAGATGTGTCTAAAAGATAAACCCCCAAAGTGGCTCCCAAACGGGGCAGCCATGAGGCACGTGACAAACCGGGGAAAAACCTCCAAACTGGCTTCGGTTTTCTGGCCGGGTGTGCCTTTAATAGGTAAAACAGGGGACGGACCAAATGGGGCGTTACCAACGCCCCATTTGGTTGGCCCAAGTTTTCTTTTGGAGGCGCCCTTTTTTTGGTTTGGTCTGGTTTAAAGGGACGCCAAAAAGAAACCCCCTCCAAAACCAGGCAAAAACATGTGAGTCTTCCTATTTTAAGTTCGGACCCGCCTTCGCCGTCACTGTCCTCGTCCCCTGGCTCTCGTCTGATGCAACCTGCAGTCAGGCGCGCCGAGCGCCCTTTTGGTCGTGGCTGCAAGTTGACCATGTTCCGAAGATCGGCTTTTGCTTGAAGATTCAATTTCCAATAAAGATTGACTATAGGCTTTGAAACTTGACGATGTTCAAAGTCAACCCCTAAATGGTCGGTAAAAAGGAAAACAATGCCGGCTTCACACCAAAGGGTCAAAATCCCCATTTACATTTTGGGGGACCTTTCAAAGTGTGTGATTTGAACATAGGATGGAGCTCTTTGCCAGGATGATGCATGTGCCGATTTTGGGGGGACGATGGGGAGGCAGGACATCATGTCGATTTTGGGATTCCCTAAATACACACACATCCCCCAAAAACAAGGAAACAATTGTAGCAAGCCACTGAGATCCTCTCCAACCCCGTCACTTCCAGGCCAATATAGTACGTAACAAAGAAGACAACTACGAACCAAAGTAGTGGCCTCCGCACTAACATGGAACCGTCATGGTTCAAGGACAATGGTCCAAGCCTGGACCCCGATTCAGGTTCCATGTCTGGGAGGGCAACCGCCATGGTAACCAAAGGGAGCCTCAGGCCAATGGCAAGCCCTGGAAGGTGTTGCACCGAATCGAATCGAACCAGCTCGCAGCAATGGTTGCTTTTTTCCCCGCGAGGGATCGCGATCGATCTGAAGGGAGACAAGGAAGAAATCGAACCTAAGGACATTGTTTCAGGAAACAAGATACGAACAAAGAGCGAGTTTAAAAACTCAACAAAACGACCCTTTGGCGGTTGGAAATGGAATTGGGTACAAAAGCTAACAGGGCAGGTTGAATAACAACCAGCAAACCCACAACCAGGCTTGAACAATTCCGGGTTCTTCGCATGTCTCTTGATAAACATCACTCTACACAAAGGCAAACTCAACGAAGATTGGCCCAATCCGAAAAGCGAAGTATCGGGACCCCAGAAACATCCAAAGAAACAATTGTATTTGTTTAAAAACAAATGACCAGCAATCACCAACCGGCTCTGTGCACCTTGGCGTACCTTTGATCAGCTTCGCTCCAATTGGTGGTCTGGATTGGTTCTTTCGTCAAGAACCAGGGGTTCAAAGGCGAATCCAAACCACCAATTGGGGGCTACAACTGATTTGGGGTCTAGGCAAATCAATTTGGGTGTCGTTTCTTGAGGATACCCTTCTTGAGGTTGGCGTTGAAGGAAAACCAAAAGGAAAAAAGCCTCCATTTGGGAGGATCCCCCGAAGAAGAAAAAAAAGAAGAACAAATTGGTTGTGGTGGATCGAAACAAGACACCCACACGTCTTTGACAACCAAACAGCCGATGACCTCGGCCCGTGCTGTCGGACAACTCCCCCTCACCGGCCTGGCAGTGCCATGCCATTGCGCCCGCGTGCAAAATCGATCGGCAGATGGATCGATCAGATCGCGACCAGTGGCGGTGTTTGCGTCTACCGTGGTGTGTCTCTATTTGTTTGAGCCCTGCGCTTGTTGGCAGCCATGGATATTTTGTGCTTATCTAGCCATGTCTTTGCTTCGCTCTTCTTTTGTTGTTTGGAACCCGAACCTGGCAACGCCCTCTTTCGCACCGTCTTCTGATTTTGGGGAGCCCGGCTCCGTCCCATTTTGCTCGTGTGGCCCTCGGCCGCTCTGGATTCATGGATGCGATTGGGCCTGTCGGCCGGAGATTTTGGCGGCAGCGCAGTCGAGAGGTGAAGCGGGGCCGTCTATCTTTGAGGCTACCCCTTTTGGGGTTGCTTGGCTTTGAAGGACAGCCAAAAGGAAAATCACAATATTTGGAGTGCTTTTCCGTCTGGGGAAAGAAGAATCATATGTCCACTGAAACTGATTCCCTCCAAAACCCGGGGGAAAAAAAAGGGGGGGGGGGGGGGCATTCTCTTAAAACAGCCCCGAAAACGGGTACCCAGAAAAAAAAACACCCCCATGGGTTTGGAAAGCTCAACTCCATGCACAAAACCCGGCCCCGGCGCAGTCGGGTGTTCAAAGGAAACTTTTTGGAGGAAAACCGACATCGTTTTTGGGAGTTTGTGGGTTTCAAAGAGAAACCAAACAGAAGACCGAAATCCATGCGGGTCCGAAAACCTGAAAAGACGAACCTGAGAAGCCCGCGGCGTTCCGATTTTGATGGCACTCTTCGGTTGATTTCAGGAGCAACCAAAGGGACGCCGCCCCTTTCAAACGTATGGCATGTTCAGGCATGTTTGGAGGTACGGAGGAAATACGTGCCAAGGTGGTCGAGGGAGGAAACCTTCCTTCATGGTTTTGGGGGCCCGTTAGTTTTTTTTTGTTCCAAGCAGAAAAGATGATGGCATCGCGTGCCTCGAAACCCCGAGAGGCGAATGTCCTCAAAAACAGAATGTGCGTTCCAGTTTCTTCGACACTCTTTGGGTTGTCAAGGAAAACCAAAAAAAAAAGCTCATAGGGCTGCCTTCAGGAAACCGAAAAACACATGGCATTAGGGGTGTAAGCTTGTCGCCTTCGGTGGCGAAGGCTCGCTTGGTGGCGGGGGATCCCTCTTGCCGAAAGCCACTAGTGAAAGCTGTCGTAAATCCCTCTAAAGAACAAAACAACAGGGGTATGGCTGGGAACCGCCAAGGCAAATGGGAGCTTGTGTAGCACTCCACCGTGAATATCAGTACAGGAATGCAAAGGCTTGTCCGCAGGATCCTTGAACATTGGCCGGAAACTCCAAAAACGTCAACAACAGGGAAGCCCCCTTTTTGGGACCGCAAGGGAACCCCACTATTCGCGGGGACCAGTGAGATACCCCCCCCCCGTTTACTTGCCGCTCTCCCCAGGCCGAACCGGCGCTTTGTCTCGGGTCGTTTGCCTCGCGCCATGCCTTTCCCGTCCAACTCTGGCCGTATCGGACCCCTTAAGTCCGATGAATTGCGGACCTCCCTCCCGGCCTGGGCTCTAGTAGGTCCCCAGAAGAGCTACCCGTTTTTTGGGCTGGGTGTTGTTGCTGTTTTGTTGGTTGTTGCTGGTCATCGTTGTTTGTTGGTTGTTTTTTCAGCGGTTCAAAGGGGACACTATAATTTTCACCTTCAAAAGGTGCAATTGACTGGTGTCGCCACTTTTGCGTGCAAAAAGGGAAATGGAGGAAACGCTGGTTGACCTCGGATAATGTTTGGTTGGTTTCTTTTGCAGGTTGCCAGGGATTTCCTCTATAAATCGTGATTTCCCTTGGTTACCTGGTATCTGGATTCGCTGAGGTCCGTTTTCCCTCCCAACACAGGAACCCATGAACGTTGAGAAGCACCCACTTGAATGGCTCACGTTTATGCTGCTCCGGCTTGATCCTGCGCAAAATGCCAGTCCGGGGGTTCAGTGAATCAACCGTCCGTCGCTCAAATCCCCGGATTTTCAGTTTAATTTACGTTGGTTCCAGCCACCACTGAACGAAGACGACAAATACAAGCCCCAAAGTTCGAAAGTTCGGTTTCGGGCAAGTCCGTTGCATTTTTGTTCGGTGCTTGATCCATGCAAGCTTTCAAGCTTTGGAGTGCAGGTGTGCTTCACCCCGAGCCCCAGTCTCCCGGCTCTCAAAACCAGGCGTTGGCCGCGCTGTGAAACGGGGAGCCATGCTCTGCTCCGCGGGAACTCTCCTCCGGCGCGCGCGCGCGCGGTCAGCTGCCTGTCACTTGAGGACTCCACCTGGCGGTTTGACCCGGGGCGGCAACTGGGGGATTTCTGCAGACAGCCGGATGAAGTGCCCCGGAAGATGCTTTGGTTCCCCAAGGAGGGCCTGGAGTTTCAGAGAAGGACTATCCAACATGGCGCTGAAAAGGAGCGCTCCTTCTTCTCACACAAAGACGTAGGGGATGTCCATATGTCCAAGCCTTCTCGACAAAACAAGTACTAACGTGGTCTGTCTTACGGGTACCCTTTTTGCAAGTTGGTTTAAAGAAACTCAAGAGACCGCCATCCATTGTTGTGGGTTCACAATATTGAGACAAACCCATCTCTTCGTATCTTCATCCAACATTATCCGGAGACCCTGGGCTTGGAGTTGAATACGAGGGGGGAATTGGGCAGCTCATGCTTTCCCACTGAGCAAGCTTAAGCCGAGCTCATTTGGTATACGGCTGTGGGTCAAAAATATGCTAACCCCAAAATGGAGCCCTGGTAAGTGGAACAACATTCCTTACATTATACACTTGAACATTGCCTTGTAAATGATGGTGTCCCTTTATTTTGGTGGGAAAAGCCATGTTTCAAATGGGCAAAATGTATCTTTTAAGGAGCCCTGTGGAAACATGGACCAAAACCTGCGGTCCAATTCCTGGTGGTTTAATTTTGACCCACACCCATACGTGCTATCCGGTGAAACATTCCAACAGCACGCCTGAACTTTCGATCACCTCGACATTGGGGATGAGTGCTATCCTGGGCCGAGACAAAAGAATCGTCACTGCGGGCCGAGAAAGCTCTCCAACTGGCCAAGCGGCTAATTTCACTTGCCAGGACCCAGAAATGTAGGGTTGACCTTTTGGAAGTTTCACTAATGGTTGCTTAATGCAAAAAACCAGAAGCTCAGGTCGATTCGCTTTGGACGCGGTGTTTCATCGTTCCCCACAAACCAAACATGGGTTGCGAGTATACGAGTATACCCTCGAGTGGGTAACTCCCAACAACCTTCCCCTTTACTCTCCAGATTAACATGGAACCCAAAAAACACCCGTCAGAGGAATCTCCTGGGATAAGGAACCCCCCCCTTGATGGGCAACTTATTTTTTTGCATGGGAGTAGTTTCCTTGACAAATAACCTCTTAGTCAACCATAGCCATGCAATCGGAATAGGCAAAACCAGGTCTCAACCGAATAGGTTGGGTTTGCCACCTCCATCTTCATGGGTTTCTGGGGCTTTTGTTGAGTTGGCACCCCTTTGGGTTTGTGATTTTCAAGGGAAACCCAAGGGAAAACCGAAACCCATGTTGGGTGTTCCAACAAAAGATATGGCGCTTGGAGAATTGATTGCGCGTTGCGAGGTCTCGAACAGGCGCAAAGAATAAACTCGGTGGCCGAATGGGGGGGAAGTCAACCACGTATCCTAGCATGGACACCCAACAACAACAAAATACAACCAAGCTAAAGACTGGTTGGCCCCTTGCGTGTTGGAAAAATGCACCAAGGAAAAGATCAAACAGCCTAAAAACGAAGCCCCTCTCCTGCCGAGAAAAACAAAAAAAACTGAGGCCGTTGGCCAGTCCCCAGACGAATTCGGCAGAAGGCCCATGCCGGCCATGTGGTACCTGACGTAAGTTGCGGATGCTCCGATGCCAGATTGTAAGTAAGGGAAGAGGGGGCACCCGAATTTACTGTGTACCAGGGTTTTGCGGTGTATGGTTGGCCAACGTGCAATACTTGGCGCATCCACCATATAGTTCGCAAGAAACGGTTAGCATGCCCAACCAATAGCCACACTCTTAGCACACCTTTGGGGCTGGGTTTCTTTGAGGGTAGCCTGTTTGGGGTTGGTACATGAAGGAAACCAAGAGATGGGTGAGCCTACTACAGTATGATTATGATGCTTAATTGGGAAACGCCCTCGAACATGGTTGGGCTGCTCGACACAAAACCCGTTCCGTTGTCAATAGAGTCCCCGATTCAAGCTCACACTGCTGTGGAAAAAATCTAATTTACACGAGTTG
>CAUJNA010000461.1:162500-200000 GCA_963377175.1 Effrenium voratum
AGGACGAGCCACCCATGCGCATTTGGAGGAGGAAAAAATATCTCTTCGATCCCATAAGCTGGCGACCCGCTCATCCACAGCATGAAGAGGTTCATGCCTACCTCGGCCGGCTTTCGACGAATCTGTCGTCGAAGCAGCTTTCCGGATTGGATCGGTTTGGATTGGATCCGGATTCGAAGCCCTTCTACCAAACCAAGCCACCAAGAGGGGACCTGATAGGGCCGCTTAAGCGAGAAGCCCCAAGACTCACGGCCATGGGACAAGTCAGGAGGCTCAAAGGCAGGCCAAACAAGCCGGAAGCCATGTACAACCCAGAGGTAAACGGCTCACAAATGCTGAGAGGAAACCAGCACTAGGTAACCAAGGGGAACCCATTAAAAGGGAAAATCCAGCTGGGAACTGGTAATCTATAAAGCCGCGATGGTCACTAGCCCCAAGGGCTGCCTAGTGCCCTGGATTGATGTGAAATCAATGCACCGATCAGTACAAATGACTCGGGGATCTCCAAGTGCCGAGAGTCGCTGTTTGTTTTACCCCAGTTAGGATGAGCTCGCTATGAGCGATGTGATAGACTGAGCTGTCTTCAAGCTTTCCTGCCCAAGTCCCGGCCAAAACGAGTCCACCCAAAACCCATGGTACAGATCCACCTTTGCGAAGATCGGGTTTCGGTTTGCTCGTAGAAACTGAACCGCCCTTGTTATGGTTTGGATGCTGTTCAAAGGAAAACCGAGAGAATACCATTGCAATGGCAAATATCTTTGATTTTGTGGTCACATATTTTCAGAAACCAAGACGAAACCAAAAGGAACTCTCATCGAGAATGGGACCAACCTGAAACCCGCTGAACCCAAATCTGCAAGGGAAACCAAAAGACTCACTCCGCCCAATTTCGGTCAGACTCTGGCAATTGCTCGCAACGCACACAAAGAAGATCGGGTTTCAAAGGGAAAGCAAAGGACCCCCCCACCAAGTTTCTGCCCCAAGGGCGCATTGAAACATGGGACCCCCAAAAAAGTGGTTTTCCTTTTGGTTTCCCTTTAAAAAAAGGGTACCCTCAAATTGTGACACACCCAAAGACTTGGGTGGGGATTTCCCCCGGAGGCTGGCTGGCGATCGACGGAGCTCTGGGAAAGGCCGCAGGAGCATAGTCATTCGTTCCATGGGTGTCAGGTTCCGCTAGCAGGATACATCCGAAAACCACGTTTGTTTTTTTGGATTTTTGTTTGCCTTTTTTTTTGGATTTGGATCCTCTAGATCAGCTGATATTATGTGCCGGTTTTGAGTGGCCCCAGAATCGCCTCCTGTGAGGAACCACATGGGTATGCGGCAAAACAAAGGGAAACCCACCAAGATTTGGGTAGCAGCCTTTTGATTTCCCCTTCCAAGCGCAATGTTGACCCCGGATCCATGAACCCTGGTTGGCTTTGATCTGGTGTCCCCACAAAAAAGCGGTTCATCGAGAAATTTTGGAGGGGCTTTCCCCCGCCCCGTGCCCCAGCAGTTTCAGCAAAAAGCCCCCAAACAAAAACCGGAAAGAAAAAAAAGGAGGAAGAAACAAAAAACGATTCGGGTCAGTACCAGAAACCTACCAAATGGGTTTCTACTTAGGTCCGGGGTTCCCGAGGCCGTTTCACCGAGAAAAAATCCGCAATAAATCGGAAAAACCTGGACCCCCGGGCCGACTGAATAGGCGCCACCGCCACCTCCCAAGCCTTCTTCTCCAAGAGCTCCTCACCGAGCTCGGGACCAAGATGGAGCCGGCGGGGGGGAGGGGAGGTGGTGATAGTCTACTCTTTGGAGGGAACTCTAAGGGAGGTGTTGGTCTCCCAAAAAAAGCCGTCCAAAGAAGACAGCGCCACGGAAGGTGCCTTCTTGGGTTCATCATTCAGGAGCCCGACCTGGACACTATGAAATATAGCCGTGGCCGCGTGGCTACCGTTTTCTGAAGGGCATCACAAGGGGTCTCAAAATGGTTGGCGTGTCAGCCCTAAAATGGTCTGTGGCTTTGCAAATCTGCGGTGTCAAAGGATTCCCAAAATACAACCTTTGACCAAATGCGTGCATCGAAACATGCCGCAGTGATGGGGTGATGAAAACATAGACCGACCTTTGTTGGGATCTTGGGTTCTAAGTAAGTTCTAAGTCTTCCCATTTAAGTTTGACTTGAACATGTGAATATGGGTTCAGAATGGTTGGGAAGTCCCCCTGGCACCAGAAGGTTGTTCAGCAACATCCAGCCTGATTCGCCGTCTTGGACTTGTTCTTTCCAGCAGCGCTGCTGTCGTCCTTGAAATGAAACGCCGTGCAATGGAAGAGCAACCGCCAGCCAATGTTGTACGTGGACCATGATCTTGCTGCGTGTTACTTTACTTTACAGGTGAAGAACAACGAACTGTTTTGCCATTGTGTGTGTAGTTTGGGCCCTTGCAATTTCTGGGCAACGGTCACAATATGCTGTCTGTTTGAAAAAATCCGCAAAGTCTTCCCAAACTGACCATGCCGAACCTTGCATCATGTTTTCCTCTTGGGGGACATGATCAAATTGAGTGGGCTGCCTAGATGGGTCTGCACCCCCATATCCTCCCCAAACTACTCCCCTGCAAATTTACATGGAACCCCAAAACAAAGTCCCAAAAAAGGAGCTCCCTCGAGAAATGACGGCTTCTGGGGTTATATCTGAATCTGCAGACTAAATAGACTACCACGTCAAAAAACTTCACGGAAAGCGGTCCATGGTCAGCTTGTAGCCGATGGGATCCTGAACTCCTTCAACCTGCGCGCTGGATGCAACGGATTTCATGGGTGTGCCTTTTTGAGAGAGGACCCACAGAATGGTGGTTGTCCTTTTGGCTCTATCCACAAAAGGGTACCCTCAGAAAAGATAGACTCATATTCCCTACCTGGAATCAGGGAGCCAGTCAAGGACATTCATGGGAAACATCGCTGGTTCTTTGCCCATCGGTTGTGATTCTCTCCAAAAAAGACCCGGCGCCTTGCCCGAGCCGGCTGTATCCAGGTTGCTGAAGTCCCATTTGGTCCATGAGACCTGGCGACATCCGAAATCGATCTCCGATGTCGCAAGATTGGATCATCTTCCGTTTCAAACAGACTTCAAAACGGGGCACGAATCGAGAGTGACATGGGGACACCGTGACCCAAAAGAAGCCTCGAAAAGCTTAAGGTTCGGGACTTCCAGGGGAAAGGCTGGTGTCATGTTACCTCAGACCTGTGCATGGTCCATGGGGAAATGAGCAATCCTTTTGTTTTGCTAGTTCTGCCACATTGCTCAAGACCCCAACCCCCCCCCAATTGGAGTGAGCAAAGCCCGCATCCCTGCTAGTTCATTTGTGTGTGTGTGTGTGTCTGTGTCCTTTTTTAGCATACCCTCTTGGGGGTTGGTTTACAGGGGCCCCTACTTTTGGACTCACCTGTTTCAAGGGGGCAAAAACGCCTCCAAGGAATGAGCAAGGAAGCAGGCGGACCCCGGTGAAACTGCGGTGGGCGTGCGTTCACTCACCGGGTTGGTCCCAGACTCCCAAAAAGAGTGAAACTGTTGAGCTTTGGTGGACTCGACGCAGAGGTCGTGGGGACCTTCAATTCGTTTGGGGTTTTGGGGTGGTCCCCAATTTATGGGATGTAAACTCTTCGTATTATCAGCCCCTTTACGAAGTGTTGGGTGTACGGTACAGCCAAATTCAGTCATCATACTAGGGGCTAATTGGATCTGCAAGTAAATGACTCTTATCCTGGCTCGGAGTATGTTCCCCCAAATCGGTGAGCTCGCTATCAAATGGGCGAAATCATTTAGCTCCCTTACCTAACGGCATCAGTTATACTAATATGGGGGTATTCCCCTCCAAAAGTGAATCCGCGCTAAACCCAGTTGGACACACCCCTATTAATGAACAGGGGTTGATTAATGTTTCCATTTACAAGGGGTTCATTTTGGGGACCTATTTTTGACCCACACCCATCTGGGGTCAACAGTACGAGCCACCGAGCCGCCGAGTCCGGTTTTCGGCTTCGATGCCTCCGCCATGCTCGGCGACGAGGCCCAAGAGCTGAAAGCAACACGCTGCCAGCGGTGCGCGGTGCGCGAAAGCTCGACTCAGCATCTCCGGGTCTCCTGTTGACCGGGGTCCATGGAGCCTTGAAGAAAACGCCCTGCTGCCCAGGTATTCATCATTGTGGAAATGAACTCCTGGCCTTCCCTTGAAAGGAAAGGCCGAATTCGACCAGGCGCCGGTTCATTCCACCATTTTAACGCGTTTTTTTGGCCTGCCGGCCATTTAAACGACCTCCTTTTGAGGAATTGAATTGTACTGGCCAACTGCTTCAACCACAGCATGGGATCAAAGTTGGATTCACCTGGTATCCACCTGCAGATTTGTCGACCAGTCAGAGCTCCCCTTTTCAGGGTGGCTCGGATGCTGGTGTCCTGGGGTTCGAATCGCCAATCCAAACCTTCAGATCACTCCACACCACCCAAGGGTTTTCGGTGCAGAAGGATGTTCCGGCCCCAAAAAAAAAAGGTCCCCGAAAGGACCCTTCATGGAGCATGCCGCAATTTGTCCGGGAAAAAAAAAACTAATGTGCCCGCGTGCCCCGCGCCCACAGAGACAAAGCAAGGTGAATCACGTGAGCCAGGCAGAGTTCAATGAATTTCAAGACCTCGTATGTACCAAGAGAAGCCCTGATTCCCCCTCACCTCAAATCAATATTTGTCCAACTCCTCCGAAACGCTGATGTTGATGGCAACGCTACAAAAGCAGCAGTACGTGCAGAACATTCATGATGCTTCATGATGATAGTCAACATGGCGCGCCATCTCAACTTGAACTCAGCTCACGTTCTTAGACGCGCTGGTCGGACTTGAGCTCATCACAAACTATCGCACCGTCAAAGCGAACTCTTTGGAAGTTCCCACCGTTCGCCAATTACCTCAAAGACGAACGTGTGAAAGCACCATCTTCCAAGTAGCCGAGCGGACCGAAGCGCCATCTTTCTGTTCCGCATAACATATCCTTGATGATGGACATTGCAGCATTCCTGCATTTGCCCAGCTAGCACCCAGACAAAACCCACAGGAACCCGGCCATCCCCTCGCTTCTGCAGGCAAACTGTCGGTTTCCTCTATGACACATACTCCAAAACAGGAATGAAAAATGAGATGGCTTTTTAACTTTCCTCTAAACCAAGGGTGAAAAGGGCACCCAAAAACAAACAAGAAACAAACATCTTCTTGGGCGTTTCGGAAATCACCCCACATCAAACTCACGGGGCCCATGGTTTTCATGGTCGGGACCTCCAAAAAGTCCTGGTTCCGACGCGATGTGCTTTATTTCTTTCTTTTTTTCGCCCAGATTTGTTTGGCAAACCGCCCATCTGGAGTGTCTGAAACAACCCTAGCATAGCTGATACCCAAAAAGCAAGCGACATCTGTCCGTACGAAAAACAACATAGCTGCCACAAAAAACACAAGGGATGGCGAAGGCAAGGCTGCCCCGCAAATAGTGATCTTCCGAAGCGTCAGTGTTCGCAGGAGTTGTCGCCCCCCACACGCCAAAAACAGGCAGGAAAAACAATCAAGCACCTACGCCCCAATTTTTGTTGGTGGAGCACCCCAATGAATCCACTATGGATGCACTATGGATCCGAGTTGAAGAACCGCGGAGCTCAGGATTGACTTGGGACCATCGCCCATAAATCTACACTTGGGTTGCTCGATCTCATCTGCACCCCAGCAGGCCGTTCCCGGAACCGCCGGAGCCGCGGTTGACCGCGGTTGACCGCTGGACGGGGCCCGGGGTGGCCACGCTCCCCGAACGCATCGGGTCCAAGGGTCTTGGACTGTCTGGATAAACCAACGAAACGTCTTCACTTCCGTTGGGGAAAGGGTACGTTGGGTTGTCCTCAACTAGGGGTACACGGGCCATGTTCCGTTGGTTTCCCTTTGCCCAACGTGAAAAGGTACCCTCAAAAACGCCACATCCCTCTCGAGGGACCTCTTCTCATCCTGACGGGGCTTCACCTTGGCCATTGGCTCCGAATGCTGACGTGACATTCGTCCACCCGATCCGCATGCTAGCCAAAAAAAGATTGGTGTCATGTGTCACCCGGCTCCTCCCCATGGTCCACATAAACCCGGAGAAATCTTCGATGCGACGATCAAACCCGATCCGAAAGCTCCAAGGACCCTCCGCTTCGATCTCAACGAACCCCGCGGACGCGCAAGCGGCTTGCGGACGCCCCAGGCCCCGCGGGGGCGCGGCCCGAACGCCCCAGGCGCTCACTTCAGGCACTGGTGCACACCGATGCTGCCCAGCCCCAAGCCCAAGGGCCTTATGGCAAGTGGGGCTGGGGGTCTCAAGTTCCGCGGGTCTCAAATCGTTTTGGAACACATCTGCATGACCTCAAAGCCCAAAAGCCGTGGACCCGGGAAGTCAGAACTCACATCAGAACTTATAATCTTTGAGAGGAGCCAATGGCAAGAACGTCCCGGCTTTCCTCAACTGACATGCTAGTTTGGTGCGTAAAGCCATGTCCCACTCGTGTACCCCACGCCATCCCCTTTACTGACAGTCCACTATTGCCCACATCGAAAAGATGTTTCAAACAGCAGGAGGAATGGACCTAATAAAATACAACAAAGTCAACGCGAGCTTCACAAATTGGTATCCTTCAGCATGGGTGAGCTGGCTTCATCCTCACTTGGCTTTGCGACAATTTTGGTAGAATAATTTGGAGACCCAAAATTACGCTCAAACTCAACAGCTGCCCCCGATGTTTTCTCCGGGAATCCCCAGGCGGGAATCCTCACTTTCTGAGGATTGTGCAAAAGACGTCCAGATGTTTGGATTTGCCACCAAAGTGTGTTGCCAAATACCAGTACTTAAGAATGTTTATAGTCCAGGAACTCAGGGAGTGAGAATCTCCTGCTGTCAGCTTCTCTCCAATTTTCTTGATTTGGATTGGTGATTTGGAGGTTGGGGGGGGGGGGAGGGGGATGCCCATTTCCCCTCAGGAAGAACCAGGGGTTCAAGTCCCCAAGCCAACAATCCAACCGGGGCCCCGCTTTACAGTCTGCTCCTGCCAATCCCTGGGGCACAGCCCCTGAGACATCTTAGGGGTGACTCAAACATTGGGGACCCTCAACATGGTTGATGTGCATTGCATCACCTCTTGATACCACCAAAACTCCGAGCGTGTATCCTGAAAGATCGCGGAAAAGACCAACAATGAAAAAGACCGAAGAAAGAGCACACACATGCGCCAATTGTTTGACCCACACACACCAAAAAAAAACGAGCAGGAAGCAAGCAAGCACAGAAGACGTCAAGCAAACAAGCAGTCTAACAAGCAAGCAAGCAAGCAAGCAAGCAAGCAAGCAAGCAAGCAAGCAAGCAAGCAAGCAAGCAAGCAAGCAAGCAAGCAAGCAAGCAAGCAAGCAAGCAAGCAAGCAAGCAAGCAAGCAAGCAAGCAAGCAAGCAAGCAAGCAAGCAAGCAAGCAAGCAAGCAAGCAAGCAAGCAAGCAAGCAAGCAAGCAAGCAAAACAAGCAAAACAAGCAAAACAAGCAAAAAAGCAATCAAGCAAACAAATAAACAAACAAACGAGCAAACAGACAGACAGACAGACAGACAAACAAAACAAACAAACAAACAAACAAACAAACAAACAAACAAACAAGCAAGCAAGCAAGCAAGCAAGCAAGCAAACAAACAAACAAACAAACAAACAAACAAACAAACAAACAAAACACACACACAAAAAAAAAAAAAAAAAACGAAACAACCAAATGACCAACCAAATGACCAAACAACCAAAGAAAGAACGAAAGAAAGAAAGAAAAAACAAACAAGCCAACAAGCAAACAAGCAAACCAAGACTCAAGACTCAAGCCGCAAGACCAAAAAGAACGACAAAGGACCAAACACGCCACCCAAAAAACGCCACCGCAAAAAGGACCCCGAAAAGGAAACCCAAAAAGAGCCTACCTGTCTAGGCTGGAATTAGGACCCCTGCAAAAAAACATCTTTTTTGCCTGGCTAGTGGAAAAAAAGGGACCCCAAAAAGGAAAAAAAAAAAGGGGGGGGGGGGAGCTACTTCTGGGGAAGCTATAACCAGACCAAAAAAAACACCCCCACCCGTTTCGATCCCGTCCGTTTCAAACCGCTCTCCGGGCTTTCCGGGCACCAGGAAGAGCTGCGTGGCCCGCGCCAACAAGCCCAACACGCCCTGCGATCCCATGGGCCGCATTCGGCCAAGAAATGAGCGGATTGGCCCCAAAAAAATGTCAATATTCCCACAGAAAATCCAAAAAAAGGGGGGAGTGATCCATATGGATGTGGGTCAAAAGCGTTTTGGGATCCCATTTTTGGGGGGTTTTCGGCGCACCGCCCATTTTAGAACCTATCTTAGTCGGGATTGGGATGTTCACTGGGGGTACAATTTGGATTTTGACCCATGGCCATGTTCCCTTCGGCCCCCAAAAAAAATGGCCCCCAAAACATGGACGAAATGAGTGGCCCCCCACAAAAAAGAATTGGGGGGTCAAGATTCCCTTCGGCCTCAGCCAAGAGCCACAATCGGAACTGGAGGGAGTGGAAGCTTTTGCCTCCCCAATGACTGGGTCGCAGGGAAGGAGAAATGGAATGACCCCCTTTTTACCATCCTCTACGGTTTCGCTGGGAATTCCCAAGTTCATTCCCAAAACCCTGGGTTATTCCCTGAGCACCAGCAAGTCCCTGCCTGGTACTTTTGGAAAATTCATAGTTTCTCTGCGGATTCCACTCTGGATGAACCAGGCGCCAGGTCGATGGTTTGTCAACCAGGATTTGTACAGGTTCATCCATCCCAACTGGTGGTTCATCCCCCAACTGGTGCGATGTTCCCTCCATCGGCCCACCCAAATAGAGCTCAACTAAACTTGGCCCGAAAGGACAAATTGAAGCCACCCCAAACTTGCAACCGTGGATGGACCATCAATAAACCGTGTCTCCCTTTGGGGCGCTGGCACGAATCAGCCGCATCGATTCATCGATTCGCCGCATCGAAACCTGTGGAATTGCGCAACCCCTTCTGTGATACCAAAGGGGTTCGTCCCTATGATTACTTTGTCACTTTCAAGGGGATTTGGTACAGAAAGTGGCAACCTAAGAAGGAAAAAACAAAAACACGGTAGGTATGTGTCGAAATTGGGATGTGGAGCCCGAAAATGGTCAGTTGTCCTTTTGCCTTCCCTGAAAACACGTTGAGCGACACGCTTTTACACTTGTTCCACAACTATGTGGGTGTGTGTGTGTGTTCTTCGAGGTACCCTCTGTTTAGCTTGGTTCAAAGAACAGCTAAAAAAGGAACCGCCCCCAGCCCCCCCATTGTTAGGTCAGGCCCTACCTAAACCATCAACCCCTGCCGAAAAAGTGGTCGTCGTCTCGGCTCCGGCTTCAGCTTTGCTCGGGCCCCGGGGGCCGAGCCTTGGGCTTCTCGGCCAGGCCCCGGTGCTGCGCGCCCAGCACCATCAACGGGGGCGCCACGTAGACCAGAAACGACCCGAAGCTGGCGCCGGCCAGCCTGGCGCTTCGGTCGCGAGAAGCAGGACGGACGGACGGACGGATGGGTGGGCGGGTGGATGGATGGGATGGATGGACTTGGATTTGGATTTGTTTGGATCGCCTTGAAGTGCGGAATTTTCTGTGAGGGGACCAAGAAAGATCCCCCAAACAAAACAGGATTTGGATTTGTCTTGAGGCGCGAGGTATTTTCTGCGAGGAGCATCAGCTATTGGTTTTTGGCACCCTGGTTGCTGTTGAGGCTCGGTACCCTGGGGGTTGTTGCAGGGGAACAACCAAAACACCTTTTGAGACAACCCCCAATAGCTGGAGAGGTGAAGTGGGCAAGCCAGGTAGGTGACCAAGACCCACGGAAGCTTCCAAGCTTCTGGTGGGTCGAAGCATCATCCTTTGGAGGACATGGGTTGACTTTGGAGTCACCAAAACTTTCTTGGTGGGGTAATGTATACACGTCAGAAGAAAAAGAAAAAAACAAAGGGAGAAAAAAAACACTCGAGTAGCAAACCCGTGGTTGACCAAGAAAGAGACTCCTCCACGTGTCTTGTGTCAGGGTACCATTTGTTGGCTGGGGTAGGGAAACCCATTCGGCCCCATTTTAGGCCATGAGTTGCGTCCGATCTCAATCCGACGAGTTCTAGACGAGTTCCCAGTGTTTCGGCGTCTTTTTTTGGATAACTTTCCGAAAGCAACCCCAAGAAGTCGAGAAGCTCATGCCCTCGTTCCGGCGATTCATGGAAGCTGACAGAGTTTTGGAAGACAGTCCTCTTAAAAAGACACCCCCTATCCACTTCCAGACAAAAAAAGGGTTCGCATGCGAAGCCCATTCGAAAAAAGTGGGTTGCGGCCGAGCGACGCAGCCACCACGCCCAGGTTCCGTAGCCTAGGCCGCGACGGAGATACCCCCAGTACTTGACCTGAACCCAGCGGATCTTGTATCCCAAGTCGCTGGAAACACAGGTGGGGATTGCTGTGATTTATTGCTTGCCACAGGGTTTCAGCCCCAAAAAGCTGGATTTGCTGTGGTTGCTGTGATTTGTTGTCCCAAAACCCAGGGAACGCGGAACCAAACTCCCGGAAGTCCGACGTTCAGACGCCGGCCTCAGCGCAATGGCAGTGATGCCTGGCGGGGGGGGGCACTTGCCGCAGGACGGCGACCTGAAAACTTCAAAAGGGCTGGAAGCAAACACCCGTCCAAGGAGGAAAAAGAGAGATGACTGTGGGTCAAAAAACCGGAATTCCAAAATGGGTTGCCCTGGTAAGTGGAAACATGGACCAAAATCTGCTGTCTTGGATTAATTTTGACCCACACCCAGATGGCTTCTTGGGTTGCTGCTTGAGTGTCGATTGGGAACCTTTTGGTGGACATTTATAACAATTTTGAGGGTGTTCCCCCTTGAAAATCATACAGCCTCAAGGCGATAGAAGCCCTGCCAAGTAGCACAGTCCATACCTTCAAGAAGGAAACCGGAACCACTAGTTGCGGAGCATGTCCAACCCAAAATCTTGCCAAACATGTCGTCCAAAAAGGACGGTTTCCCTGCTTAACGTGTTCCATCGAAAAAATGCGCGCCGCTTCGCACGTTGGCATGGAACGAACTAGAAGGTCTAATTGAAGAATGGTCTTCCGGTGATCATCGGAGGGTAAGTCGAGTTGATGCCAACCATGCTGTTCGCCGGCCAAATTGCCCCCAGCGCGTTTGGCCTATTTCGAAAAGAGGGATTTCTTGAAACAACGGAGAAATGGAGGCGGAAGCTGACCAAACAAAAAGTGGTTTCTCGCCTGTCTTCCTCTCAAACGGAGCGCGTGTTAAAATCAACCGAATCCAGTTTGGTTTCGCAGGTCCAAGGTTTGAAAACGAGCTAAATGGCCGTGGCTCACCAAGCCGGTACCAGAATGGAACCCTGGTAAGTGGAAACATGGACCAAAACATGCGTAACCCCTCCTGATTAATTTTGAGCCACACCCAAAATGGGGGGGGGGGGGGGCACGTTTTGCTGATTTTCCCTTTAAAACCATCTCCCAACAGGGTACCCTCAAAACGATGTGTCCACTGTCCGCTAGGGGTTTCTGTTAAGAAAAGGGAACCGAAAGTCGGCTCCCAGTTTCAATTCCTGACTCACAAACTCTCACCCCAGTTGGGCAGGTGGGTCAAACCAGCCAAACAAACGGCTGTGGGGTATGACTCCTGAACATGTCGGGATTTATGTCCACCCGCCATGTTCGAAGTCGTTTCAACCAGTCACAAACCATAACCACGCTTCGCCGCGTTGCGTCCCCTTCCCGCGCCGTTCTAACCACTTACTCTGCAGCCGACAAATGGAAGTAATTCTCATCCAACTTGTGTGTGTTTTCAGGCTTCGCCAAAATTTGAAGAGACATGCGGAGGCTTCCCTTAGGAACCTTCCAACCATCTCATAGACTTCGTGTTTGGTTGCCGTTGGTAAGCCGTCGGCAACCAAACAAACCTGGGTGAAAAATCGCGCACCCGAACCCTTTTGAACGGGTTGATGGTCTTCCGCAGAACAAACTGCTCCCAAAGATACGAAAATCAGAGGGCAACCTGGGTGCAGCTCGAAAATAGGACCCTTTTCTGCCATCTGGGTGTGGCTCAAAATTAAACGATCGGAGGGGGCAAACCGCAGGTTTTGGTCCATGTTTCCACTCAGCAGGGCAACCCATTTTGGCACTTGTTTTTTGAGCCACGGCCATCTCCATCCAAGACATCGCCTGCCAGCAAGCAGATGGTCATGAGCCTCCGCCGGGGCGGTGCGTGAGCGCGGCGTGTCGGTGGGAGGGCGGCGGTGGGAATGCACACTCTATATGGGTCTGTCCCGAAAGTGAAGCCCGAAAATTGGCACTTTCCCTTTGACCAAAAAAGAAGCTCCAAAAAGTGACACATACGGCTCGAGCCTGTTGACATCAGTAAAACAAACGGAAGTTGGCGAGCAATCCCTTGGTGAGCGTGGCCCGGGTCGTTCCGTTTACCGTCTGAAATATATATATATATATATATATATATCCGCCGACAACAGGCGGCGTGTTGGACATAAGAAATGCTCCTTACCTCTTGACCTGTTACCCCTCCCCTAACCCCTCCCCAGGGGCAGCATTCCAGACTATTGCGGGGGGGGGGGGGGGGTCCACGTACTTCACTAAATCTGTTCATTGTGCGGGCTTGTCAAAAACATTGGGGTGTTCGATTCCCCCCGGGTGCGCTTTCGCATCCTTAGCAGCTCCAGCGGCACATCGCCAGCATCACCTGCATCATCCGCATCAGCGCCTGCCAAGGATGCGGATGATGCAAGTGATGCTGGGGATGTTGCCTATGCTGGTGAACCCCCCCCCAGTTCCTTGTTGAGATCATTTATTTCCCCCTTTTCCTTCTAAGGCATTTTCCCACCCTCAGTTCTTCTCCCTTTTCCTCCCAAAGATCTTTCCCCCCCTTTCCTCCCTAAGTCCTTTTCCCTGAGTTCGTCTCCCTTTGCCTCCCTAAGATCTCTTCCCCCCTTTCCCGCTTAAGATCCTTGTCCCCTTTTCCCCCCTAAGGCCTTTTCCCCCCAAGATCTCCACCCTTCTCTTCCCAAAGTTTTTTTCTCTCTTTCCCGATTGAGATCCTGTCCCCCGATTGCCCCTTAGGGCCTGTTCCCCCCGAGAAAGATTTCCCTTTTCCTCCCAAGATCTTTTCCCCCCTTTCCCCCTGAAGGCATTTTTTCCCCAGATCTTCTCCCTTTCCTCCCTGAGATCTTTCCCCCCCTTTCGCTGTTGAGATCCTTTCCCCCTTTCCCCCCTTCATTTCCAGATCTTAGGGAGGAAAGGCAGAAGATCTGGGGCAAAAAGGCCTTAGGGGGGAAAGGGGAGAAATGATCTCAACAGGGCAAGGGGTGGAAAAGATCTTCGGGAGGAAAGGGAGAAGATCTGGGGAAAAAAGGCCAACAGGGAAAGGGGGGAAAAGATCTTAGGAAGGAAAAGCGAGAAGCTCTCAAAGATCTTCCCCCCCCCTTTCCTCCTTAAGATCTTTCCCACCCTTTCCCTGTTGAGATCCTTTCCCCCCTTTCCCTCCCAAGGCCTTTCCCCCCCATGAGAGCTTCTCCCTGTTCCTTCCTAAGATCTTTTCCCCCCTTTCCCTGTTGGGCTTCCCCCCCTAAGTCCTTTTCTCCCAGATCTTCTCCCTTTCCTCCCTAAGATCTTCCCCCCCCCCCTTTCCTTCCTAAGATTGTTTCCCCCCTTTCCCTGTTGAGATCCTTCCCACCCTTTCCCCCTGAGGCCTTTCCCCCCCTGAGAGCTTCTCCTTCCTTAGATCTTTCCCCCGTCCCTGTTGGCATTTTTCCCCCAGATCTTCTCCCTTTTCTCCCTAAGATCTTTTCCACCCCTTTCCCTGTTGAGATCATTTCTCCCCTTTCCCCCCTAAGGCCTTTGCCCCCAGATCTTCTCCCTTTCCTCCCTAAGATCTTTCCCCCCCTTTCCCTGCTCAGATCCTTTCCCCCCTTTCCCCCCTAAGGCCTTTCCCCCCCTGAGATCTTCTCCCTTTTCCTCCCTAAGATCTTTTGCCATTTTTCCCTGTTGAGATCCATCCCCCCTTTCCCCCCTAAGGCCCCTTCTCCCTCTGAGTTTTTCCCTTTTCCTCCCCACGATGTTTTCCCCCCTCTCCCTGTTGAGATCCTTTCCCTCCTTTCCCCCCTAAGGCCTTTTTTCCCCCTGCGATCTTCCCCCTTTTCCTTCCTAAGATCTTTTCCCCCCTTTCCTTGTTGAGATCCTTTCCCGCCCTTTCCCCCCTAAGGCGTTTTCCCCCCCAAGATCTTCTCCCTTTTCCTCCCTAAGATCCTTTGCCCCCTTTCCCTGTTGAGATCCTTTCCCCCCTTTCCCCCCTAAGGCCTTCCCCCCCCTGAGATCTTCTCCCTTGTCCTCCCCAAGATCTTTTCCCCCGAGATCTTCTCCCTTTTCCTCCCTAGGATCTTCTCCCACCTTTCCCTGTTGAGCTCCTTTCCCCCTTTTCCCCCTAAGGCCTTTTCAGATCTTCTCCCTTTTCCTCCCTAAGATCCTTTGCCCCCTGTCCCTGTTGAGATCCTTTCCCCCTTTCCCCCCTAAGGCCTTTTCCCTGCCTGGGACCTTCTCCCTTTTTCACTGAGATCTTTCCCCCCCTTTCCCTGCTGAGATCCTTTCCCCTCTTTCCCCCCTACGGCCTTTCCCCCCGCTGAGATCTTCTTCCTATTCCTCCTTAAGATCCTTTGCCCCCTTTCCCTGTTGAGATCCTTTCCCCCCTTCCCTTTAAGGCCTTTCCAGATCTTCTCCCTTTCCTTCCTAAGATTGTTTCCCCCCTTTCCCTGTTGAGATCCTTCCCACCCTTTCCCCCCTCAGGCCTTTCCCCCCCCTGAGAGCTTCTCCCTTTTCCTTCCTTAGGTCTTTCCCCCCTTTCCCTGTTGGCCTTTTTTCTCCCAGATCTTCTCCCTTTCCGCCCTAAGATCTTTTCCACCCCTTTCCCTGTTGAGATCATTTCTCCCCTTTCCCCCCTAAGGCCTTTGTCCCCAGATCTTCTCCCTTTCCTCCCTAAGATCTTCCCCCCCCCCCGCTGAGATCCTTTTCCCCCTTTCCCCCCTAAGGCCTTTCCCCCCCCTGAGAGCTTCTCCCTTTTCCTTCCTAAATCTTTTCCCCCCTTTCCCTGTTGGGCTTTCCCCCCTAAGTCCTTTTCTCCCAGATCTTCTCCCTGAAAGGGAGACGATCTGGGAGATCTTAGGGAGGCAAAGGGAGAAGATCTCAGGGGGGAAAAGGCCTTAGGGGGGAAGGGGGGGAAAGGATCTCAACAGGGAGAGGGGTGAAAACATCTTGGGGAGGAAAAGGGAAAAAAACAGAGGGAGAAAAGGCCTTCGGGCGGAAAGGGGGAATGGATCTCAACAAAGAAAGGGGGGCAAAAATCTCAGAGGGGAAGGGGGCAAGGGGACAATTCCAAAGGGACGCAAATAAGAAAGCAGGCCTGTAATGTCGGCGGCCTGAGCCGGAGGCACTAAAATATATATGTTGGGATGGATGCAAACCTATAAATAATCGACCACACTACCAACCAACTGGTGCAGGATTCACAGTATGCGACATGTAGCAACTGAGTGAGCCAGTGTCAAAAACAGATCCAAATGAGGCCGGCGGCCAGCCTGGCCGACCAACCAGCCAACGGCCAGCCAGCTGAGAGCTCAGAAAATTACAGCTCCATCCCCCAAGATACGAATGCCCACATGTGCTTCTTTTGCGAGGTTTTCAACATTGTCTTTTGACAAGGCCATGCTTAAGTGACTGCCACGCCTTTGTGGGCTGATGCTAGCTCGACCATATACCCAGGAACTCGAAACAAGGCACTAGAGAGGAAAACCTGTTTGGGTTGTCCCCGTTGCGGTGTCCCTTCGATTTCCCCTGCCTTCTTCAAATCAAGGTTGCCCTTCCAAACTAACTCCAAATATAGCAAATCACCCCAAAGAAATCTGCCTTACGATTGAACCCCCAAAGTCTGCAAGTGAACCAACCGCGAAACCATCATGACTTGCAGCGCTTCCTGTGTTCCTATCTTGCCATACTTAGGATCAGGCCTTCTCCCCCAAAGAAAAACATGGACAACTCCACACCCTTTTCAGGCTTAACTCCGGATTCCAAAGCTCCTTGTGTGAAAACATTTATATATACATATGTATATACGGCCAATCCCTGCGGTTTACCCGGACGCCCAACTAACCCCAAAAAACCTCAACCCTAAACCTTAACCCTAAGACCAAAAACCCTAAACCTGAACCCTAAAAAACCTTAACCCTAAACCGTAACCCTAAAACCAAAAAGCCTAAACCTTAACCCAAAAAAAACTTAACCCCAAACCTTAACCCTAGCACAAAAACCCCTAAACCTTAACCCAAAAAAATCTTAACCTCAAACCTTAACCCTAAAACCATAAACCCTAAACTTTCACCCTAAAACAACTTAACCTCAAACCTTAACCCTAAAACCATAAACCCTAAACCTTAACCCTAAAACAACTTAACCTCAAACCTTAACCCTAAAACCATAAACCCTAAACGTTAACCCTACAAAAACCTTAACCCGAAGCCTTAACCCAAAAAAACCTGAACCCTACAATATTAACCCTAAAAAAATAAGCCCCAAACCTTAACCGTAAAACCATAAACCCTAATGAGCCACAGGCACCTGGAAACAGGAACCGGATTCTCGTTCCAGGCTGTCAGCTCGAAGCGTGGCTTCTCGGTCTCTGTTAGAAAGGAGAGTATGTGCTGGCGTGGAGACAAACTCAAGGAATGCCAAGCACGACGTTCCCACTCGCCACTACTCATGTTGCTCGAGCCCACTCGTGGCATCATGAAACGTTGTTGCCCACCAGGAAGGGAACACAAACCTCAAGTCAGCACTGGTCAGAACAGAAGCCTCAACTCAGCACTAGTCAGATACACACATGCACATACACATACATACACACACACATATATATATATGTACATATATATATATATATATACACGCTGGTACGCCTGGGCAAACCCCGGGCATTGCGTACGTATATATATATATATATGGATGCATATTCCACGGTACCATGCGATTGCCTCTCTCTCTCTTAAACCAAAGGGCCCGCAATGCAAAGGGAGTCCTTTTGAATTCCCGCCACGCAAAGGGAACCATCCAAACCACTTGAATGGGCTGCCTTTGTGCTGATACTAGGAAAGGGAAACAGAGGGATTGGTGGCTTGCATTCGTTTGGACGTTAGATGGTCTCCCATTTCTCCTCTACAAGATCAAATCCGACTCCAAACCACCAATCCAAACCTCCCAAAATTACCTGAATGATTCGGTCACCCCACAGAGTCCCCAAGGAGTTCCCAGACAAACGCCGGGCCACGAAACCCTCGCTGCGGTTTCCATTTTCCCCGCGCCTGGGCTTCTCAGCCAGCTCCTCCGCCTTGTCCTCCGCGAGCTCCAGCACCTCCGAGCCGAAACTTCGTCGTCGTTTCGAACGGATCGCCGGGGGCTTTCCATCCCGCGGCTTGTGCCGGTCGATTTTCACGACCCCAAGGTGAAAAATCCGCCTGGGGGAAAGCCCGGCGTGGTGGAAACAAAGCAAAAGACGAGAGAGATTTCAGGGGGCATCATTTTGTGAGGACCCAAACGGATGTCTAAATGTGGCAAGGTCTAAACATCTGGTTTTTGGTTCGCAGCTGAGTCTATGGGTTCCATGGCCCGGAGTCTGAACTGCAGTGCCGCCATGTCCCCAGTGGACCATAGACTACTGGCTTTCACGGAACCCAGTGCCCAAAGACGAATTTTGGCCCTTTGCTTCTGCCAAAATGTTCGTTCTTCCAGGCCTTCCGGAAAAAACCCAAGGACCTAACCAAACCAACACCCCATGGGTTTCTCGGCATTCCTTGGAGGCTTCCCTCCGAAGCAACCGGACTCGACTCCGACGGCGCAGCCGCCTGCTTCCGCAGACTGAGGAACACCAGGGGATACGCGGTGACCAGCGACATGACGATGGCCCCCCGCGCGAAGAGCGCCAGATCTGGGCGGCCGGGTCATGGCTGGGTCATGGCCGGGTCATGGCGGGGGGCGATCCCGGAAAGGCGAAGAATGCGGATGAAGACAAAATGGCGGTTTGCCTTTGTGGTATTGAAGGGTTGAAAGATTGAGATTCCCCATGCGTCATTCCTACGCAACCTGGCGACAAGTCCATTCCATTGGACGTTCCAGGATTCCACGGACGGGTAATAAAACCTTGATGCTATCTTGCCCCACCGCCCTGTGCCTCTCCATGGTCCGAGTCATAATCAAAACCGATCGGTACTAAAACGGACCCAGAACCTAAAGAACTACAAAGGTGGCTGCACCCATTTTCTGGTTGGAACTGCCCCTAAGCTTCATCCACCCGGCTTTCTTACGATGGTCGATTCATCAGGGGGTGAACCCCCATTTACGCGGGTGAAAGTAGATGATACAATCCCCGACCCCACCCCTGCCCGAATGTCCAAACTCTTGGGCCCCGGTGCGGTCCGTGGCGGCATAGTTGTTCAAGATGAGGCCCATGCTATGCTTGCCGAAGGTCAGGAAGCCTGTCGAGAGGTGCCAGGGGAAAAACAGGTCTGCCAGAGACATATCCTATTTACGCGGGAATCTCACAGGGGGAGAAATCCAAGTTCAGCAGTACCAAAGGCCAACATCTCCGGGAATGAGTATGCTTCATCAACAACCTCAAATCAAGAATTCCCACGAAAGGAACCTTCTTGGGTAAGCCCGAAGTCAACGCGTTGCATGCCATCATTCAACAGGGATGAACAAACGACCTCCGAATATCATCCAGATCCTCAGTTCCATTGAAGCAAGCTTGCAAGCGTCTGGACGAGCCATACTTCGACCTGAAATTGCCTTCATGAGGTGGGAAATCTCTGCACTACAATGGATCAACCAGATTGCCATTAACGACAGTTGGTCCTCCCTTGCAAATGGCTTGTAGACATGTCTTGGGAATGCTTGCTTCCTGCAGGGTGCCTTGCATCCCCCCTTTAAGCATCACCCCTCCAAAAGGAATCGCATTCAAGAATGCCAACCACGAAGTGATGCGCACTT
Organism: Effrenium voratum; assembly: GCA_963377175.1. Lineage (NCBI taxonomy): Eukaryota > Dinophyceae > Suessiales > Symbiodiniaceae > Effrenium > Effrenium voratum. Next base: position 181,675 of record CAUJNA010000461.1, read on the forward strand.
CACCCCAAACAAGAAATCATATCATGCCTCTTTCCAAATAGACCTCGCGTTGATGCGTGGGATGGGCTATGGACAAAACAAGCATGAGCCCACGGTCAAACTTGCGAATGTTCCCCTAGTTCCCCTAAGGGGACACGGAACAATTAGGGCTCGTCCCCTAGTTTGTGGGATGTGGCCACGAATTTGAAGACTTTGAATCACCTCAACAGTGGTTGGTGGTTACCTGAATCTCCACCGAATTCCGATGTCCAGCAGAGGTCCTTGTGGACCCATTAAAAAATCACACACACATCGTGAATGGACCAAAGACAAAGGAGATTCCGACCCAGTCCGGAAAAACCGGAGCCAAACGAAACCCCACCAGAGTCCGCCAATTTCCTGAGCTGTTGTCATGCACTTTTTATAGAAAAGGCAAAAGTACATGACCTTACGCTAGCCGAAGGAGAAACCAGGCCTTTCGCCACATTCGGACTCTTCCAAATGGTCCCTATTGATTCCCTTGGCGCTACAAGGGCTGCCTAATCTTCCCAGAAACACACCCAAAACGTGATTTCCCGGCCAAAGCTCCCCATTGTTCAGACACCCTGGCAAGTGCTGCCAGGCAAAAAAGTACGTCCTTTGGGCATGACAACGTTCTGAAAGTAAGGGGGGGGGTGGGGGGGTTGGTGGACCCTGTATTTCCAAAAAAGAAAGCAAACCGTTCTCATTTTAGGAAATGGACTGACCCCAATTTTGAGCAATGGCCCATAGCTAGTCATCTGAAGGGAGGCCGCTTCCTGAACACGCAAAGCACGCGCAAAGAAAAGGCCCGCACGCGCGCAGAACGCGCACAGGCCTCCCGCCATCACCAAGCTAAATATGAGGCCTCGCGCATGCGGCTGGCACGCTTTGGGATTGAGAACCGTAGCCCCCCTGCCAACTGAAGTGTGGCGATGGCCTGCCGCGCTAAGCGGGTGACCAATTCTACATAGGTTCCAACAAATGGATTCGTTTCGGATGCTACAAACATGATCGTCCTTTGGTGCAAGCTCAACGGGTTTGAACGTGTTGACTAGAACCCTCTTGGATTCCCTGATGCTTAAGCAGTGAATTGTTACCTAGTGAAAATTCGGTGCGATAGTTAACCAATAAGGCAGCACCCTAGAATGAGCGTGCTTGTCGCAACAACGGTGAGCTACGACACTGCGCTCACTCCGAAGGGGAATTTGAGCAGAAACCATGATACGCCGCGTGGCAAGACACGTGGCGTGTAGCTGTAAAAGATTGGGGCATGTGCTCTGGAATCGTGGCATAAATCTCAGGTGAGTGGACCAAAGGCGACGGATCTGGGTATTGGCTTGACACATGTCGACACACGTCTCCCACATCTGCCTGTGGCGCAAAGGCCAGTACGCTCATTGTCGTGGTTCATAAGCATGAAACAAATCAGAAACGGAAAAAACCGGTTCCCTTTTTCAAAGTGGAACAGGGTTCATTGTTAGGTCTAATGATGCATTGATATTGATGGTGGTGATGATGATGATGATGATGTTGGCAATGCTGGTGATGCTGGTGATGCTGGCCATGTTGTTGATGTGGGCGATGCGATGCTGGCGATGCTGGTGATGCTGGTGATGCTGGTGCAAAACTCCAGCTTTTTCAACTTTCACTCCCAGTGAATTGGGAACTTTGTCCCCAGACATCTTTGTCTCCAAACATCTTTTGTCTCCAAACATCTTTGTCTCCAAACATCTTTGTCCCCAAACATCTTTGTCTCCAAACATCTTTGTCTCCAAACATTTTTTGTCTCCAAACATCTTCGTCTCCAAACATCTTCGTCTCCAAACATCTTTGTCTCCAAACATCTTTGTCTCCAAACATCTTCGTCTCCAAACATCTTTGTCCCCAAACATCTTTGTCTCCAAACATCTTTGTCTCCAAACATCTTTGTCTCCAAACATATTTTGTCTCCAAACATCTTCGTCTCCAAACATCTTCGTTTCCAAACATCTTTGTCCCCAAACATCTTTGTCTCCAAACATCTTCGTCTCCAAACATCTTTGTCTCCAAACATCTTTGTCTCCAAACATCGTTGTCTCCAAACATCTTTGTCTCCAAACATATGTGTCTCCAAACATCGTTGTCTCCAAACATCTTTGTCTCCAATTATCTTTGTCTCCAAACATCTTTGTCTCCAAACATCTTCGTCTCCAAACATCTTTGTCTCCAAACATCTTTGTCTCCAAACATCTTTGTCTCTAAACATCTTTGTCTCCAAACATCTTCGTTTCCAAACATCTTTGTCTCCAAACATCTTTGTCTCCAAACATCTTTGTCTCCAAACATCTTTGCCTCCAAACATCTTTGTCTCCAAACATCTTTGTCCCCAGACATCTTTGTCTCCAAACATATTTGTCTCCAAACATCATGTGACATGTGTGTTTTGCCTTTGCAATCCGAAAAGCGAAGGCCAGTCCTGCCACGCAGAAGCCGATGATGGACACTAGCACGAAACGCTGCTCCTGGCAGAATGGAACTGGTCGAGCGCCCGCTTCGCCGGTGGAATTTCACTGGGTCCAAAGTTCAACAAGCGCCAGTCTTAGATTCCCAAAAGGTGAAACGGGCTGATGGAAAGGCAGAATGCACGCCATAGCTGTCGGGAGCCAAACAAGGGAGACCTCTGAGCTCTGAAACTGGTGCAGTCCTCTTTGTTTCCCTTGAAAACCATCCACAAAGAGGCAACATATGCCCAAGAAGTCGAGTACCCCCACAGACTAGCCCAGAACCTCCCAAGAACCTTCCAGGAGCCTGTAGCGCCACAAACAAGATAGAACTCAAACAAAAAGCAGACTGGCAAAAACACAGGCGCCTTCTTCCCAGTCTTCGGGTCTGGCGCCAGCTGCTCGTAGAACAACGGCGCCTCGGCGTGGAACCGCACGCACGAGGCAAAGCAGTGATATGCATGGTTTGGAGCCCAGTGGTTTGGTGTTCCACACGTGGTTTCCAAGTGGATAGGGGTGAGAAACCCATTTACCCACAAGAACCAGGGGGTTCAAATCCGAATCCAAACCACAAATGCAAACCACCAAGTGGAGGACCTGACATTCTTTCCAACCCTCGGCGCCTTTCAACTGACACATGCCACCTGCGGTCGTTCTGTGTGGATTTCGCTACCACCGAAACGCTCGGCGAGAACTACCCGCAGTGGTTCGGGGAAACACCCGGTTCAGCTTCTCGATAAAATCAGGGCCCTGGGCCCTCCAGGACCACTGAGGCAAAAAGTGGGGTGTGTTCTTTGCGGGTAACCCGTTTTGCTAGGTCCTAGGTTTCAAAGCCAAGAGGAAACGCACCCATTTTTGGGGGTCACCTGAAAGACAAAAACCCGTTTCGAGACGTTCCCTTCAAAGCATGCCCAATCCTCCGAGCCCCGCGCGTTGTAGTGCGCCAGGTACGCCGTCGCCAGGATGCTCAGCAACACGGAAATGCCTGGAGCCGTTCGCTTCATGTTGCTAGGACGCAAAAAAAAAAGAAGAAAAAAGCGCCAAGCAATGCTCACCCGCCCATTTGGGGGAGGATGCCGTTTCGGTGCAGGGATACCGCAAAGCAACCCAGGAGCACACCTAGTTTTCAAGTTATGTGAACCATTTCTGAGGGCGTTCCAAAAAAAAGAAGAAGAAGAAAAAGGGGGAAAAAAAAATATCTGTTCCATGGTGCGCGTTCGAAGGGATCTGCGGAGGCGAACCCTGAGGGATTTCCCATGACCACTTTTTGCTACTGTGGAGGGGATTCCCAGATCGCAGGAAGTTGTGACAGCTGTTTTCCGTTGCACCCCGAAACCAAGTCAGTCAACTACCAAGGCGGCCGCAGCTGACTTTCCCTTACTAACCTGAACTTACCCGCGTTTTGGTTATGGCTCAAATGGCAACCTCACCCCCACTTGAATCTGGCACCTGGATGGAAGAGCTGGCTGAAGGCGCTCCCAGAGGCAACGAACCTCGGCACCACGCTGAGTGCTTCAGGGACTTGTTGATATTGGGGCACACGCCCCTTCTTCCCCTCTTCTCTTGGCTGTGGCTCGCTCCAGAAACCGGAATTCCAAGATGGGTTGGCAACCTGGTAAGTGGAAACATGGACCAAAACCTGCGGCTTGCCCCTCCGATCGTTTCATTTTGAGCCACACCCTACACGTCGCCTTCAGGACACGCCCCTGGCCCAAAGGGAACTCTGCAAGGGCCATGAGAAAAATCACCGAAGGTTGGGGACCTTTTTTCCAAACCAAGTCGTGCTCACAACATAATACTGGGCTGTCAAAACTGATCCCCTGCTAAAAGTCCACCTTCTGGTGGGTTAAAGATCTACCCAACCACTAAACCCTAAAAAACCTGAAGAAAAAAAAAACAAACAAACAAAAAAAGCTAAGGAACCGGATGGCTCCCAGCCACCAAAGACCCTTCCACGGACCTCTGCCATCCACCCCTCCCAGTCGGGGCCCCCGGGCTGGGGAGCGAGGGGCGCTGCGTGGAAGAGGCTGCCGCCCTGAGCGATGCGACGTCTCCAGTCTGTAACCGTCTGGTTTTGAAACAGAAGGGGTGCTCCCTGGTGGATGTAGTTTTAGCACTGCAAAGCTCAGAAAACACTGCGAATACCAATGTTTTGCTTTTTTTTTTGAAAAGACATGAGAAAAAAGGGCCTTGAGCCAGACGGTTGCATGGAGATCAAGGTATAAATCAAACAAAAGGGGGGGGGGGGGTTCCGGGCATAGGTGGCCTTTTGGAAAACTAGATGGGTTGCCCTGGTAAATGGAACAAAACCCATCTAAACCAGGGCCATCGATTTTTTAACCAGGCTCACAAAAAAAAAGGACAATGCATGTAAAACCCAGATTCATAGTGGGCTCACCAAAAGTGTAGCTAGGCGAAAGTAGATTGCAGAATTTCCCCCTAGACATCCCTTTTACTTGCCCAAATAGAGGAAGTTGTGCCATCGACTTTCACCCTAGTGAAAATATGGGTTCTTTGTTGTTGGAAACATCCAGTTATCTGCGCTGACTGGAATTCTGTGATCGGTAGCTTGAAACATCGAGACTCTTTTCAGAAACATCCAGCCAATCTACCATAGTTCACAGAGCTGAAATCAGGATTATTTTGGTAAAGAGCCTTCGTGGGTGAGCTCGGTGCTCCTTTCTCGAGGTTGAAAGATTGGCCCAGATAGACCTCACACCACAGATCCGTGTTTCCAGCCCTCATGTTCCGAATGCTTCAACTTCCCGCAGCGCTGCTCCGGCCCTTGGACTTCATGAGCTTCGGCCCTTTCTGACCCGAAGCCTTCGAAACGGAAAAATCTCTCAAGCGACTGTTGGGACCCCATGGCCCGGTGCCGTGGGCGGCACCGGATGAAACCCAAATGAAACCGGCGTCAATGGGTAAAACCTGGCCCCCCGGCTCGGACAAACCTGTCAACAGATGCCCGAATTGGTCCATCGATATACTCGGATGACTCGATGCGCAACAGTCCGCTTACAAACACCAGGAGCCGGGACAAACCCCGGAAAGGTTTGCAAGGCACCGAGAGGTCTCAAGGATGGGGTGGGTGGCTCCTTCCAAAAGCGGTTGTGGGCCCAAACTCATACCCCCCATGGGAAGGGCCGTCTTTTCTATACCTGACAAAGTCTTTGCCTGAAACCAATAGCAAATGGATAGAACTGTCAAACTAGAGATTGGCACCCACAAAAAGATGTGGGTCTCCCCTTTCCGTATCCCAAACCAACCTGCAAAGGTTAAAACCCAACTGGACTACGCATTGCAAGGGATGGTCCTCTCGGACGCATGTTTGGGGCCAGCCCGACGCCTCGCCGAATCGATCGAAAACCGAATCCTTGGCGTAGGAGCCGTCGATGCAGCGCAGAGCAATGAAGGAGCAGATGAAAAAGTTGCTGAGCCTGCGAGTCGGGGCTTGTCTTCCAAAACGGGTTGAGCCTCTTTCCCCTTTTTGGGCGGCGTTTGCCCGTTCCTCCAGCAACCGCTATGAAAACAGGGAATCAAAAAAACCCTTTGCGGCAAGCCCCCCGCCCCAAACACGCCATTTAAACTCAAGCAAAATCAGGGGGTCCACCAAAAGAGACCCAAGTCAAGGCGATTCCATGGTGAAGGGGTTGCAAGCCCAAGGAAGCCTGAGCGCCGGCTTCGTCGCAAAGGGCTCCATTGGACTTCCGAGCAAAACATATGGCTGTGGCTCAACATTAAACGATCGGAGAGCAAACCGCAGGTTTTGGTCCATGTTTCCACTTGCCAGGGTTCCATTTTGGTACCGGTTTTTTCAGTCACAGCCATATACAAAAATGTCAGTTCTTTGTTCACGGAGTCTTTGCGGCCTAGGCTCATGACATGTCGGGGTCCCAAACTTTGGACGCCACTTGAGATCGTCTCAAGTGCTTTGAAGGGAAACTGAAAAGGAAACCAAAAACTCCCCCGAAGTTAGTTTTGTTGCAAGTGGGACAATGGCTTCTGCTAATTTGAACTCTGCTTTTGCAAAAGCTGCCTGAACGAACACATCCCGAATAACGAACACATCCCGAATTCCGAATGCAGAGGCCGGATTCATCTCCCTGGAGGAAAAAACAAGGCCTTTATAATCCCTGTGGCTTTGGAGGCGCATCATTTTCATCTCCCCGTTCCAACCGGGAGAAGCCTCGTTGACATCCCCACGAAATGAAGGGCCTGGATGAATCTGCCGCTTCAGCGTTCTTTGCATTGCAAGTAAGAACCCTTTTCACCCCTCAACGCTACTCTAGGCTGTTTCCTTCGAACCCCTTATGGCGGCCGTCCCTTTCAGACCACCCCAAAAATAGACCGACCCAACGTCGGCTTTTTGCAACCCGAGAACCAAGCGCAAGTGGCGAGTCGGCGCTAAGGCGGCTACACTCCCAGCAAGGAAAACTTCGCCAGAGGGGCGAGCCTCGAAACAACGAAACGCGCAACGCCGCTGTCTCTGCTGTCAGGAAGTAGAACGGCTCATTCGACCCTTAGGAAAACGAGAGAGCCTACCGGCTTTCTGGAAAGAGGGCAAGCACCCATATGCTGGCAGGTGGGTTCCCTTGAAAAAACCACGATTTGGAAGGTCATGTTTCTACCGAAACGTGGTTCCATTGTTTTGAAGGGAGCAATGGGGCAAAGCAGAGCGACAAGTTCGCTGGTCAGTGGTTTAACATGAGAGTGACTTGTTTTACGGGAAATATGGGGAGACAAAAAAGAAGAGAAACAAAAATACAAAAGAAGAAGAAAAAAGGGACAATACAAAAAGAGGATATTAAAAAAAAGAACACAATGGGGAGCAGCCCCTAAACCCTCGAGGATGTTTGCCTGTTTCAACAAACTCCGCCAGGGTCTGGTTCCAACATCTGTTTGCATCACCAAGACCAGCAAACTCTGGCCGCCATACTCCAACACTTTTGTCCAAACAGTAAATTATGATTGTTCCAACTCTGGTTCAGGAAGTTGCTGCCATACTCCCAGGTGTCTCGGGCAGCGACGACTTGAGGCTGCACAGCGGGTAAAGCACCTGAGCAGGGATTCTAATCGGGATTTTTTGGAAGACATGATTCATGTCCACCAACCATTTTTGAGATAGTTGCAACTCATAGCCACATGGATAATCAAGAAAGTGGACAGTGTTGGAAGGCAACCATGCTCTCGGAAACCTGGCTGAAAGGGATGTCTTGAAATGAATAACTGTTTGTTGGCTTCCGAAACCGGAGGTGCATGAGCAAACAGCCCAAAGCGAGCAGGAAGGCGGAAGGAGGAAGAGGAAAGCGAAACAGAAGGAGATGGAAGAGGAATTCGAGGTCCCTAAACGGGGGAGTCATCAACGGGGTTCCCCCAAACACGTTACCTTCCATGGGCCCAAAACAGCCCAAAGGTGAAACCCGTTTATTGATGCCCCGTTTAGGGCCACCAAAAGGAATGATAGGACAACGCGGAGGGAAAAGAAGCGGCAGCAGGATCAACGAGGGAAAGACAGGGGGAATCCGCAAAAAGAACCCTGGAATCGGGTCGTTTGGCTGGCAAACTCACTGCAAGCGAATCGCGTGCTGCCTTTCGTGGCAAAAAGCGTCCGAAGGATATCCACACCGATCTTGCTGGGAACTGATGGCCTGCTTGAAAAGATCGATGACCATCCCTACCAACATCAAACAACAAGCTCTGGTATGTGTGCATACCCAAATGTACCTGTATTTGTATATAGACCACTTGGGTTCATCTGAGCCACCATTGTTCAAAAAGAGTCAAAGCCTCCAACTCTACCCCTCCAACACTGCTTTGATCCGCTCGGGGCGTGGGCCGTGACGGTGATGATCATGATCACGGCGTCGCGGTGGGCAATGAGCGCCGGCCTCGCGTGAGAATGCACTGATTGAGGTGCAGTGTCCACCTTCAAAGGAAACCACGAAACTAACAGAGTAACAGACCATACACCAGAGTAATAGACCATAGTAATAGACATACACCAGAGTTAACCCCAGAGTATAGACCATACACCAGGGCCGCCTATTGCTACACACACAAATGTGAAACGGTCCAAAAGTCTCTGGCTTCCCTGTGACTCCCATTGAAGAAATGCGTGAACCATGTGTTTCGAAAGGGGAAAAGCGCGGAGAGAAAGTCCTCACATCGCAGACTTCAATAGCCCAGTTCTCGCTTTCAGAGGGCCCTCAGACGTGCCAGGCTAGCCATGGCCTAGAGGTAAGCCCTGAGTACCCGCGGTAGCCGGAAGCACTCAGGATGAATTTAGAAACTCGACCATAGGATGAACGACCATCATGACCCCAAGTTGCGAACCAGTTGCAAGCCAAAGGATCAAGCACCTTTTTCTTACGCCCCAATGAGCATCATTTTTCCAGTTTGCCCAATCAGTATCCAGGGACTGACTTTGACAATGAACAAACGAATCACTTGTTGGGCCCCTAGACATCTGGGAACTTGTTTGGCTTCCTTTGGGCGTCCTTCCAAAAACACTTCTCCAAGCCCCCACACCCAAGCTGGTCGGAAGCCATTGCTCGTTCCTTAAAATTGGGGACTAGGTGGCTTTCCTTGTTGAGTCAGGTTCGTCCACGGTTTGGATCAATGGAAGGAACTGTCTGAAAGGTGCCTGTAGGATATACCAACTCTAATAGCTCACTGGTAACTTCACTCCAAGCCCTCTATGCTACGGAGGCATCGTTGCAGACATCCGATTCGGGACTTTCTTGGCATAGCCTGTCTCACAATCGGACCTCCCATTGGACAGATTTGAAACACGTGCTCACAGCAGATGATTCAAACGACTCAAAGCCAAGTCAAACGGCTCTGGGTGAGCTGTGATCATTCACCAATGGGCTTCCAAGAGAGAAACCTTCATGATGGGTGAGCTTAGTTGCGCGGCGCCGTAGGGCGCTTTTGTCCCGCATGATGTTCCCTTGGGCTCTAGCTGGAAGACCCACTTGTCAAAAAAGTCCCTTGAGCCAGTCTTCCAGGATTTCCACTGTTGTATCCAAAGGGGCTTACCCATTTCACCTGGGCATTTCGTTGCAGCCGCGTTCTTCCGCACGCTAAGCGGCCCTTCCACTTTGTGGGCCTCCCGAAAACCAACTTCGGGTTGTGCAAGCGCCGAAAATCTTTGAGACCGAGTTATGGTGGGCTCCGCGCCGGGAAAAGAAAGATCGCGGCTGAGCCAGCGGCAGATGAAGAGGCGACAGCCTCGGTGTGGAAGAGCCGAGCCTTTCAAGATGGGAAAATGAGGCCGAGGCCCCTGGTTCCTTTCGTCTCAGCCATCTAATTCTGTGGTCTGGATCGGAGAGTGACTTAGTGCTTCCTGACTTTGAGGTTGTTGTGGTTTCCGCTTGCTTTTTTGGTTGGGGATGCAAAAAAAGAGCTCGCGCCACAGGCCTTGGACCACGGACTGGAATATCGAACCAGGAAATCCACTTTTGACCGTTTTGAGGTCTCCCTCTGGGATGGAGGGGGCCCACCCGCAAAAAATATATACTGGAACCGGCATTGAAGCCACCTCCTGTTGAAACGGAATCGGGGACTGGTAACAAGCTTTGCCCAGGTCCCTTCAAAAAGGAACAGGGAACTGAATGTTCAATATTAAACTTGCCTTCCCTTCAAACATCGGAACTTCAAAAAAGAAGAGGCTGGTTCAAACAATTTGGGTATGGGGCAAAATTAAACCACCAGACCTCAGGCTTTGGTCCATGCTTCCACTTACTAGGGTGCCATTTGGGGTACCTATTTTTGACCCACAGCCATTTTCAAATCGACGAAACCACTGAGAGCGTGCTGAGCTCTTCGCATCAAGGAGATGCAGTCCCCCAGGATCATGGAGAAAGAGATGCAGCCAATGGCCGCCTCCGACTGTTAAAAGACTGTCGGCCAATGACTTGAGAAAATATATGGCTATGGTTGTCAAAGCCCAAATCGTTCCCCAGCGAACATCCGATCCAATGCTCACTAAAATAGGTTCTAAAATGGGTGGGGCACCGAAAACCCCCAAAATGGGATCCCATTGGTGTTGACCCACGGCCATATAGATGTAGAAATAATCTACCGCGTTTGGGGCAGTGCTTTGGCAGTAGAGGAAGCGTTGTAGACTTTCGAGCCCAGTGCTTACCTCCAACGAAGGGTTGTGCATTGTTTAACATCATGGCAAACAAAATATGTGTTTAAGAACAAAAAGAACAAAGCATTGAGGTCCCCAAAACAAGTGGTTTCCGTTGGTTCCTTCAAAAGCAATCCGAAAATGGGTTTCCTCACCCATACTGTGGATCGACGAAATCCATTTCGCACCACGAAATGAAAGCCATGGTGGAAACCATCATAACGTTTGTTGGTATTTACGTTAGGGAATCGAATCCTTCCAGGGTTTCTCAGGTGTGCGAAACGGGTCTCGCAACAATCCACAATATTGTCTGAATCCCTGCCGGAGCTTGGAGTCTCATTTTCAAAAAAGGGGACGAAAAGAATTGAACGTCAGCAGCATCTGTGGGAGAAGGGAAAAAAAGAAGCCGTGGGCTTGAAAGGAAGGCCGGCAATAGATACACCACCCATGTCCAATTCACTTGCACGCTCCAAAAACATCGGGCGGTGTATCTATTGCCAAGAAATGACATCCACGACAATCCGAGTTGCCAACTGTCAACTCGCTTTCTTTCTTGGGCTTCTAGACATGAGCTGCCAAGACATCCTCTCCATTGGAAGCCACACAAAGATTCCACGGAAACGGGACATAGGGATGGAGACAGTGTGTGAGTGACACCATCCTGATGTGTCTGTCTCCCTTTCTCTCGGACTTGGCTTCTTGTTGATTTGAGAGTAAGAAAAATAGAAAGGGATGATGAAGGTACACCATGAAACCAGACAGCGTCAAGTGAAGAAATGGGACCTGAGAAGAATTTCAGGAAACGCGAGGTGCTATAAAGAAGACCACCAGTATGAAATCTTCTCCACTCCTCAGCATTTGGTTCCGTCATCTGTATCTTAGCTGAATGCTGTCCGTCTGTCACTATGTTTTGCTCTTTTCCATTGAATAGGTTTTCAGATTCATGGCCCGGTCCTGACAAGAAAACAAAAAACCAAAGGAACGGCTGGCTGGCTCTCTTTGAAATGCTTCGCACTCTCTTCTTCTCTTCTCATATGAATACAACATAGAAAAAAACAAACCAAAAAACAAAACAAAAAGGGGGGGAAAAACAAGGACGCTCCAGAATCGCATGTCAGTCCAAACCCCGACCTTATCATCCTTGGCGACATCTTTATCCACTTATCTCTCCATCCATTGTATCCCATTCAAGTCTGAGAATTGGGTCAGTTGAAGTGTTTTAAGCTGCATGGAGTTGCCCTTAGACACTCTGATTCCCCCTAGATTTGCTTCGCCTAGGAAGAGGTGGCTCCTATTTCGCCTGGGACCATTCCCGGTGCCCAAATTCCCCCAGCGTCCTTCCGCTGGTTTCTTGCTTCCCAAAAACTCACCCCACATGCAATTGGGCAAACGTGGGCAACTGCGCACAACTCGCCGGTGACTTTTTTCGCGACCCGGCTTGACTTGGCCATGGCCCAAAGAGAATGCAGGTATGTGTCAAAACAAAGGGGCCCAAAGTGACTAAACGGAACCTTGAAAGCCAACACCGAATCGAGCACCCTCCAAACAAAAACACCCATATGGACGATGATGCAGCAATCACGCAAAACCCAACATGGAACCTCCAGGTCCGTGTTCAAGGGAACTGGTCCGAGCCAAAGCGTATCTTGCAGGTTCCTCCCGTCGCGGGAAATCATCCCCCGCCCCGTGCCACTGTTGAGCCCGCCACCCTGCAACTTCAACATTCGAATTTGCACACCAAATCGACCCTAAGACCACCACCAAAAAAAAGACAACCCGTAAACGAAAGCGAATCTCCACAAACTCAAACCCTGAACCTGAAGCCTCATCCCTTCCAGGGCCCAAGTACCACAAGCCCGCAGACTGCCCCCCCCCCTTCCCATCTCTGCCCCTTCGCCTTGGCGAGGCAGGCGATCGCAGGCAGGAACTTGGTGTTGGAGGACACCGATTTTGCCCAGACCCTGCGGACGAGAAAGACTTTCTGGGTGTCGAGAGAGATGGCCATGGGTCAAAAGCCCGTACTTTGAGTGAACATCCCAATCCAACTAAAATAGACTTCTGGGTGGTGCTCCTACCCCAAAATGGTACCCTTGGTTTTGACCCACAGCCAGATGTCGGGGATGAATTTTACCAGGAAACCACCCGCAAGTGGCGGAGAAGTGGTTTCCGCCGCGTCCTTCCGAAAGCCTCCAAAGGCAAACTTGGGTACGGCTTCGCAACGGCTCTCTTCCATCCGCCAGCTAGCAGCGAGAGAAGCGTATCAATTGAAACTTGGTCCAACTGAGTCATAATCAAAACCCGGTATCAAAATGGTCGTAATCCCAGCCGCAGCTATTTACGGTTGGGATTGTCCCTTACTAACCTTCCTCTACCCAAGTTTTGAGCACGTGGCTCAACTGGGGTTGGTGTTCCTTTGAAGGCAGAGGCGTCAAGATCGGCCTGCTGAATTGACTCGCCAGAGTTGTGAGAACTTTTTGGGTTTTGGCAAAAACTATAAATGAATCTGCGAGCAAAATGTGCCAACTCAGCAGGTGCGTGACCGCAAATATCATTGTCAAAGTCCAACCCCTGGGCCGCCCCGGCACAGTTGGTGAAAGAGAACCAACAAAACCAACCAACCAACCGACCGACCAACCAACCAACCAACCAACCACCGACCGACCGACTGACCGACCGACCGACTGACCAGCCTGGCAGCCAAAAAGTTTGATAGGCCCCGGGCGCCATCAAAAATTGGGCTCGACCCACTCCGCAACCAGCCCCCCAAACCACCTCCAGCCTCCGAGTCCCGCTCTTCAAACCAGTTGTAACTCCTTGACCCAAAACACAACACTGTCTTGCACTTTCAAGTCAAAAAAGCGAACCACATGGCAGCAGATAGCAAAACAAGGTGGCGCCGCGCATCTTCCGCATGCTGAACCTTTTTGCCGGCACTGCCAGCACCCCTTAAAATTGATGCGATCGATGCCTGGTGTAGGTGGTCTCGCCCGTGGCAGCACACGCTTGGGCGATCAGGATCTCAGCGGATGCAGCCGAAGAGTTCCCTCTGAAGTGACGTGCGACAGGAGGAAGGGAGGGAGGGAGGGAGGAAGGAAGGAAGGAAGGAAGGAAGGAAGGAGGGAGGGAGGGAGGGAAGGAAGGAAGGAAGGAAGGCACGAAGGTAGGCAGGCAGGCAGGGAGGCAGGCAAGCAGGGAGGGAGGGAGGCAAGAGGGAGGGAGGGAAGGAGGGAGGGAGGGAGGGAGTGAGGGAGGGGAGGGGAGGGAGGGAGGGAGGGAGGGGAGGGAGGGAGAGAAGAGAGAGAGAAGAGAGAGAGAAGAGAGAGAGAGAAGAGAGAGAGAAGAGAGAGAGAGAAGAGAGAGAGAAGAGAGAGAGAAGAGAGAGAGAAGAGAGAGAGAGAAGAGAGAGAGAAGAGAGAGAGAAGAGAGAGAGAAGAGAGAGAGAAGAGAGACAGAAGAGAGAGAGAAGAGAGAGAGAAGAGAGCGAGAAGAGAGAGAGAGAGAGGGAGAACATCAACAGAAGTGGCACACCTATTTGCCGTTTTCAGACGTCTCGAAATGCGGACTATGATCCTACAGTTCGAAATCCTTGTAGGCCCCCAAAAGGGTGCAGTGGTCCAGGACCGTTCCCAGTAACCCCAAGTAAGCAAACAAGTAGGTTTCCAGTATCCCCATGGTATACGTGGACTTTAAAGCAGGACTGCATCATCAAAGAAGCGGAAGGCACATGTGGCAAGTGTTCACAGAAAGTCCGAGGCTGGCCCGCAAGCGCCAGTACCTCTCTTGCACTCAAAATCAGAAGTCAACAAATCTCACGAGAAGTGAAAGCACCAAAAACCAACCCCGCCAGAGAAAAGGGTTCTCTGGCAATTGTCGGTCGGTCGGTAAAGGCCCCGACGAAACCATACGCACCTCGGCGTTCGCACAACATCCCCTTTGATCGTACGCGAGAACCTCCATGAATGGAATCATGCTAAGTATGGAAACCTTGAAGAACAACACAAAGAAAACCCACCCGAGGTTTGACATCCCAAAAACGCCTGCTTTACGAGGGTGGCAAGTTGATTTTAAGTGGCCCAAATGTATCCTTGAAACCTGGTCTCAAGGCCAACTTCCCCACTTGACTGCCCGCCCTGACCTTCCGAGAGTTTGGGGAAGGATCTTCCCTCGAATTGGTGGAGCCGAATCGGTGGTTTGGTGGTTGGGGAGTGGTTTCCCATTTACCCTCCACAAAAGCCAGGGGTTCAAATGACCAAATCACCAATCCAAACAACCACTTTTGGGGCTACCTGATAGAAGAAAGCTACCAAAACCAAACCAAGGGAAAAATGGGGAAGGGCTCCCTGAAATTTTGAGAACAGGGCTAACCGTGACGAGATCAACCCTTTGACGGAGGGCTTCATGTTGGCCCCCTTCTTTTCAATTCGGAAAAGCGCGGGGCGATCTAAAGGTTGGGTCCCAAATCTGCCATTTCTCCTGACTCGTTTGAGAGAGAAACCTCCATGGATGCCCAAGGCCATACAAGAGGCCTAGAATCCGTTCGAGCATGCGGCCTACTGGCCTGGAAATTCCAGCGAGGGCCAAAAAAGTCGAATCACCCACGCCCGCCCCAAACTTCCGGGCCTCAAGTAAAGGATCTTGGCACAGGTTGGATCAACCAAGAACAGATCAGGATCCACAGAAGTGTCAAAACAAGGATTTGGACCCCAAAACGATCCTGCTCCCATTAGTCTTCCTGAAAAACCAAGGCGAGAAGGGTCCCAACTCGGGCAAAAAAAAAGCGCGGCACCCCGACCCCGAGCGACCAAAGTGGCTAAAGAAGGCCGCCAGCAGTGCGAGGCCCAGAGCCGGGGGGACCGCCTGACCCACAAAAACGGAAAGAAAACGCACGTGGTCTGTCCGTGGTTGGAACCAGCAAAATGGCTTTGGTGTCCCTTTGGGTTTCTCCCTTTAAAGCCGACTACCAACAAAATGGTGTCACCACAAAATTGTGGGTATGAGTCACAGGGGGCCTTCTGGTTCCGGAGAAGTCGGCTTCTCTCTTGGGAGACACAGCAAGAGGACCCCCCAAAGTCCAGGCAGGAAGGAAACGAGCCGGATGAATCCACATTGCAATCTTAGGAAACGCCAAATCCAATGTTGGAGACCATGTTGGTGTATTGAACTTTATTGACCTGTGGAATCAAGAAGGGGTTGAATCATATGATTCGTTGGAGCTGTTTGGCAGGCAGAGCCGTAGCAACCTTTTAAGTATCAGTTCCCAAGCGTGATGATGTGCGGCCGTGTTCCATTTCTGGACTATGACTTCCGGGTCCGAAAGCTGTTGGGGGGATCAACAACCTGCGGGCTTAAGTGGGTGTGTCTTAAAATAGGGGCAAAAAACAGATGGCTTCGGTTATCCCCTTGTTGCTTGAAAGCCACTCGATAGACAAATGGCTTCGGGAAAAAGTTGCCAATAGCTTCTTTTGCCTCCAGTAATTCGAACCAATTATCACGTGGTCAACCAAAATTTCCTTGGAACCCAACACCTGGCACCTCCCCCTGCACCGAACAGGAACCCCCGCGCTTTCGGCTCGGAGGTCGACCTTCACCAGAAAAGGAGGGTATGTACCCTTTTCAAACGCAAGGTTCTCCCAACTATAAACACAAAGTCTTTGGAGCAGGAAACAAATAGCACCCAAAAGGCTTCCTACCTGTACGCCGTGAAAAAATCGCACCACGGCCCAGAGGCCGACCGAAAAACCTCCGACTCTCGCGCGGCTGCCTTGGGGCTGGAGCTAAAGGCGGCCACCTGCTCAAGGCGCAAGTCCCTCGCTGGACGGAAGAAATCTGCACCCATTGGCCTTTGGTCGATCCCGAACCCTGGGCGGAAGCCGTGAACAGCCCTGCGTTTCTGAAGTTTGGTTCCCATTGTTGCGACCGCCCGCAAAGATTTTGGGCTTGGGAACCCGAAAAGCTGGCAAGGACGACGAACATTACCGCCTTCCTGAAGGGGGCCCCAAAGTAAGTCCCAACCAAGAACAAAAACCACCTCCCCCAGAAAAGGGGGGCAAAAAAGTTGGTTCCTCTCAACAAGGGAAGGCCCTGGTTGGTGTCTCATTTGGTTTAGGGCAGTCTGCTAGCCGCTCGCCTCTTTGGTGCCCGGCTCGGAAGAGGCGACAAGGAGCGGCTGTCTGGAACCCCCCCTTATATATCTTCGTCTTAATCAGAAAATAACAAAGAAAATCGTACATCCATGCTACTCTAGTACCCAACAATCAAGTGTCCCTTGCCACAACCCAAGTCCGCCCAAATGTCTTTGCTCCATTTCCGTGGGGAGGCTAGCGCGAGCTGCGGAGCGCGGAGCGCTATGAGCTGCAGAACGGCTCCCTTCAATTGACGGACAGGGAGGTACCAGCCATGCAACCAACACCCTCGTCGGAGAACCAAAGACTCACTTCCTGAGCATCTACTTTTCTTGTGCTCATCAACCAGTTCTCAAGTTTTAGAAAAAATGAAAAAGATGGAAAACTTCCGGAACTGCCTTGGTCCCAAAGAGCTCTCCAGTCCAGACGCCTGGACCGCAGCCAAAACTAAACTCCGGGGCTCCGGCGCCGGAGGGCAGCGACAGCATGCCGGCGCCCACGATGTTCTTCACCAAGTTCACCTGAAAAAAAATGAGGCGAGTCGGCTTGACCAGGCCCAGCATTCCTTGGCGACCCTATCAGGAGCATAGGTGAAAACCCTAGAATGGCTGAAAGAATTTGAGAGTTGGAACCCCTCAAAAGTTGGAACCCCACACCCAAATAGGGCCAGGAGAAACATAGGGACCCCCTGAAACCAATCGCCCGCAATTCAGGCTTCTCACCTGAGTGCCCAAACCTATTGACTTTGGGTTCTACCAACATGATTATAAAGGTTTATAGAAACCTTACTATAACCACCACCTAAGACTCCCTGGAATGATGATTCCCCCGTAAATACCAACAAACAATGGTTTCGAAGTGGTGCGAAATGGATTTCGTCCATCCACAGTATAACCACCATCAGACCAGGCAGTAGACCTGCCTGAACCAAAACCAAAATGGGCTTTTTTGGCACTGCTCCCATGTGGCACAGTGATGAACTGGTATCTTCGTCTCTTCCGAATGTGGGCGTTCATAACCATGCCCACAAAACTGGGCTGTGCTCAGATCCCCTGCTAAAAGTTGAACTTTTAGTGGGTTAAATGGAAATCCCCACTAAAACACTGAAAGGCTAAAAAGCTAAGGGGATGGCTGGGAATCACCAAGAAAAGTCTCAAAGAAATGTGTGTTTGCCCTGGACGTCAAGTGCTACCTTTTTGTTCATCTCCTCAAATGCCAATCCCTGATTCAGAAACCCTTTTTGGCAGAGACTCCTCGATCCCAAAAGAACCCTCCGATTGATAACGCGCTGGGATTCTTCATGACGGGTCGATTCTAGCCTGAGCGTAAGCTATAGGCCAAAAAATAAACTGTTGGCTAACCCCCCGTAGCTCACATAGTATGTTGGCAGGCATTCTCCCTTCTCGGAAAACAAATAGGGGTTTCCGACTATGATGGCTTGCCTGAAGCACTGGGAAGGAGTCGAGTCTTCCGTCGCAGGATCCCGCCCATCGCTCCCCAGGGTTCAGCAAGGCCCCAACGTTTGGGCTCAAAAAAAGAAGGAAACAACCTTTTGGTCAATGAACTTTGCATGGCTTCCCAGCAAGATAC
>CAUJNA010000461.1:205000-224622 GCA_963377175.1 Effrenium voratum
ATAGTTGTCAGTGGCTCCTTTGGCTACGAACTTGATGCAAGGGGTACCCCATGGTCACGGTCACACATCATGTACGTGGGGATTGTGTCCACCAGCGATTTGTGAGTCCGCATAAAACTTCATAACTGTATGTTGCGTTTCTCAACATAGGGGACCCGCAATTGCGTGGCTGCCAAGGCTTCCCCTGTTTTCAAAACCACCCAAAAACTGGGTGACCAAAAAGGATACCAAATAAATGGCGGCATGGGCGACGCAAAAGGCGTTGAATGGAAACCCAGCATTCAGAAACAAATGGTTGATTTGTCTGAGGGGGTCCTTCATCTAGCAGAACCTTTACATTCTAGAGAAAGCCCGCCATCGGGAAAGCACAAGCCAAAGAATCATAGTAGTCCAAAGGAACGTAAAGGAACGTAGGCTGCCAGTATAATTTTCGGGGTCAACAAAATCGAGGTTCCAAGGGCCACATTCACCAAACGAGTTCTGAGGAACTGTTGCGCTCTTGAGATCCCAATTGGCACAGGGTTCCAACCATATTTTTGAAACACCCCACCAACACTCACCTTAAAAAAAATGCAACCATGTTTGAAAGCAGACTGGAAGAAAGATGAGTATTTTTAGTACAAACCCTGCAAAGGGCAATGTAGGAAACCTTGTGGCGTTTCCCTGCCACCGGTTCAGGAGCATTCCAGCCGAAAGGAAGGATTTCCCGCTTCATTTTGAGACACCTCTCCTGACAAACCTTGCCCTCCCAGTACTTTTTGGTAATTTCATTGTTAGTTGTTTAAGAATGGAATTGCCCTGGTTTTGTTTTGTTTTTATTGCTTTGGTATATGTTCGTACTTGTTCGTCCTGGTTTGGCTCACACAAAAACCCGAATTTTGTGAAGGACCCGCCTCCACTTCTGCCGTTGCAATTTCTCCTGACGCGCAGAGTTCCAGGGGCGCAGCATGGGTATGTCACAGATTCTCCCCACAGATTGAATCGCGGTCCAACAAGTGCATTGACATCCTCATAAGCCTCAACAGGGATCTGCATGAAAAACACCTGAACATTGCCTTGTGCATGCTGGTGTCCCTGTATTCTGGTGTTGAAAAAGCCATGTTTCAAAAAGAGAAATCACGCCCCAAACGGCCATCGAGACCTGGTGGATGTCCGCACCAAGTGGCGCACCCCTGAAGCCAATCCAACTCCCAGCGCCTCCATGGCAAACAAACCAAGGGGAACTCGCCGCGCGGAGCGAGACGTCGTGGCCGTTAGCGGTGTTGACAGTTGCTGATGTGACTGCCAAGCTCAGGCCATGTTTCGACTTGTTGTTTATACTGTCGAGCCTCCGTGCATAAAAGTCTGATAAGCGGCCGAAATGACGGTGGTGCCGACCTCATTCGCGAGGCAGCAAGTTAACATCACCGTATGTCAAAGCAAACTTGGAGCACGCACTGAGTGGCCCATCCGAACTCACCCACCCACCGCACCCACAAAAACACGCAGTCAAACACCCTACGCACCTTGACGTGCACTCCCCGCGCACAAACACAGCCCCACCCAAACCCACACCCACGTGCACGACACCCACGGACGCACCCCACGCAACCATGCACCCATGCATCCCCGCACCAAGTTGTTTTCCTGAAGCCGCCTACAGCATAGTCGTCGGTCGACAATGTGGAAAGCGAAACGGGGAAGAAAAAAAATAGCAGGGGGCAAGCAAAAACGCATTCCCTAATTGAGGTAGCCAAAAACGTCACAATCCAGTAAAGTGCCAAGCCATGAAAAAACAAAGGCAGCAAATGATGGACAACGGGTCCAATCAGTGCGAAGAAGCAATCACAGTGACGAAGCAGCAACCAAAAAGGTCAGCCCAAAAGTAAATACATACTGCAGCTGCAGCCATCAAAGCGAGTCGCCGCAAGGACCGTCTGGAGGTTCCAGCTCTGCATCTCCAGGCGCGCAGGCATGGCTATCGGCAGAGAAGTACGCACCATATCCACCACACAGCCTTACCAGCTACCTAGGTCCATGCTGCCGCATCGCAGCAGAGACCGCGGCGGGGGGCCAAAGCAAAACCCGTCGTCCTAAGTCAGCGAAAAACACACCTCAACAGTGCTTTGAGAGTGAAGCAACTGAAAGGCGTCAAGAGAAGTAGACAGCACCGTGTATCCAAGTCCACCACGGCAAAGTAGCAGAAATTGCGTTGAAATGAATAACAAGCCAACCAAGGACAAGATGACACAAACTCAGTTTGGCCCTTACACAACAGACAAGCGGCAGCCAGATTCAGTGAGGCATCAGCGCCGCCGACCACATAAGCATGACAATCCGCGCACTTTTCACCACCAATAAGAGACAAACAGGCAAGACCTCCGCAACATCATTTAGAAAAGGCCATCATGGCTACCTCCGACCCCGGCCACAACCACCACAAGGTAATACGAGTGAATAACCAGGCAGCGCATGTAAAGAACGTAGACTGTGGTGTGCATCCAGTCAAGCGTCGCCCGGCGTGCCGTGCACAATCCACATAATCGACATGGAGTCGCACCCAGTCCGTCGCCCGTAACATCCAGAGCAAGTACTGTGTTGGAACCTGCGCCCCACAAATCTGTTGGAGACCTCTGCCATATCTGCAACTTTGACGGGGACAGTTATCACCTTCCTATGTTCGTTTTCAGATGGCAAGTGCTGATGCAAAGCACCTGCCCGCAAAAGGTGACAAAGATATCACGTGCTGGGCAACCTGGAAGACGACATCCTGTCCAAAACAAAATCGCTGCAAAGCGGGGCTGAAGGCTTAAGGGCAGGCTTAAAGGGGGTTCAAGAGAGGCTTAAGGTTAAGGACCTTCTCGGGGTCAGAGCCGCAAGCGGGTCCGTCACCCTGCGGCACCTGCGGCTTTGCCAAACGACCTGTTGCGGAGCAGAGGAGCCGCAGGGCGGGGGTGGCGCGGCAGTTGCGCCCGGCACGCAGGCACGCAGCGCGGAAGCAAGATCGGGTCCGCGGCTTCGATCGGAAGCAAGACTCCGCGGCTTCGACCGGCTCCGAGTAGTATGTAAAGGGGGTCTATACCAAGATGTAAAAAAAAAAAAAAGTTTCGGGTTTTGTGGCGATTTACGGCACTTTTTTGGGCAGAAGCACGAGAGCGAGAATGGGGCTTCTGGTCCACACATAGGTGATTTCATCACCTCTCTCTTTTCGAAGTTCATCGCGAGAGCGAGAATTCTTGCCGGGAGCCTCGTTTTGAGGCGATGAAATCCGGGAAAGGGAGCAATGAACTTTGGGAGGTTGGGTTTGGGGCCGATCTACGGCTTTTTGGGCAGAAGCACGAGATGTGTTTTAGAGGGGGCTTCTAGGTAATTTCATCGCCCGGAAAAACGGCTTGTTTTTGGGCAGAAGCGCAAGTTCATCGCCTCACTTCTACCACTGCCGGGCCACTGCCGGGCCACTGCCGGGCCACGGGCCACTGCCGGGGCACAGCCGGAATTCCAACTTCGCTCTCCCACCGAGGTCGGAATTCCAACTTCGCTCTCCCACCAACACGAAGGCCAACCTCGCTCTATTTTGCCCAAGATCGGGCCCTTGCCGGGGCCATCACCAATCTTGCACTTGACGTGCTTGCCCTTGGCGCTCACCTTGACGGCGCGCTGCAGCTGGCTCTCAAGCTCGGTGCGGGCGGCCCCCGGAAAGGGCTTCTGGAAGATGATCATGTTGTCAATGACGCCCTGCTCCACCTCCTCCGTCCACAGCTCCAGGTCGGTGTTGGTCGCAAAGCACACTCCGACCCTCTTGGCCCCGTCGTCCTGGAAGTTACCTCACGTCAACCTTGCACACCAGCGCGCCCTGATGGGAGTCCTCTATGGACATGAATTTTCCCCCCTTGGCATTGGTCTGAACGTCCAGCCCGAGTGCAAGCTTCATGGTTGCAAAGTTCGGCTTTTTATCTCGTGGAGAAAAAATCCGGTCCGATGAACGCGCGAGTTTTCATCGTCGCACTGGCGGTGATCTTGCTCTTTAAAAATGCCGAGACTCCTGGAGCTTTTCTGCGGCACCAAGTCGGTGGGCAGGGCCTTCGAGGCGGCGGGCTGGGAGGTCGTCTCGCTGGACATCGTGTCGAAATTTGAGCCCACAATCCTTTGCGACATCCGGAGCTGGGACTACACGATGTTTCCGTCGGGGCACTTCGACATGGTTTGGGCCAGCCCGGTCTGCACGGAATACAGCCGCGCGCTGACGACGCGCCCGCGACGGCTCCTGGAGGGCGACGCACTGGCGCTCAGCGCCCTTGAGATCATTGCGCGCTTTGACCCCCTCATGTGGGTTGTTGAGAACCCGGCCACCGGGCTGCTGAAGACCCGGCCGTTCATGGAGCGCCTGCCCTGGGTGGACGTGACCTACTGCAAGTACGGAACTCCGTACAGGAAGCAGACGCGGCTGTGGACCAACATGCGCTGGAGGCCAAGGCGAGGTCTGCGCAGGCTTGGCACGCGTCGCAGGACGGCAGGCACCTCCGGGCTGCGCAGCGGGGGCCTCGGCTGATGGAGGGGCAGTACGAGAGGGTCAGCCAGCAGTCACGCGAACTGCTCTACAGCGTTCCTGCTGCGCAGTGCGACGAGATTGCGCGCGCGGCCACGGCAGAGCTTGCGGAGCGGCTGAGCATTCCGGACTGAGTCTTCGAGCTTCCCTGCAACCAGGGAGCCTGGAAGAAGCTTATTTTCCGTGTTTTTGCATGTTTTTTTGGCGCTGCCACTCAACTTCGAAAAACGCAGTTGAAGGGCAGCGGGCCTTTTTTTGTCATTTTTTGGGCGCTGCCACTAGTAGAAAAAAACGGCGTTGAATGGCAGCGCGCCTTTTTTTGTCATTTTTGAGAGCGCTGCCACTCAACTTCAAAAACAAAGTTGAAGGGCAGCGGGCTTTTTTTTGGATTTAGTCTAGCACCGAGACGCCCGTGCCGGAGAGCGTCACCAGCTGGTAGGCCACCAGGTGGATGAACAGGTCCGTCATCGTGCCGTCCAGGCCCTTGAAGGTGAACCGAGCAAGGTCGCCCGAGCGGCTGCTGACACCACTCAGTGGCATCTTGGGCACGCGCTTGGTCGGAAAGCCGGCAATGAAGCTGTGGCGCAGGTAGCGCACACGGCCGATGTCGATGTTGCGCACCGTGTCGTCGTAGGTGCCCGCAAGGACCGAGAGGAAGTGGAAGTGTTCCGAGGGAGAACGAGCTCAGCAAGCTGGGGAAGTACTGCACGTCGCGCCGCGCCGTCACGTAGCTGGTGTTGCTTGTTTTCAGCTTGTAGTCCAGGCTCTGCATCAGCTCATCCTGGGCTCCGGCGGTGACTACCTCCATGCTTGTTTATATACACGCATTTTGAGTCGTACGGCAAAGGATTCTTCTAGGCCGTACATCTATGTACGGCCTAGAAGAATAGCGTTTTGTGGCGCAAAAACCATGCAAAAGCTATTACTCCGGTCCGTACATAGATGTACAGACTAGAGTTTTTTCAGCGCAAAATCGTGCAAAACGAGCTCTTAGTCTAGGGTCTATCTTGATATAGAGCCTAGACTAATAGCATTTTGTTGCCCGAAACCGTGCAAAACAAGCTATTAGCCTAGGGCCTACATTTGCGTAGGGCCTAGGCTAATAGCATTTTGTAGCGCCAAACCGTGCAAAACGAGCTATTCTTCTAGGCCGTATATGTGTATACGACCTAGAAGAATAGCTCGTTTTGTAGCCCAAAACCGTGCAAAAACCGTGCAAAAAGCTATTACTCTAGGCCGTACATACATGTACACCCTAGAGTAATAGATTTTGTAGCGCAAAACCGTCCAACCGAGGAGGAGAGTTTTTTTAAGCAGCCTCAATGTCTCGCGCCAGCTGGCTGCCCGGAACTGGAGCTCGCCCGCAAGCTCGGCTGGGACTGGGGCACACCACGGGGTTCAGGCCCCAGGAGAAGGGGCGCGGCGTGTTGTTGGACTGCGCCTGAACACGGAAGCTAGACTGCGAGGAGGCGCGGCTGCTTGCGGGGCTGCCGGACGTGCTGCTGCCTGAGCGCAGCGTGAAGTGCTGAGGCTGAGTGGCGTCGTTCATGTTGTTGGCGGACCGGACGTCCTGCACGGCCGCGTCCTCGCTGCCCTGCTGAGGCCGGAAGAGCGTGTTCTCCAGCACCCAGCCCGTGCCGCGCGCGAGGCCGTAGGCTGCGCCGCCTGCGAGGCCCACGGCCAGCCCCGCCGTTGCCGCCGCGCCGACTCCTGCCGCGCCAGCCAACGTTCCAGCAACCTCGCCCGCGGTGGGCGCCAGGGCAGCAGCCCCCTCGGCGCACGCTGCCCTGCCTCGTCCAGGAGGCGCTCTACGTCACTGGGCCGGCCGATGATCTGCGGAGGCGGCTGCGGCTGGCCCGGAAAAAATAGTAAAAGGGGAATTCAACCCATTCTACTTTTACTATTTTTCTCCATCAGCAACACAACAAACAGAAAACAAAATCCAGAACAACAAGCAAACAAAATAAATAATCACAACCAGCAACAAAAATATTTAATCACAGCATACAACATTAAGTAATTCAAACAAGCATACCAACAAAACAGCAAAAATAAAAACCATCAAAGAACACAAACTCAAACACACACATCAACAAATTTCAAAGCAACATACCAACAAAAAATATCAGAAGAGTATCAAACAAAATAAAAACAAACAGCCAAAGCACGAAAAAATCAAAAGAGCATACCAAGTTCAAACAACGCACTTTGAAAGAGTCAAGCAAATTAGGAAAAATAAAATATTTCAATCTTTACAAACCATAAGTACAGTATAATTATAACATATAAGATTATTATATTATTATAATTTCAGTACAGGATAATAATTTAATTGACAAATCTTACTTCTTTCATACATCATTTTAAAAATAATATTAATATCTCTCAATGTATTTTGAATATTAAACTTTTTACTTTCAATAAATAATTTGATATTTTCTTTAACATCTTCTCCTTTCTCTTGACTATATCCCAACATCCATAATATATCATAAATCATGTGATATTTTCTTACTGATTTTAAGAAACTGTTTAACATAATCGTAAGGTGGTATTTTATTTACAGTTAGAAATATTAAAATCTCATCTTCTACATTTCTATTATGTCTTCCTTTTATTCTCAACAAACATTTGATTAAAAATTGATTGTCTCTCCATTCCTGACAATTTTCGCATTCGTCTTTTTCATCCATTGAATAATTAGTAATATTATTCACTATTTCATTAGGTAAATTCAATTTATACAATTCCATATTTTCTTTTTTGAAGTGACAACAATCGTAGCATTTTTTATTGATATAATTATTGACTTTATCACCGTTCATTTTCCTCTTATTATATTAAGGCACTATTTCTTTAAGTCATGTTCAAGGCATTAAGTAAAATTAAGAAACTAACCATAAGTTTAGTATAATTATAACATAAAATATTTTACATGTCATAATTATAGTATGAAACAAGTATAACTACATGCCCTATGTGTCAAACACACATACCATATGTGTCAAACACACATGCCATATGTGTCAAACACACATGCCATATGTGTCAAACACACATGCCATATGTGTCAAACACACATGCCATATGTGTCAAACACACATGCCCTATGTGTCAAACACACATGCCCTATGTGTCAAACACACATGCCCTATGTGTCAAACACACATGCCCTATGTGTCAAACACACATGCCCTATGTGTCAAACACACATGCCCTATGTGTCAAACACACATGCCCTATGTGTCAAACACTCATTAAAATTTCACTGATAAGATTTTCGGGTATTCTATATAAATCACTCTGTGAATGAATGATGGGGTTTTCCCCCCAGTCGGCTTTGCTTTTTTGTGGCAGTCTCTGCGCAGTTTCAATATGTTTATTATTCCTGATGTTGCCACAATCTTTTTTACATAAATCTCTAGGTTTCCAAGTTGTAATGTTATTCCAAAGCCTAGTTCTCTTTCTGTAAGGCATTCCATATTTACAATAATCTACATCTTTAAATTCAAACTCATCCATAAACTCCTGATTTTTTAATAATCCAGTTTGGGGATTTTCGATTACAAAATACTTAGGATTAAAATATTTGATAATTTCAATAGTTTTTAAAACTATACTATTAGCATATTCAATGTTTCTTATTCCCCTAGTTTTTGCTACACTATATTCAGTGCATGGGGGACTACTCCAAATAAAATCAAAATGGTTCCTATCAAATTGTTTATAATCCCATTTCAAAATATCAGTATTTATATCAGCATTTTTCAAATCCAATGAAATAACATTGAAACCGAGCGACTTTGCAACAAGTCCAACACTACCTGTTCCGCTAAACATCTCTAATAAGTTCATTATTAAAGATATTTAGATAATATTATCTATGAATAAAAATCCCTGTTTCCTCGTTAAAAACTAAACTATGTTTAGTTTTCAATGAGTAAATGCAACTTTATGAATAAAGTTGAGTTTCCTCATCATAGTCAATTTGATAAAATGTCATAGTTGAAGCCTTCGGTTCTTTAATTTCTTTGTTATTAAGTTTGTTTAAATAAATATTTCTTTTATTTTTATATTCACCATTGGTTCTATCTACTTCTTTACTTTGATAACTGTTTGTTAAAGGTTTCTTCTTTTCCATTTGTTGCAAGATTTCTAAAATATTCTTATTCTGTTCTAAAACCTTGTTCAGTTTTTTAACAATCTTATCTAATCCTTCATCCATGTAAATATATACTAAATTATAAAACTAAACTTTTAAAACTAAATGTTGCAATTATGTTAAATCTACTCTTTAAATACTAATTTTTCATCATTTGTTTTATAGTTTCCTGAGTTTCCTTATCACCATTATCGGATGGTGATGCACGCCTTCCCCATTTGATAGCAATATTATGAACATCTGTTTCTAAGTTTATACTGTCTTTAGTTTTATCAATATTCATTTTCTTATCATTCTTACTTATTTTGAAACTGGTTGGAATACACGAACATTTACAGTTTCCTTTCTTTTGTATTTCTAATTCATTCTTCATTTCTAACATCTTTTTACACATTGGACAAGCAAACTCAATAACTGATGTTTCTTTAACAATTTCTTCTTTTTCTTCATCAGTTGAAGAAACAACTGGTTCAGTCTTATTCTTTTTCTTTTTTCCCATTTATATTAATATTCACATTTTTATTTTTGATATATTGTATAACAAACTTAATTAATTCTAAAACAAAATAACATATTTTTTACATCTATTATTAGTTATAACAACTTGTTCTATATTCTCTACTTCATCTATTATATCAATATAATCTGAATAACTTCTATTCATATAAAATAATAAATATTAAATTATTTTCTAAATGTCTTTAATATTACTTTTATTATGCCTGATGTAAAACCAATTGATGAAATCAAATATGACTTTAAACAAAGTAAGCACGAGGTCGTCCCTAAATTGCCGATGAGAGCGATGATTGTAGGTCCGTCTGGTTCTGGAAAATCAACTTTACTTGTATCAATGATACTTGATATTTATAGAGGAGCATTTGAAAGAGTTTTTATCTGGTCCCCATCTGTAAATTTGGATAGTATTTGGTTGCCAGTGAAGAAATACATTAAGGAAGGTTTGAAAGTAGATACTGATAAAGAACCGTGTTGGTGGGATGAGTTCAATGTTGAAGATTTAGAAAGAGTTATAGAAACTCAAAATAAAATAATTGAATATCAGAAAAAACAAGGAATGAAGAAGTTATTTAATATATTAGTTATATTGGATGATGTATCTGATAATCCAGCAATAACAAGAAATAACAAATTGTTAAATTCTTTATTTGTAGAGGTCGTCATAGTGGAATATCAACACTTGTCAGTCTTCAGAAATCATCAACCGTACCACCAATTATTAGGGTAAATATAAGTCATTTGTTTTATTATAAAGTTAGAAACTTCAAAGAGATAGAAATATTACAAGATGAATTATCAGCAATTGTTAGAAGTGATAATTTACTAGAAAGCAAGAAACTAATTTATAAAATATATGAGACTGCAACTGATGAACCGCATAGCTTTTTATATATTAACCTTCTCCAAAAAGACCCTAACCGTATCTTTATGAAAAACTTCTCACATTATTTGAAAATTACTAATTAAATAAATAAATATATTAATATTATATGATATTTTATGATTTACCATTAGACATTAAAAACCTTGTATTATCTTATAATTTAGGTGATGTTAGATTATTAAAAAATAAAAAATAATAATATTATTAAAAATTATATTAATAAATTTAAACCAGTGTATAAGTCTTACAAATTAAAGAATTCACAGTATTTTGAAATTGATAATATCAATATGAAAAATATTATCAATAACGGCATATCATATATTTTTAACTTAAGTGAGTTAGATAAATTACATCAAAAACATAAACCATTAAAATTATTAATTGAATATGATATATTTGTTACATCTACCTCATTTACTTGTTTGAATCATGTTCGTAATCGTACTTTAACATCAAATAATTTATTTGATATTTATTATTTTCTTAAAAAAGACCTTTATGAAACTAATTTAGTGTATAGCCGTAATATGGATAATTTTATTTCATTACAAGTGAAAAAATAACTATTAAAGTCATCAATTATGAAAGACAAAGTTTTATTAGTAAATTTTATTCATATTTTTTTAATTGATAATGTTAATAACGTTTAATATTATTAATTCAGAACAAACTATAACTACACAAATTCAACGCTGGTAATTTACATATTGATTTGTCACATTTAGTTGTCTCCAGTTTCTCTAATCTTTCACTCATTTGTTTAATTGCGTTTAACTGTAATTTATCAATATTACTTAAATCTAATTGTTCTACATCAATATCACTAATTTTATCAATACTTGAAGTTTCAACATTACTGTTCGAATTACCCATTATATATTATTATCTAGATTATAATACAATAATAAATATTCAAAGGAATTAAAATAGGCCATAACAATCCCCAAGCAATAGGAGTTAATACCTTACCATACTTAACTATTTGTCTGTGGAATTTATCTTCTTTCCTTTGTTAAAGTGCACCTTGCCTACGCGCAACTTGGCTCTGTGCAACTTGGCTCTGTACAACTTGTCGGCGCTACGCAACTTGGCTCTATGTAACTTGCTTGGCGGTAACTTGGCTCTGCGGTAACTTGGCTCTATGGTAACTTGGCTCTATGGTAACTTGGCTCTATGGTAACTTGGCTCTATGTAACTTGGCTCTATGTAACTTGGCTCTATGTAATTTGGCTCTGCGCAACTTGGCTCTGTGCAACTTGGCTCTGTGCAACTTGGCCCTGCGCCACTTGGCTCTGCGCCACTTGGCTCTGCGCCACTTGGCTCTGGGCCACTGGGCTCTGCGCCACTTGGCTCTGCGCCACTCGGCTCTGTGCAACTTGGCTCTGTGCCACTCGGCTCTGTGCAACTTGGCTCCGTGCAGCTTGGCTCCGTGTTCTGGTCACAAAAATCGCTATGTTGCGACAGCGTATGTTTCTGCAAAGCAGGCTCGTGTAACTTAGCTCTGCGCAAGATGGTTTGCGCAGCTTGACTCTGCGCAAGTTGGTCTGTGCAAGTTGCTCTGCGCAAGTGCTTTGCACAAGTGCTCTGTGCAATTCGCAGAGCGCAAGTTGCTCTGCACAAGTGCTGCAGGAGCTGTGGGAATGTACTTCGCGTACTATTTCTGTACTTAAAAGTTGCGATTTTCCCAAACACATGGGTGTATGATTAGCAACAACGGTCACATTATGTGAGCGTTTGTCTGCATTCTTTGTGAAACTAGCTCCTACTGCAGCCTGGCAATGTACCACAAAAGGGTATGCCGTACACCTGCCACGCATTTCTCTCATGCTTCATCTGCTCCTCGAAATCCGAGATGATGTATCTCTCCAGTCTATCGATGTGTTCATCAATCGCGTCCAGTCTGTCGGCTGTTACCCGTCTTCGCACAATTGCCATATGCGCTTTCTCAAATAAATGAAGACTGAGATCTGCACGGAAATCATAAAAACGAATACGCACATAATCATCCAAACATGAAAATTCAACTTCTCCTCAATCTGCACAATTGGCTGTTCATCCAGCCTGCACACATCCGTGTCACCACAGCTCAAGGCGTCTCCAAGATTATACCTGGCGCCCTTAAGCAGCTTGAGTCTCTCAAAACACTTAACAAAGGAACCCTGAGCGCAAGCACTCCTTTTCAGCACACGGGGTAGAGCATCAAAGGGAAGGAAAGGTCCTTCTCAGAAAGAAGGGGCGCCCAAAAGGAGAAAAGGCAAGAAGGCCAAAGAGGGCAGGCAAGCGCCCCATGTCAAGAACTCGCACGCACCCCCTGTAAACTGAGCGCTCGACCGTGTGTAGTGACGCACAGGCGGACAGAAACGGCAAACAAATACATGTGTGCAGAAAGGCATGATCGGCAAACCACAGCGCAAGACATGCGAGGGAAATGAAACGGCGCACAGGCAATCATTTTACAGCTGCAGCTCGCTCCAAAGATTGTTCCAAATGGTTGGTGTAACGTGGGACTTCTGGGATTCCAAGAAAAGTAACTGAGACTCATCGCCTCGACTGGGGGCGTCGGCAACATTCACCTCGGTAGGGACCCGGTGGATCCACGGATCGAAGGTCATCCGTTGCTCAAGGCGTAGGAAATGCTGGACAAGCTAATCGGCCGTATGGTTGTCGCAGGACATGCGAACGAGGGAATGAAGGGCAGCTTCGTTGTCCACATGAAAGAAAATGGCCGTGCCTGAGAGCAGGATCAAAATGGGAAGGATCTCGAGGTGCAAAATGCAATGAGATCCAAAGGTCGCAAGAACTGAAACGGCTGGGGGCTCAAAAGATGAAAGCGGCTGCCCAAAGAAGTCCACAAGGACTCCTCCTATGGAGGGCTTGGAAGCCTCCAAGGCGCCATCTGTGAAAACATGCCAAACAAGGCGGTCTTTGCTGCTGATTGCTCTAGGCATTGAATAGACAAGGGACTGCAAACAGCGCTCCAAAATCTTTACCAGTGATGAAGGGGCTCGAGAGCCCGGCGCCAGGGCAGAAAGCTCATGCAAAGATGAGAGACATCTCGAGCGGTAGCGTCCCGATAACTGACCAGGCGCAAACTGCATGCGGCCTTGCAACTTGCAAGCTTCCTTGGGCAAGAGGGAATGGCTTGTCAAAAGCCTTAGTGTTCGCCACCTCAAAGACCCCTGAAGGGGACCGCGTAAGGTTGCGCCTGAAACACGGCTGCAAAGGGCGGGTTCTTGGAAGGCTTGCCACTGACTTGAAAACCCAGCAAGGTGAAAAGGGACTGAATCAGGCGCGTGGCAGTGGGTGAGCGGCTCGGCGCCACTGCCAGGAAATCGTCGTAAAAACAAGTTCAGGGCAAGCAAAAAAGGCGAGTGCCAAGTGCATGAATGGCTAGGCTAGTGCGCAAAAAGGCGTAAACAGAGGCCAAGCTGCCAAAGGGAATGGTCAGCATACGGTAGTGCTGCGGCTCGTACACACAAATGAATGAGTGTGCTTGGTGTTCAGGCGCAATTGCCAGCTGACGGTAGGCGTCCTGAAGGTTGAAGGCGCAAGGCACCTGAGCGTAGCCGCAACACCTTTTGAGCAAAGCAGCGATGAAATCTGTGTCATGCTAGACAACCTTGTTGGCTGAACCGACGGCAGAGTTCAAAAGATTGAACGTAAAGTCATCAATGGGCCGGCGCTTGTCAGACTGCAAAACATAGAAACGAGGGCTGACGACGGAAGTCTTGGGCACGTCTGGCGCCAAGAAGGGTCGATGGGCCAACCCTGCTGCAACTCCGCAAGGGTAGTGTCAAAAAGTGTTGACGAGCGACCTTCCTGAGAGGAGCACGCGGTTGAAGGACTCTACCAGCGCAGAGTCCAGGACGACCTGGGAGGCCAGAACTCGGACGTTCTGCGGACCACAGCGCAGTCGTCGCGTCTGCGAACTCGATTTCTATCACCAGGTTCAGCTGCGGCGGCAGCATCTTCCCGCAGCGCAGGATGCCCACCATGGTGGGGCGCAGCAGCACGTCCGCGTAGCCGGCCTGGTGCACCGCGCAGGCGATGCGGGGGTCGTCCACTTCGTCGAAACCCTCCATGGCCTTGTTGCGGTTGTACTCTCGGCCCTTGAGCAGGTCATGCACGGCCACGGTGCGGCCGTAGTAGTTCATGTCGTCGCAGCGCTGGCCGTTGGACGCTGGACGAAGCAGGCGGCCAGCGGGTTGGCGCCGTCCGTGTTCCTGACGCGGAAGGCGATCTTGATCGACTTGGGGTCGATGAAGGTCAGCGGGATGCGGCAGACCTGAGAGGTTGTGGGGGAGAACGAGCTAAGCGAGCTGGGGAAGTACTGCGCGTCATGCCGCGCCGTGACGTAGCTGGTGTTGCTCGTCTTCAGCTTGTAGTCCAGGCTCTGCATCAGCTCATCCTGGGCTCCGGCGGTGACTACCTCCATGCTTGTTTATATACACGCATTTTGAGTCGTACGGCGAAGGAAAACTATTACTCTAATGCCTACATCAATGTAGGCACTGGAGTAATAGAGTTTTGTAGCCCAAAACCGTGCAAAAAAAGCTATTCCTCCAGGGTGTACATTTATGTACGGCCTGGAGGAATAGCATTTTGGAGCGCAAAACCGTGCAAACATGCTATTACTCCAGGGTGTACATACATGTACACCCTAGAGTAATAGCATTTTGGAGCGCAAAACCGTGCAAAAAAACTCTCCCCGAGGAGGAGGGTTTTTATTTTTTTTAAGCAGCCTCAATGTCTCGTGCCAGCTGGTCAAAGCTGGGCGGAGGCAGGCTCCGGCGTGACTGCCCGGAACTGGAGCTCGCCCGCGAGCGGACGTCCTGCACGGCCGCGTCCTCACTGCCCTGCTGAGGCCGGAAGAGCGTGTTCTCCAGCACCCAGCCCGTGCCGCGGGCCAGGCCGTAGGCTGCGCCGCCTGCGGCCAGCCCCGCCGTTGCAGCTGCGAACTCCTGCCGCCCCAGCCAGTGTTCCAGCAACCTTGCCCGCGGTGGGCACCAGGCTGCTGCTCCTTCAGCCAGGCCCCCCAGGTACCCAAAGGCTCCGCCCACGCTCTGAGCAGCAACGGCAACCCTCCTCCGCTGCCACGGCCGCCGTCTCCTCAACGGCCTGCGCTGCGCCACGCTCCACCTCCTGCGCGCGCTGCCCCGCCTCGTCCAGGAGGCGCTCCACGTCACTGGTGGGGCGCGGCTGCGAGCCCGCCTATGAGGTCCGCTGCCGCCTGAGCGCCGTCGGCCGTGCTGCGCAGACGTTCCGTGATGGAGGGCGGCCCCTGACCGTTGCTGGCCAGGGCGCCGGCCTCGGGGTCTCCTGCCAGGTCGTCCTCAACAAAGCGGGTTCCGCCGTAGCCTTGGTACCTCCGCGCAAGGCGCACGTCCGTGGCCTCGGCGGGAGTGCGGAAGCCCCTCGAAAATTTGCCCTCAAAGGCGTGTGCTGCAGGGGCCGGGGGTTGGGGTCCTCGCTGGACTGCACGAAATCGTCCAGGTAGAAGTGGCTTGTGACGAACGACGTGGCCTTGCGGTCCGGTTGATCCAGGGGCAGCGGCTCATTCCGCTCAAGGTAGCCCACCACCTGCTCAAAGCGCGGGCGCTGGTTGAAGCCGTGCGCCCGAAGCGTCTTCATTTACTGTTGCGCAACTTCGTCCGCCGCCCGTTCCACGCCCCGGCGCTCGGCGCGCGCGTAGCGCAGCTGGGGGACCTGGCGGCGCACTGCCTCCGTCAGCCGGCTCACGTCGTCCAGGCGCCGCTGCCCGTCCTGGGCTAGCCTGCGCTCGCTTAGCCAGGAGTTGAAGGCCCGGGCCTCCTCCAGCTCTCGCTGGCGCTTCAGCAGCAGCGGCTGCAGGTCGTAACTCGGATACGTCTTGCGGAACCACCGGAGCATCTGCGGCTCGTTGCGGGGCTCTATGGACATCATGCTTTTACACTAGCACGCTTGCGCCTGCGGTCAACCGGTCGTAGGCGGACCGCGCTGCTGCTCTCTTGTGAGCTGAGGCGCCTGGGCCGGCGCCTCCTGAGGCGCCTCCGCCGGTGCCTCCGGTGCGTCAACCGGCCGTCTCAAGTGGAGGCGGCTTTGGCTTGCGCTTCGGGGCAGCCGGCTCAGTAGGCACGTCCTGCTTCGGTTTGTTCTTGCTGCCAGGGGGCCTGCCCCGTCGTTTCGGCTCCGGCGCAGCGTCCGGCGCAGCGTGTGGTGGCTCCTGCGCAGCGTGCGCCTCCGCCTCTTGCGCCTCCGCCTCTTGCGCCTCCGCCCTGTCGTGTTCGGTCGTCTCCATCCTTTTTAATTATACGTGGTCGAGATATAGGACGAACGACAAAGACGACCCGCGAAGCCGGACGACGTTGCCGTCCAGGTCGGTCAGCCGGAAGTGCATGTGCCTCAGGGTGACGGGGCCCCTGAGAGCCATGAAGCGCCCGTCGTCGGAGCCGACGCCGCTCTTCAGCGTGATCTTGGAGAGGATGTCGTCGCCCAGGTTGCCCAGCACGCGGCTGGCGTTGGCCAGCTGGGCGCAGCGCAGGTAGGCCTCGTTGTGCGCCATCATTTTGAAGACCTGCTGCGGAGACGAAGCTCGGGCCCAGCATGTGGTCCACGCTGAAGGGCTTGGTGGGAGAGGCGGGCGGCGCGGCGGGGTAGTCCGCTGCATCTGGGAATTGCTGCCGCAGCTCCAGGTCGTTCAGGATCAGCCGGTTACCGTCGTAGGCAACGCTCAGGCTGTTTGTGGTCTCGCTATAGGTGGCGGTGGCAAAGTTGGAGCTGACCCAGACAGCCAGCCGGGAGCCCGTGTAGGCGGTTTTCGGTAGGAGAGCCCAGTTCAGCGTGCCCAGCGCGGCGTCGACCCAGTAGAGGTAGCGGCCGCGATCAGTCGACAAAAAGCTGTCGGCCAGGCGGATCTTGTAGACGGCGAGCCGGGCGTCGCTCTGCAGGTGCAGCGACTCTCCCAGGTCGACCTCGAAGTCGCTGTCCGCAACGGAGGTGCAGCAGGAGATGTTCTCACACCTCGCGTTGATCAGTGTGGAGCTGGCGAACAGCTTCTGGCCCAGGAAGCTGAGCGCCGCTCCCATCGGCGTCTTTTTCCAATGCGAAGCGCTCTTCGAAGCGTATGTGGAACATTTCCTTCTTTGACTTCAGATAGTAGACGAACAGGAAACTGTAGGGTTCCCTGGGTTCATCTCCAACTTCTTGGACGCCTCCGTGATCTTGCGCTGCTGCAGGATGATGCGGCGCAGCGCCGCCTCGTCCCACTCGTCCCAGTTCGCTTGCTCCCGTTCGGTGTTCACCCCCAGCTCCTCCTCGATGTACTTCTTGACGGGAATCCAGCCGTCATCGATGTCGATGGACGGGCTAAAGATGTAGATTCTCTCAAAAACGCCGCGATACTGCTCCAGAATCAGGCTGATCAGAGTCACGGTTTGGCCCGATTTTGATGGCCCGAGAAAATGCCTGTGCACGGAACCAGGGGCACCACGGGGTCAGAGGATTGTTTGCTCAGGCACAGGAAACAGCTTGATCTTCCCCATCCCTTTGTTTCACTTGCCAAATTCGAAGCCGGGAAGCCGGGCGGCGAGTCCGCCAGCGCGTCGCTGTGTAGCGACGCGCTCACGGAGTTTTCAGGGATAAAACCTAAAGGAAGCCGGGCGGCAAGTCCCGGGAGCGATGCCAGCAGTATGGCATCGCGTCCGGGTTTCTAAAGGGCTGGTATGCAGCTGAAGTACATGGGGAGCAAAGCGTGGTTAGCTCCTCACATGGACCGGCTGCTGGGCGACGTCGCTGTGCTTCACTCTCCCTTCTTCGGTTCTGGAAAGCTGGAGTACTACCTCGCCGCCAGGCGTCCGGGCCTGGAGGTGCGCGAGACCCGGTCTTCCTGCGCTCCTTGCTGCGCCTGGTGGGGCGCAGGGTGGACAGGCGCTTCTACTTCGCGCACCTCCTGCCGGGCGCTCAGAGAGGCCGCGCCGGGCGCCAGAGGCACTGGCACTGAGCAGCGTGCGGCGTCTGCAGCAGCCGTGACCGTGCGGCACCAGGATGCGCTGGCTACGCGCTCTGCCCCAGCCTGGCGCACCAGTGCATCTACGCTGACCCTCCTTACATTTTCCCCGGCCGCAGTATGAACTACTATGGTACGAGGAGGGCCTCGGAGCTGCGAGACGCACTCTTCGTCGTCAGCGTCAACAACGTGCCGGAGGCCCGGGAGCTCTACAGCAGGGCCGACTCCATCACAAGCCTGTGCTCGGGCAAGAACAGTTCCAAGCCCGAGCTGCTCGTAGTGCACCGGGGCAATCCTGCGCCCAGCCCAGGATTGAGGCAATTCTGCAAGGGCAATCCTGCGCCCAACGCAGGATTGAGGGGACAATCCTGTGTATGTCAGCGGCCTGGCGAGGAGCAGGCCGCTGACGGACCTTCGGCGCTGGCCCGGTGATGGTTTTTCAGGAAATACCGAAGACCGAAGTCGGCGCGGGCTCGGCAGGGCTCCGATGCCGGGCAGGTGGCGCGGCCGGGAGGCTCCGACGCCGGGCAGGAATGCTCGAAAGCACAAGTGGCACTTGTGCTTTCGAAGCGGCCGGGTGGAAGGCTCCGATGCCGGGCAGGTGGCGATGCTCGAAGTAGTAAGGAACATCAGCTTATACCAACTATTTAATTTGCGTTGGCCAAACCCGCCAAAACTGCATAATTTTCAACCAGCTAAACTTGTCACCAGCGATGTCACCGCTTCGTCACCGCTCCGTTTTTGGTGCAAAAAGCGCTCAAAACGGCCAACTCCGAAAAGTTCGTTTTTTCGTGTCAGACGTCAAAAGTGGTGCCTGAGCCTCCAAATTCGCTCGTTTTCCGCCGAAAACCGGCTCCAGACGTTCGCCGCGCTCCGAATTCCGTTTTCTGCCCCGAAATTTGGCCTGCGGTCCGTCAGCCCGCCAAGCTTGTCACCACTAATGTCACCGCTCCGTCCGGCTCCGTTTTTGGTGCAAAAGGAGCACTTCCACTTCCTCTCAGTCCTTGCTGGGACCTACGACGACACGGTGCGCAACATCGACATCGACCGCGCGGGCTACCTGCGCCACAGCTTGATCGCGGGCTTCCCAACCGAGCGCGTGCCCAAGATGTCCCTCAGCGGCGCCAGCACCCGTTCGGGCGACCTAGCTCGGTTCACTTTCAAGCGCTCGACGGCACGATGACGGACGTCTTCATCCACCTGATAGCCTATCAGCTGGTGACGCTCTCTGGCACTGGAGTCTCTGTGCTTGACTAGTAAGGATCCATAGCTCGATTGGAAGAGACGCTGCAGCTCTGAAGCTCGGAGACCGCAGGCTCGATTCCACCCGGGCGCGGATCATTATTTCAGACGAGTGCCTTTTGGGAATTCATTTTCCTCCCTCGACCCGAGACGGATCTCCGAGACGGATCTTTCCGCCTCCAGCCCAGTGACCGCCTCTCCTGGGGATGAGAAATTTTCGAGACGGATCTTCTCATTTCCTGGATAGGAAATTCCCTGAGACGGATCTTTCCGCCTCCAACCCAGTGAGCGCCTCTCCTGGGAA
>CAUJNA010000462.1:0-49585 GCA_963377175.1 Effrenium voratum
TGTTGAAGAAATTAAGCGTATAGCAAGGAATCCTGGGGGAATTTCATTGCAGGGTTTCTGCAGGGAATCCCTGCATTCCCTGTATCCCTCTCTTTAGAAGACTTTTCAGCAGTTCTCAGGCGAACCTCTCTCTGTAGAGGGCGTTTTCCAAATGGCTCATATTCTACCTGAGAGGCTTCTAGCACTCGTCCGTCCAGCATTTGACCTCGTCCTGCGAAGGATTCGAAGTATAAAACGCTGCGTGCAGGCGTGTGGCTGCAAAATAGAGACCCCTAGATATGCGCTGCAATTTGGCTCCAGGTTGCATTTCAAGCGATGTCAAGCTTTGCCAAAGGAAACCCCTTTTTCCTTTTTTTCGGGGACCCCTTTTTTTGGGACCCCTTGTTTTCTTTTTTTTTTGTTTTTCTTCGCCCTGCAATGGTTGGCTCGCTTGAAATGCAACCTGGAGCCAAATTGCAAGCATATCTAGGGGTCTCTATTTTGCAGCCACACGCCTGCACGCAGCGTTTTAGACTTCGAATCCTTCGCAGGACGAGGTCAAATGCTGGACGGACGAGTGCTAGAAGCCTCTCAGGTAGAATATAAACCATTTGGAAAACGCCCTCTACAAGAGAGAGGACTTGCGTACAGAGCTTGTGAGGGAATCGAATCAAGTTGTGCATCATGTCGCTCGACAGTCATCCGCACAGCCATGTTGCGCCGCATATCAGCCGGAGCGGGCCGGCGGGTGGCTGACGTCTTGGGCCAAATCAACGGGAAGGAAACAGGTGGCCTTGCGGAAAACTGAATTGGAATTGCGACCACTTGGACTGGGCTTCCCCCTGCTGTTGGAGGGAGGGCGGTGGCGGCAAGCGGCGCGGCTCAAGTTCTGCGGGACGTGCTGGGCCACAGGGTCTGGGGGCTGCACAGGGCCTACCTTTGCCTTGCAGCCCTTGCTCTCCTCCTCCCCCACCTCTCATCCCCAAATTCCCCTCATTCCACTTCAACCCCCTTCCCCCCACCCACTATCCTTTCCCCATCCTATCCCCCCCCCCCACGCATCCACCCCCATGGCGGGCTTCATGGAGCTCAAGCGGTGAAGCTCTCTCTGCAGAGCCCAAATGGTTTATATTCTACCAGGAGACCTTTGCGGTGAAGCGGGCCATGCGCCTCGGACACTTGTACTCCGCGCAGCCGCCGGTGTTGGTGGGCGTGGCTCCCAGGGTCTGCCGGCCAGCGCCTGGAAGTTGTGGATCAGGCTGTAGTGGCCGCTGTGCAGGAGAAGCAGCACGGTGTGCGTCCACAGGGTTTTGCCACACGAAGACGAAGACCTCCACCCGCCCGGCGTTGCGGAGCTCGAAGGCCTCGATGTCGTCGAAGCCACGGGGCGGTCCGTCGGCAGGCCAGAGAAGTCCACCCCCGTGTCGGCCAGAGCGGGCTGCCCCCGCGGGGCGACGTCCGCGGCGGGTCACGAAATGGCAGAGATTGCTCTGCGCAACATCGGGCGCAGGGCCAAGCATAAGGTGACCCGCCCGGAAATCAAGGTTGGGGACATGGTTCGGATCAGGTTGAGCTGATCGACAATTTTCCCACCGCCCGTACCACGTGATGTCGCTCTCGAACCAGCGCAGGGCAAGTTCAGTGCAGATCTCGCTCACCTCTTCCAGACTTCCTGCGAGTGCTCGGTATCAGAAATTCATCAGCTCCTTGAACTCCCTCTTGTACACGTTGGCCGGCACCTCCAGGGCTTGGAACACCTTCTTCATGCCCGCCGCGGTGCTCGCAAGACGGTCCTTCAGCGGCTCCGCGGCCACTGTCAGCGCATCGATGGCCACCAGCATGAAG
Source organism: Effrenium voratum (assembly GCA_963377175.1). Classification (NCBI taxonomy): domain Eukaryota; class Dinophyceae; order Suessiales; family Symbiodiniaceae; genus Effrenium; species Effrenium voratum. The sequence goes on from CAUJNA010000462.1 coordinate 1,825, forward strand.
GGGTAGGGCTAACGCCTTCACCTCCTCTCTGGAGATGCTGGGGTCGCGCTCTCTCTGTTATTTGTGAAATCTAAAACCGCCCACAGCGCATCTTCAGAGGTTATCATTCAGCAAATGTGGATTCTGCGAAAATTTGGTGGTTTTGCGCGGTGCGGCCACAGCCCTTCTGCTTGCACTTCTGCAAGGGTTTTCAGCTTGCTTCAATCTGCAGGCAAAACGGGTCCTAGTCGCATTCTGTGCGTCTCGGAAGTTTAAGTTGCCCAGGCTAAAGTGCTGTTTCTGGCCTTGTAAGTGCGTTTCTGTTGCGGAGCTTTGTGGCTCGAAAAGCATGATAAGTGCTTTCTAAGCGCAACGGTAACTCATAGCAGAAGGGTGGAATTCTCTTGGCCTCATTTGCTGCATGTGAGCCTTGGGTTGCGTCTCCGTCAATCCTCCGGCAACAGGATTGCTGTGCTGGGTTAGGGCAGCCGCAGATAGGCCAGCGCGTATACTTCAGCTGCCGGCTTCCGGAACTTGCGTAACGCAAAAGGACGAATGGGGAAGATCAAGCTTTTCCCCACGCCTGAGGACACCAGCAAGCAAGCCTCGGACCCCGTGGTGCCCCTGGTGCCATGCACGGGCATCTTCCTTGGGCCCAGCAAGTCGGGCAAAACTGTGGCGCTCATCAGTCTCATCCTGGAGCAGTACAAGGGCGTGTTTGAGCGGATCTACGTTTTCAGCCCAAGCGTCAACATCGATGATGGCTGGATCCCCGTCAAGAAGTACTTCGAGCAGGACCTGGGGGTGAACACGGAGCGTGAGCAGGCTTACTGGGACGAGTGGGATGAGTCCGCCTTGCGGCGCATCATCCAGCAGCAGCGCAAGATCACGGAAGCGTCCAAGAAGTTGGAAATGATGAAACTGTACCAGGTGCTTGTAGTCATCGACGACTTTGCTGACACGCCGCAACTCCACAAGCCGCACGGCGCCCTTGACACGCTCTTCATCCGAGGCCGTCACATGCAGATCAGCACCTGGGTGAGCTCGCAGAAGCTGAGGCTCATCAGTGCAGCCGTGCGGGTCAACATGCAATTCCTCTGCTGCTGGAGGCTGCGCAACCAGCACGAGCTGGACGCCGTCATCGAGGAGCTGAGCGCCCTGCCGAAGGAGCAGCTGTACCGGCTGTATGAGCAGGCGACCCGAGAACCTTACAGCTTCCTCTTCGTGTACTACCTGAAGCCGAAGAACGAAATGTTCTACAAGCGCTTCGAAGAGCGTTTCGCGCTTGAAAAAGACGCCGATGGGAGCGGCGCTCAGCTTCCTGGGCCAGAAGCTGTTCGCCAGCTCCACGCTGATCAACGCGAAGTGTGAGAACATCTCCTGCTGCACCTCCGTCGCAGCCGTCCAGCCGCCCGTCGTCCGCCGGACGGGCGGGTTCCTAAAGAAAAGGATGACCACTATCTACGTGGACTGCCGCAAGAGAGTGGCCGGCTCGGACAGCGACTTTGAGGTAGACCTGGGAGAGTCCCTGCACTTGCAGAGCGACGCCCGGCTTGCCGTCTACAAGATCCGCTTGGCCGACAGCTTTTTGTCCACGGACCGGGGCCGCTACCTCTACTGGGTTGACGCCGCGCTGGGCACGCTGAACTGGGCGTTGTTGCCCGAGGGCGCGTACACGGGCGCACGGTTGGCCGCCTGGATCAGCTCCAACTTTGCCACCGCCACCTATAGCGAGACCACGAACAGTCTGAGCGTTGCCTACGACGGCAACAGGCTCATTCTGAACGACCTGGAGCTGCGCCAGCAATTCCCTGATGCCGCGGACTACCCTGCTGCGCCGCCCGCCTCTCCCACCAAGCCCTTCAGCGTGGACCACATGCTGGGCCCGAGCTTTGTTTGCGGCGGGCAGCAGGTCTTTGAGTTCGTCCGCATGATGGCGCACAACGAGGTCTACCTGCGCTGCGCCCAGCTGGCCAACGCCAGCAGAGTGCTGGGCAACCTGGGCGACGACATCCTCTCCAAGATCAGGCTGAAGAGCGGAGTGGGTACCATTGTGGAGACGGGCTCAGACGACGGGCACTTCATGGCCCTCAGGGGCCCGGTTACCCTGAGGCACATGCGCTTCCGCCTGACCGACCTGGACGGCAACGTCGTCCGGCTTCGCGGGTCGTCTTTGTCGTTTGTGTTATATCTTGACCACGTATAATTAAATGGAGCCGACCGAACAAGAGGCGCAAGAGGAGGCGCAAGAGGTGCCACACGCTGCGCCACACGCTGCGCCACACGCTGCGCCACACGCTGCGCAGGACGCTGCGCCGGAACCGAAACGGCGGGGCAGGCCCCCTGGGAGCAAAAACAAACCGAAGCAGGACGTGCCTACTGAGCCGGCTGCTCCAAAGCGCAAGCCAAAGCCGGTTGAGACGCCGGCGGAGGCGCCAGCAGAGGCACCGGCGGAGGCGCCGGCGGAGGCACCGGCTGAGGCACCGGCTGAGGCACCGGCTGCACCGGAGCCGCCTCAGCTCACAAGAGAGCAGCAGCGCGCCCTGCGCATGCTGGAGAGGCAGTCCGCTTATGACCGGCTGACCACAGGCGCAAGTGTACTGGTATAAAAGCATGATGTCCATAGAGCCCCGCAACGAGCCGCGGATGCTACGGTGGTTCCGCAAGACGTACCCCAGTTACAACTTGCAGCCGCTGCTGCTGAAGCGCTACCGAGAACTGGAGGAGGCGCGGGCCTTCAACAATTGGCTAGGCGAGCGCAGGCAGGCGCAGGAGGGGCAGCGGCACTTGGACGACGTGAGCCGGCTGACGGAGGCCGTGCGCCGCCAGGTACCCCAGCTGCGCTACGCGCGGGCCGAGCGCCGGGGCGTGGAACGGGCGGCGGGCGAAGTTGCGCAACAGTAAATGAAGACGCTTCGGGCGCACGGCTTCAACCAGCGCCCGCGATTTGAGCAGGTGGTGGGCTACCTTGAGCGGAATGAGCCGCTGCCCCTGGATCAGCCGGACCGCAAAGCCACCTCGTTCATCACAAGCCACTTCTACCTGGACGATTTTGTACAGTCCAGCGAGGACCCCAACCCTCGGCCCCTGCAGCACACGCCTCTGCAGGCAATTCCCGAGGACGGCTTCCGCACTCCCGCAGAGGCCACGGACGAGGACGTGCGCCTTGCGCGGAGGTACCAAGGGTACGGCGGAACCCGCTTTGTTGAGGATGACCTGGCAGGAGACCCCGAGGCCGGCGCCTGGGCCAGCAACGGGCAGGGGCCGCCCTCCATCACGGACCGTCTGCGCAGCACTGCAGACGGCGCGCAGGCGGCAGCGGACCTCATAGGCGCAGGGGCGGCGGGGCTCGCAGCCGCGCAGGCCTTCCGCTCTCAGCTGCCCCAGGACGCAGCTGAGTACGTGCGCCTGAACGTGCTGCCCGTCCGGGCCAGGCGCAGCCGCCTCCGCAGATCATAGGCCGGCCCAGTGACGTGGAGCGCCTCCTGGATGAGGCGGGGCAGCGCGCGCAGGAGGTGGAGCGTGGCGCAGCGCAGGCCGTTGAGGAGACGGCGGTTGTGGCTGCGGAGGAGGGTGAGGTTGCCGTTGCCGCCGAGGGCGTGGGCGGAGCCTTTGGGTACCTGGGGGGCCTGGCAGAAGGAGCAGCAGCCCTGGCGCCCGCCGCGGGCGAGGTTGCTGGAACGCTGGCTGGCGCGGCGGGAGTTGGCGCGGCGGCAACGGCGGGGCTGGCCGTGGGCATCGCAGGCGGCGCAGCCTATGGCCTCGCCCGCGGCACGGGCTGGGTGCTGGAGAACACGCTCTTCCGGCCCCAGCAGGGCAGCGAGGACGCGGCCGTGCAGGACGTCCGGTCCGCCAACAACATGAATGACGCCACGCAGCCCCAGCACTTCACGCTGCGCTCAGGCAGCAGCACTTCAGGCAGCCCCGCAAGCAGCCGCGCCTCCTCGCAGTCCGGCTTCCGCGTGCAGGCGCAGTCCAACACGCCGCGCCCCTTCTCCTGGGGCCTGAACCCCGTGGCCCTGCCCCTGTCCCAGAGCTCGCGGGCGAGCTCCAGTTCCGGGCAGTCACGCCGGAGCCTGCCTCCGCCCAGCTTTGACCAGCTGGCGCGAGACATTGAGGCTGCTTAAAAAAATGCGCGGTTTTGCGCTGAAAAAATGCTATTAGTCTAGTGCCTACGTAAATGTAGGCACCGGACTAATAGCTCGTTTTGCACGGTTTTGCGCCACAAAAACGCTCTTCTCTTCTTCCAGTGCCTATATCAATATAGACACTGGAAGAATAGTTTTTTCCTTCGCCGTACGAGTCAAAATGCGTGTATATAAACAAGCATGGAGGTAGTCACCGCCGGAGCCCAGGATGAGCTGATGCAGAGCCTGGACTACAAGCTGAAAACAAGCAACACCAGCTACGTGACGGCGCGGCATGACGTGCAGTACTTTCCCAGCTCGCTGAGCTCCTTCTCCCCCACAACCTCTAGGGTCTGCCGCATCCCGCTGACCAGCGGCACGTCCTTCATCGACCCCGAATCCATCAAGATCGCCTTCCGCGTCAGGAACACGGACGGCACCAACCCGCTGGCCCCAGCCACGCCCAACCCCGCCTGCTTCGTCCAGCGCGTCCAGGTCTTCGCCAACGGCCAGCGCTGCGACGACATCAACTACTACGGCCGCACCATGGCCGTGCACGACCTGCTGAAGGGCAGAGAGTACAACCGCAACAAGGCCATGGAGGGTTTCGACGAAGTGGACGACCCGCGCATCGCCCGCTCGGTGCACCAGGGCGGCTACGCGGACGTGCTGCTGCGCCCCACCATGGTGGGCATCCTGCGCTGCGGGAAGATGCTGCCGCCGCAGCTGAACCTGGTGATTGAAATTGAGTTTGCGGACGCCACCACTGCGCTGTGGTCCGAGAACGCCGGCGCGCACCCGTCCGGCGCCACGCTGAGCACCGGACTTTGAGATTCCAGAACGTCCCGGCGAGTGTTTTCTGGCCTTCCCAGGTCGTTTCCTGGACTCCTCCGCTGCGCTGGTGGAGTCCTTCAACCGGGTGCTCCTCTCAGGAAGGTCCCTGGTGTTCAGCTACCCCACGGTGCACACGCAGCAGTCCTGCGTCCCGAACGGCGTGGCGGAGCACAACGTCACCGTGGCGCGCGCCTTCACGAAACTCATGGGCGCGTTTGTGACCTTTTGGGACAACGACGCGGGCTCCAAGATACTTGCTGGCCAACCCGGGGCAGGACGTGGCCCCCATCGGCGCGGCCAGGCAGGAGGACAGCCTCCTGGAGTCTCAGATGCAGCTGGCTGGGCAGCCTGCAGTACCCTCACAACCCCATGAAGGGAGCCTCGGAGCACTTCCACTTCCTCTCCGTCCTTGCGGGCACTTACGACGACACGGTGCGCAACATCGACATCGGCCGCGTGGGCTACCTGCGCCACAGCTTCATTGCCGGCTTTCCCACCGAGCGCGTGCCCAAGATGCCGCTGAGCGGTGTCAGCACCCGCTCGGGCGACCTTGCCCGGTTCACCTTCAAGGGCCTGGACGGCACGATGACGGACCTGTTCATCCACCTGGTGGCCTACCAGCTGGTGACGCTCTCCGGCACGGGCGTCTCTGTGCTGGACTAAAAAAAAAGTCCGCTGCCCCAGCAAAACCACGGAAAAAATGGACTTGTTTCCAGGCCCCTCGGATTAGGCCAGAACGGCCTAATCCGGAATGCTCAGCCGCTCCGCAAGCTCTGCCGTGGCCGCGCGCGCTATCTCGTCGCACAGCGCAGGAACGCTGTAGAGCAGCTCGCGTGGCTGCTGGCTGACCCTCTCGTACTGCCCCTCCATCAGCCGGGGCCCCCGCTGCGCAGCCCGGAGCCGTCCTGCCACGCGCCGCAGCGGCTGCCGGGCCTGCACAGGCCTCGCCTCGGTCTCCAGCGCATGTTGGTCCACAGCCGCGTCTGCTTCCTGTACGGAGGTCCGTACTTGCAGTAGGTCACGTCCACCCAGGGCAGGCGCTCCATGAACGGGCGGGTCTTCAGCAGCCCGGTGGCCGGGTTCTCAATGGCCCACATGGGAGGGTCCAAGTGTGCGATGATTTCGATGGTTCGAAGGACCAGGGCATCAGCTTCTAGCAACCGCCGCGGCCGGGTGGTCAGCGCCCTGGAGTACTCGGTGCACACGGGCGATGCCGAGACAAACTGGAAGTGTCCGGGCGGAAAGGCTGCGCGGTAATCCCATTGCAGAATGTTGCAGCAGATGGAGGGCTCAAACTTGGGCAACAGGTCAAGGCTCACAACTTCCCAGCCTTCCGCCTCGAAGGCTCGTCCCACTGAGCCGGTGCCCTTGAAGAGCTCCAGCAGCGCGGGCATCCGTTTCTTTAAAGCCGGACCGCCCCCACCGTCCCCGCAGCAAGCCACCGAACACTTCCAAAACGGGGTTGGCCCGCACGTCTGGTCGGACGAGACTGGACCCGCCAAGCTGCTGTTCTGCTGCGACCCCTTTTTTTTTTTTTTCCCCCCCCACTTTTTTTTTTTTTTTTTTTTTTCAAGTTTTTAGAGACCTTCTACTCTCCTCCTCTCTAGAACTTCCCCCTCTCCTTATTCCCCCCACCTCCCCTCTCTCGGCTCTCCACTCCCCTCCCCCTAGACTCCCCTCCCCCCTCTCCCCCCAACTTCTCCCCCCCCCTCCACCTAGAAGGTTGCCGGAGGTGGCTCGGCTGCAGCCGTTGTAGAGGTGGCGCAGCGTGAAGTGCTCAGAGCGCGTGTCCAGGTGTACCCTGCCTTGGAGCGTCAGGCCCTGGCTTGACGCGTAGGTGAGCGCGTGGGCAAGGCGCGTCTGGCTTGAGAGCTCTCGCGGGGTGAGCTCGGCGCCGCTCTCCAGTGCGATGTTGTCCCCGCGGGCCGCGACTGTCACGAACGTGCCTTTCTTGATGGCTCCGCCCGCTCCGATGAGCTTCAGGCCCGGCCACACGCGCATGGGTTGCGACTTGTTTTGTTCGGCGGTGTCCGGGTCTTCCTCTGGCTCCACGAGCTGCGCGTTCGCCGGGGCCAGGCGACGGTTCGCGTCCGCGTTGACCGCTGGGCGTGGCTGATCGTGAGTGTGGTGTCCGGCACGCCTGGCTTGCGCGGAAAGGCCGTCGCGCCGTCTGCAAAGCTTCCTCTAGGGGCATTTCGTCCGGCTCATCCACACGTAGGCTCCGCACGAGGTCGAAGATGCGGCGTCGCTGCGCTTGTTCTCCGTCAGCTCGTGCCGCCAGCCGCCCGCAAGGTCCAGCATCAGCTGGCTGTGTCGCAGCGGCTTGTTGACGGGCGTGCCGGCCCAGGTGTCCAGCACGGCCGGGAGCTGCCGGAAGTCGCCCACCAGCAGGAACCGCACGTCGTGGTTCAGGGACACGCGCGCGATGTCCGCCCACAGGCCCATGTCGAACTGCGTGACCTCTTCCACCAGCAGCCAGTCCAGGCGCTGCACGCTGGTTTCCCGCACGTACTTGCGCACCCAGTGGTCGGCCGTCTTCGCGCCGGCGCCCAGGTTCTGCACGGCGCTGTGAGTCTTGCTGATGAGGTGCACTACCTCACCGCGCTCCCGCAGCTTGGTCACGATGGTCCGCGCCAGGTGCGTCTTGCCTGTGCCGGGCAGCCCGGTGAGCAGGAGCGTTCGGCCGGCCAGGCAGTGCGCCACAGGGTCGGCCACGTCCGTCCAGCCGGCGGCCCTTGCTGGCGGCTCCGCCTGCATGCAGGGCGGCGCGTGCTTGCCTCGCAGCGGCTTCGTCGTCTCCTCGTGGCGGAATTTGGGCTTACCGTCTGGGTACGTGTTGTGGACGAGCCGCTCCAAGTTGTCTCGGAACTTCCGCGGCATGCCCTGCAGCACCACGCAGTCCGTTTTCACCTGCCTGATGTACTTTGGCGGAAGGCCCAGTTCTCGTCGGATGCGTGCCACCATCGTCGCCTCGAAGCCGAGCACGCAGTCGTGGATGGCGTTGTTGTGGATTGAGCGGGTGGTGATGAAGTCCCACACGTACCGGCCTTCGCCGACGTAGAATACCTGCCTGGTGTCGGCCCCTGTCGCGTCCAGCTCGTTGCTGCTGCTGCGCAGCGTGTACGACTTGTTGCTGTCGTGCGCCATGAGCCCGATCATCGAGTTCACTGCAAGCTTTGCCATATGTTCTTCGCCCTCGGGCCAGGCCTGCTCCATGACGTCCTGCGCCGGCGCCAGGCACTCCGCGGTGACGTGGCTGGCCGCGTTCATCGTGTGGAGCACGTCGGACCACTGCGCCACGCCGCAGCGCAGCATGTAGTCCAGCGAGACCTTCGGGTACCAGCCCGGCCCCACGTAGGGCAGCAGCGTCACGGGGGCATCGCGCCCCCGATTTTGCTGGTCCACAAACGAGAGGTCTGCGAGGTGCCCGGGCCGCGCCGGCTCGATGTTGTCGGCCGGGCAGAAGATGGGCAGCGGGAACGGTGCGTTGGCCAGCCCGTTCCTGCGGCAGCGCGCCACGTCCACGCCTTCGAGCGGTCCGCTGCCCGGGGCCCGCGCCTGGAACACTAACGGAGGCTGCTTGGGAGAGCGTACGTACGCGTCGTAGACCGCGTGAACCGCGACTCCAGCGACGTGGGCTGCATGCTTTCGGTCTGGGTCTTCATCTGGTGGCACTCAAAGCAGAGCGCCTGGGAGCGCTGCTGCTGCCCGGCGAAGGCCTGCCGCACCGGCACGATGTGGTCGAACTCCGCGCACCCGGCGCCGATCTGCTGCCCGCAGGCGGCGCACTTGCCTCCCTGCTCGGCCAGCAGCAGCTTCTTCTGCCGCTGGATCGGGGTGATCCTCGGCGCCTTGACCAGCGTGGAGAAAGCCTCGAAGCTCAGCGAGGCCAGCCTCTGCCCGCGGTAGTGCAGCCCCAGCCCCTTGGCCCATGCCTGCAGCAGCTCCCAGTCCTCGGGCAGCTCACGGATCACGCACTGCCCGCCCTTGGCGCGCAGCTTCAGGCCCGAGAACCGCACGAGCGAGCGGAGCGTGACCTGCGGGTTGTGCTCCGCGAGCAGCAGCTGCCGCCTCGTCTCCCGTAGGTCCGTCGTGTGGAAGTGACCCGGCTTGATCTCGCCCCGCCACGGGCTCCACTCCTCCAGCGGCGGCACGGTCTGCTTCGGGTCGCGCCGGTACATGACCAGCGCGCAGCCCATCTGCTCCAGCACCGGCCGGGCGTTCCGGTAGAAGAAGGCGTGCCCGTCGTAGTAGGTGAACACCACGGTCTTGGTCTCCCGCTGCGCTGGCTCGAAGCGGTCCAGGGGCTCGCCTGTGTTGGAGATGAGGACCATGGGCGCGTTGCGCCACGCGCAGAAGGCTCGTATCTCCACCGGCGAGATGCCGTGCGCGCGCCAGTCGTGCTCTGCAAGGGCGTCAAAGTCTCCGCAGACCTCCTCGAAGGGCACGCCCAGGAGTTGAGCCAGCTGCCGCGGCACGCAGGCGTTGTCCCCGGAATCCTCGAATGCGCGTTCCAGGATACTGTTGAAGCACGGCAGTTGGTACGACACGCGGCGCAGGCCTCGCAGCCTCTGCCGCAGGATGGTTTCTACGTGTACGCGGCTGTTCCGGTATTGCGTCGTCTCCGAGGACACCACCCACTCCCCCTCCGGGTCGTATAAGTACGTCTCGTCGCTGAGTTCCATGATGGGCGCCCTGCCGGCGGCGCGGTCCTCGTCCTCCGCGGTTATCAGCCGCAGCGTCTCCTGCTTGACGTTTTGCAGTATTTGCTGCTCCGACAGCCAGTCGGGCTGCCGGCTGGCCTCCCCACCCAGGACATTTGCGGGGAGCCAGTCCCTGCGCTCGTAAGCCCGGCCCGCGTTTTTGCCGGCCCGCCGCATCCCCCTGATGACCACTGGGATGTGTGCTACGTGCTGCGAGTACTTGTTCTTGAAGAACCGCCTCCCTTGGTTCGTCAGCTGGTAGGTGCCGTCCTCCCGCAGCCGCCGCACTAGGCCCCGCTGCCCGTTCTGCAGTAGCACGTAGTCGGCCGCACCCTCCCTGACCAGCGGCTGCCTTGGGTCGAAGGTCCTCGACTCTGGCTGCCGCCCGAGCATGCCGAAGTAGGCCTCCCCGGCCCTGGTAACGCTCCCGTCCGCGCGCTGGAGCAACGCGTAGGCGCCTCGGCCCCGCCTCAAGCCCAAGACACGGCTTCCGTCATCCGTGTCCCGGGCCCTCGATCCGGCCTCGACCGCCTGCCTGATGTTCTCTCGTTGTGTTGCCCAGGATGCCATTGTTGTCGATTGCTTTTCTTAGGCCGGCGGAAAAAAAGTGGTCCGGGCAAGGTGGCCGCCCCGGCCCTGAAGTTCTGTTGGTTCCCCAGCCCTCTTCGCGGGTTTTCTCGAGGCCCCCAAACGGGTCTCTGCGGGCGCGTTCTTTTGCGTCGGGGATCCACGGTTAAAAGGAACGTGGTTTTAGAAGGGACAAGAGTCCCTGCGCCGGCCTTCGCCTGCAGGTCGCGGACCTCGAGGACCAACCCGCACTGCTTGCCCATGATCCAGACCTGCCGGGCCTCGACGCGGGCCTGGCACTCGCAACCGGCCAGAGTCTCGGGCCTCCGGATCCTGTTTCCGTCAGCGTCCCAAAAGCGCACATTGCGCAAGTCCAGCTTGCACTTCAGGAAGGTCGTTCCCTGACGCGACTCCTTGAGGCAGCTTTGCCACCTGTCCTTCACGTTCTTGTCGTCCCATCGCGCCGATAGTTCGCCAACGCATCTCTTCTCAAAGTCATCCCAGGCCGCCCAGGCCTCGGAATCCCTCTCCATCGCAAAGCAGACGTTCTGCCGAGGCCCTTGGTCCTCGCCGAAACTGCTGGGCTCCCAGAGGACGCTGGTCCACTCGGACTGCCAGACGATAGGCTTCCCCTCAGACCTCAAGGGCGCCGACTTGGCTCCCTTAAAACTGGTCTGGACCTCGCCAATGGCGAATGTGGCGGTAATAGTCATCTGATGCCGGCGTTTTTTTTTAGTATGGTGGCAAAAAAAGGTGGTCCGACCAAGGTATCGACCCCGGCTCAAGCGGCTCGGATTTTGGCATGGCATGATTTTGCATGGTTTTTGCATGACATTTGCTCGGTGTGCGTGGTTTTGCATGGTTTTGGCATGGAATTTGCTTTTGTTTGCGCCCTGACCCCTGTCTTGAGGAAGGTGACGCCGTGACGGAGACGTTGTCGTGTCGTGTGTTGGGGGGGGGGCCACTGTGAAAGTGGCGGCCACTGTACAAGTGGCGGGGCGGGGGGGCCACTGTGAAAGTGGCGGCCGCTGTACAAGTGGCGGGTGGTGCGACCACTGTTCAAGTGGCAGGCCACTGTACAAGTGGCATGGAGGGGGCCACTGTGAAAGTGGCGGCCACTGTACAAGTGGTTGAGCGTGCGCTTTAGGGCAGTGTCGAGGATCGAAGGTTGTGACGTGCTATTTGAGCAAATGGCGGAGTTGCGTGACTTGACCTTGACATTTTTATTTTTCATGATTTTGTGGCATGTGGTTGTCTGGAACGATTCATGTGGACCCAAGCTGCCGAACAGGCAGCGGGAGGGTGCCGAGCAGGCGCCGGGGGGGGGGGGTGCCGAGCAGGCACCGGGGAGTGCCGAGCAGGCACCGGGGAGTGCCGAGCAGGCACCGGGAGGGTGCCGAGCAGGCACCGGGGGGGGGGTGCCGAGCAGGCACCGGGGAGTGCCGAGCAGGCACCGGGGAGTGCCGAGCAGGCACCGGGGAGTGCCGAGCAGGCACCAGGAGCTGTCACAAGCTTGGGGGGGATGGAGCTGTCACAAGCTCGGGGGGGTGGAGCTGTCACAAGCTCTGGGGGCTACGCAGGCCCCAGCTGCTTGGCAGGAAGGTTGGCTGACGTCGAGAGGATGTGCTCGTTTTTTTTTGGCCGGCATGTGCATTGAACTTGACGGGATACAATTTTTTGAGGCATCTCCACGGGTGCGAGGGTCTTGAAGAGACATCAAACCTTGTAGGAACACGGCCTGGGTTTTGAAGACTTGTGCACTGAACTTGGCATGTTTTTTGAGCATGACACGGATTTTGAGGGCAAATATCGCGTTTTTTTGGCGGCGTGGCGTTGTAGCGTGGGTGCAAAGGCCGTGCGGACCTCCCCGGGCCCGCATGGCTGCGAGAGCGGAAAAAAGGATCCTGTTGGCGTTCCCCGGGTGTCCCCTGTCACCCGGCTCTGTTCTGGCGCGCCCCCCCTCGTCCCCCGAGTGCCCTGAACAGGCGTTCTTGCGGAAAAAAATTGCGTTTTTGCGTTTTTGCGTTTTCTGAAAATTTCGTTTTTGCACGGTTTTCACGCATGGATTTTCTTGCCGTGACACGTCTCTTTTTGCACGTGACGTTGGTTGTGGACTTGAGGGAACGGGACGTGCTGCAGCCCCTTTTTTTTTGGAGGGGGCAGCGAGGCTGTTCGCCGGGAGCCTGGCTGTGCTGCGACCCTCCGCCCTAAATGGCAAGCCGTTTTTGTCCCCTTAACCCGCTCATCCTTGTTTTCATCGAGACCTTGATGTCTGAGGTTGAACCCCGTGACTTTGAGAGACCGTGACCTTGAGCCGGCCGCAACCTCGGAGAGTTGAAGGGGAGCCAGGGTACTTAGGGCACTTGGGTCCTTGTCCTGTGGCTTGTGCGGTTGGGGTGGTTGATTTTTTGTCTTCTTCTTTTTTCTTGAGTTTTTCCCCTTCTTTCTTTTGTTTTTGAAGAAGAAGAATCAACTGAAGAATACAAGCAAAAAAAACGTACCAAATACGGAACCCATCAAAGACGCCACCAAAAAACGGAGCCCGTAAAAAAAAAACATGGTGGTGCCCCGGAGGCGCCCTACCTCTCCCCGGCGGTGCCCCGGTACCCCCTCTCCCCGGCCCAGGTGCCCTAGGTGCCCTGGGTGCCCTGCGCCCTCTCCCCGGTGCCCCGGCCCCTAGGTGCCCTAGGTGCCCTGGGTGCCCTGCCCCCTCTCCCCGGCCCAGGTGCCCCAGGTGCCCTAGGTGCCCTGGGTGCCCTGCCCCCTCTCCCCGGCCCAGGTGCCCCAGGTGCCCTAGGTGCCCTAGGTGCCCTGCCCCCTCTCCCCGGCCAAGGTGTCCCCAGGTGCCTAGGTGGGCTTAGGTGCCCTGCCCCCTTCTCCCGGCCCCGGGTTCCCCCCCCCGGTGCCCTAGGTGCCATAGGTGCCCCCAGGTGCCTAGGTGCCCTGGGGCACTCTCCCCTCCCCCCAGGTGCCCTACTATGGTGCCTAGGTGCCCCCTCTCCCCGGGCCCCCGGTCCCCCCAGAGTGCCTAGGTGCCTAGGTTGCCCTAGGTGCCCCCCCTTTAGGTTGCCCCCCCCCTAGGTGCCCTAGGTGCCCTGGGTGCCCTGCCCCCTCTCCCCGGCCCCGGCCCCTAGGTGCCCTAGGTGCCCTAGGTGCCCTAGGTGCCCTAGGTGCCCTGGGCCCTGCCCCTCTCCCCGGCCCCGGCCCCTAGGTGCCCTAGGTGCCCTAGGTGCCCTAGGTGCCCTAGGTGCCCTAGGTGCCCTGCCCCCCTTTTTTCCCCCGAGCAGGGTCCCGGGGCACCCAGGGCACCTAGGGCACCTAGGGCACCTAGGGCACCTAGGGCACCTAGGGCACCTAGGGCACCTAGGGCACCTAGGGCACTTAGGGCGCTTCTGGGGCGGCCGCGGCTCAGGTCAGTAGGGCACCTAGGGCACCTAGGGCACCTAGGGCACCTGGGCCGGGGAGAGGGGGCAGGGCACCCAGGGCTCCTAGGGCACCTAGGGCACCTAGGGCACCTAGGGCACTTAGGGCGCTTCTGGAGCGGCCCCGGCTCAGGTCAGTAGGGCACCTAGGGCACCTAGGGCACCTAGGGCACCTAGGGCACTTCTGGGGCGGCCCCGGCTCAGGTCGGTAGGGCACCTAGGGCACCTAGGGCACTTAGGGCGCTTCTGGGGCGGCCCCGGCTCAGGTCGGTTACATCCTGGCGAAGACGACCCTGGCAGGGCACGTAGGGAAACGGGTCTGGAGGGGTTTCGGATTTTTTTCAATGGTCTGCCCAACGGGCCCGGGTGGATTCGTTTTTCAATGGTTCACCCAACGGGTCTGGAGGGGGTTTCGGATTTTTTTTGCAATGGTCTGCCCAACGGGCCCGGGAGGATTCGTTTTTCAATGGTTCGACCAACGGGTCTGGAGGGGTTTCGGTTTTTTTTCAATGGTCTGCCCAACGGGTCTGGAGGGGTTTCGTTTTTCAATGGTCTGCCCAACGGGCCCGGGCGGATTCGTTTTGGATTTTTTTTTTCAATGGTCTGCCCAACGGGTCTGGAGGGGTTTCGGAATTCTTTTTCAATGGTCTGCCCAACGGGCCCGGGGGGATTCGTTTTTCAATGGTTCGCCCAACGGGTCGCACCTAGGGCGCTTCGGGTGGGATCTGCCCGGCGCCGGGGACCCTGCCAGGGGGGCACTTCTGGCGGGACCCAGCCCCGGCTCAGGTCGGTTACATCCTGGCCAAGAGGACCCTGGCAATTCAGGTCCTGGTTGAGAGGATCACCCAGGGCACCTAGGGCACCTGGGCGGGACCCGCCCCGGCTCAGGTCGGTAGGGCACCCAGGGCACCTAGGGCACCTGGGGGTCAGTTACGGGCGCGCTCGCTTACGTCTGACATCCACGATAAAAAGAACGCAGTTTTTCACCTGCAGGTCGCGGACCTCCACCAGGCCGCATTGCTTGCCCTAGTGGCGATGGCAGTCATCTTGACTCTTGCTTGCCGGTCCTTTTTCTATAGGGCGGACAACAAAATGGTCCGACTAAAGGGACGGCCCTCGGCTCACGCGGCTCGAGGGCCGCCATTTCCGGAAAAAAACGCCATTTTGTTTGTTTTTCCGTAAATTCAGCTTTGCGTGGTTTTTGAGCGTGATTTTGCATGACAGGTTGCCGGTGTTGCGTTTTTCTCATGATTTTCACGTTGTCGGTCGTGTTTGGAAAGAGCTTCCCCAAGCACGTGAGCCTTGTGAAGGCGAGATTCGGGGACGTTCTGGGGTCGGGCGGCAGGGAACCGCTCGCGGGTGCAAAGGCGTGGTTTCAGACTCACAGTTTTTCTTGACCTCACGTGCCCTGTGCCCAGACTTCGACGTGCAGATCTTCTCGCAGCGCCGCGCTTTGGAGTTGCCTTTTTGTCACTTTTTGTTGGCCGCTTGCAGGTGGATCCAATTCGTGCTACTGGGGACTCTGTGGCTGGGCACCTGTGCGGATTGGTGTCAACTCGGCCTTTGAGCAGTGTTTCAGGTTTGGTCCTGGATTTTGAAGGTCGTGTTTTCGCGCTTCCCCGTGCCAGGCTTTGTTTTGACATCGAGGCATACTGCCCGGACCTTCGCTGCTTCCGTTGTCATGGCCATCAATGCCAACTGATCTTTGAGGTTTGGGTCCCAACTCGCCAATCTGTCAGGCCCCCTGATCTTTGGCCTAGCGAGGCCCGGACACCCCCCCCCCGTCCCGTGCCAGGATTTGCGCGACTCGCGTTGCTTTTTTGTGTGCTTTTCCCAACCCCGTCAAGCCGCGCCGTCAGGCCCGTGTATCTTTGGAAATCGTGACCTCGTTGAGCCAGGCCCGCATTTTGTATTGTCTCTCCAACCTGGTGAACCCTTGACCTTGAGAGCAATTGCCCCAACACCGTCAAGTCGTACTGTCAGGTTTTTTGTAAGTCAGGCAGCGTGGTTTCCTCAAAATCTTTTTTTTTTTTCCTGGCGCTCAGGCACTGCGAACTTTTGAGCTTCCGCCCGGGCCCTCGCCGCGTTCCATTGTCATGGCCAAGAAGTCCCGTGCAGGTTATTGTCATTTGATCTTTGTCACCAATCTGTCAGCCCCCTTGATCTTTGACCCAGTGAACCCCTGGAACCCCTGGAACCCCTGGAACCCCTGGAACCCCTCAAGCCCTGGAACCCCTGAATGCCTGGAACCCCTGGAACCCCCTGGAACCCCTGGAACCCCTGCAACCCCTGGACCCCTGGAACCCCTGGAACCGTCCCGAGGGTCCCTGCGATCTTTGTGGTTCCTGGGGTCCCTGGGGTCCCTGGGGTCCCTGGGGTCCCTGGGGTCCCTGGGTCCCTGGGCACGCGTGCGTCCGCTGCAGGTGCCATGAAGCAACGTCCTTTTATCAAGACGTCTGGCCAGGGTCCCAAAGTGCATACATCCTTGTCAACACACGGCGTTTTCAGGGATTTTAGGGACCCCAGAAACCTTTACGGACCCTAGGGGCCTTAGGGACCCTAAGGGACCTTAGGGACCCCACGGGACCTTAGGGACCCCAGCAACCCTGGGTCTTGGGGGCAAGAGATCCTGTGAAGTGTGAAGTCATCTCTCAAGCTTCGGTTGGTTGCAGCTTGCCACGCAAGGGGACACAAAGACGCGCGGAAGGGCAAAGCTTCTGTTGTTTTCCCATTCGAGCAACTTTCCATACATCTATTTATCTTCGTGTACTCAAATCTATTTATTTCCATACATTTATATCTTCATATCTCTACGTATTTGTATCTCTTTATGAATTTCATATATTTATATCTTTGTATTTCTACAAATTCATATCTTTATATCTTTGTATCTTTGTATCTTTCTCTTTATATCTTTATATCTTTATGTCTTTGTGCCTTTATGTTGGTATGTCTCTACATGGTGTTTTCTAGTTTGTAGTTGGGAGATGATGTTGTGGTGTTGTGGCCCATTTGCAATGTGTGTGTGTGTGTGTCTTGGCTTCGGCATTTTGTGTTTTTGCATGACCCTATGATGCTGGAGAATGCCCAGGCTGAATGGTACCCGGCGTGAAGTTCTTGCCAAGATCCCTTCAAGCCCCAAAATCCTTGTGGCCACCAAGGATCTCTTGAAGTCTCTGGGTCGCTGGGTCCCTGAAGTCCTCGGAGTCCCTAGGGTCCCTAGGGTAGGGTTTGCAGGGTTGCTAGGGTCCCTAAAGGTCTCTAAGGTCCCTAAATTCCCTAAAGGTCCCCAAGGTCCCTGAACCCGCCGTGCGTTGACAGGGACGAGCGCACTCTGGGGCCTTGGCGAGACGTCTGATGCACACGTGTGCAGATTCAGGGACTCTAGGGACCCTAGAAACCTTAGGAGGGACCCTAGGGAATGTAGGGACCCTAGGGACCCAGGGACCCCAGAGGCCCCAGTGATCCCAGGGACCAGGGACGCCAGAAACCCCCGCCCTTCAGGCCCTGGCGGCCCGGTGCCGATTTCGGCTGCTTGTTTTGCAGGCAGGCCAGTTTGGTATCTCGCTTGGACTTTGATGCAGCGGCAGGATGTGGGTCATCTAGTCTGACAGATGGACGCTGCGAAGCCTTGCAAGGCTTGGCCCGACCGACCTTCAGGCCGCGAGTGAAAAGGAGGAGGAGCATCCAAACCCGTGCGTTGGTGTTGCCAAAGAAGCCAGTCAATCTTGTGTGTGCTCTGGAAACTTGGCTCGAGGGTACTCATCAACACTGACACAACAACAGCTCGCAATGGTTGCCCGATGGGTCTAGTGCCAGTGCTTGAGGAATCGCAGGCCGCTCAAGCGCTTTTCGAATAGCCATGGCGATGATGCGGACCAGGACCAAAAGCCGAGGCTGGCAAGCTTGTGACGCTTCCGTGCCCGCGGTAGGCAGCGGCCAGGTATGTGCCTCTGCCTTCTCGGGATTGCATTGGCGCTGCTCGTGCAGCCGAGCACGGCCTGGGTCTTGGGACACATTTTTTTCGAAGGTTTTCGGGTTTCAGGAGTCCCTTGTCGCCGCCGCCCAGGACTTTGCTCGAGGAGTTCCTGGGCTCAAGGAGCATGAAGTCCCTCCTTTGGATGTTCTTGTTTCGTGCTGAGTGCCAGGACAGCATGTTGGCCCAGTTCTCAGAGTTGCCCGCGGGCGCAAGCAGATTGCACTTTGGCTCTTTCAGGCAAAACGGCACCCGTTGCATGCCGGAGTCGCTCGGCGCGCCGGGGCTGCGCAAGAGGACTCCTCCGACCCGAAGCCTGTTCGCATCTTTTGCCGGTTGCCGCCAGGACAACAGTGCCGAGGCCGGGGACACCCTCTTCTTCCATGAAGGATGCCAGCCATGTAAAAATCAGCAGTGTCCGCCTCCATGCGAAGTTCGCAATGCTCTTGAAGTGTATTGGCAGACTCTTACCTTTTGACCCCCGGCGGCGAGATAGCATAGTTGTTCTTTGTGACTGTACAGGCAATTTGGGGCATTCGGGGAGCGAAAGGAGCTTTGAGTGTCAGTCCAGTGCAAGGGCATCGGCAAGGTGGCGTCTTTGACGGCTCCAGCAGCGCCAGCGGCAACCAGAGTGCTAGTAAACAAGCCGCGTAGGGTCGTGAACACGTGGACCAACATAACACGAAGCAGCAAGGACATGTTGGCACGCAAGAAGTCGTCAGCCGCCCAAGAGTGCTCATCAAATGCTTGAAGGCACTGGGCAAACATTGCCGACGTATCCAGCGGTAGGATTGGCCTTGCAGGCCCGTGAAGTTCAGGAATGGCCATGGCTGTGATGAGGGCCAGGATAAAAAGCCAAGGCCCGCAAGCTGATATGCTGCGCTGTTTGTTGTGTGGTTTTGCAAGGTGCGTGCCTCAGCCTGGGAATGCGCTGGCGTTGCTCATTGCAGTGGCCGAGCACGGCCTGGGTCTTGGGAACGTTGAGGGGTTGGCAGCTGACTCGTTCGGGCTTCAGGAGTCCCTGTCCGCCGCCCACGAGTTTTCGCGAGGAGTTCCCGGTCGGAAGGACCGTGAAGTCCCTCTTTGCGAATGTTCATGCTTGTGCCGTGATGTGAGGACCGCAACGGCGCACCGGCCCAATCTTCAGACTTGTCCACTAACGCAAGCAGATTGACCCTTTTCGCATCCTGCGAGCTTAGTGAGGCATCGAGCCAGCGCTGGTTGCATGCTGGAGTCGCCTTGCGTGCCAGGGCACGAGAGGACCTTCGGACCCAAAGCTTGCAAGTTTGGACGATTGCAGTTGCCAGGACAACAATGCCGAGGCCTGGGGGACATGTGCATCAGAACGCTGGGCTTCTTGGCTGCCAGGACCGGCTCCATCTCGAGGAGGCGGCAGGCCTTCAGAGAAAGGACAGGTCCCAGCTTGGCCTCGCTCAGGCGATTGCAGAAGCCAAACGGGTGCTGCAGGACAACGACACGGTGGAAAAGATAAAAGCTGTCTTGCGCCGCTGGAGCAGCACATGGGTCGGGGTTTTCAAGAGCGGTGAAGGGTTTGAGCTCAGGAAAAGCGCAGAAGATAACCCCAGGGAAGTGGACGCTTTCAGGGAAGAAAGACGAGTTGAAGCAAAAACTGCGCGAGTTCGTGGAAGAGGCAGGACTGCGTGCTTTGTCTGAGATTCACAAGCGGTTTTCGTGCGACGCAGGCCAAAGCAACCCTGAAGGGCTTGAAAGAGGACGTCCGTTCGTGCGCACTGCTGGGGCTGTGAGTCAGGGCTCCTGTGTTGTGTGTTGCAATTGGTGCGCCAGGATTCTCGCAGGGCGCAGGTCCAGATCTCGGTGTCACTGTAATTGTCTTTGCCTGGATTCTTAGCTCCTCTTGAGGTGACAAGCTGGCACCCTGGGCGTGGCGGAGTTGCTTCGCGCGCCAGCCCGCAGCAGGACGCTCCAATCAGCAGTTGTAAATTTGGCCGGTTGCAATCGTGCCAGGACAGTGGTGCGGAGGCCGGGGACACGTGCATCAGGCTTGAACGCTGGGCTTGTTGGTTGTCAGGACCGGCGCGATCTCGAGGAGGCGGCGGACCTTCAGAGAAAGCGACGTCCCAGCTTGGCCTCGCTCAGGTGGTCGCAGAAGCCGACAGGGTGCTGGAGGACAACGGCACGGTGAAAGAGACCAAAGCCGTTTTGCGCCGCTGGAGCAGCACGTTGGTCGGGGTTGCAAGAGCGGCGAAAGGGTTGAGCTCAGGAAAAGCGCAGAAGATATATCCAGAAGAGATGCCAGTGAAGCGCAGAATTCCCAAAGCAGAGGATCCCGCCGTCTTCACCACCGACGTGTTCATCCCCTTGGATGAAACCATTCGCAAGCTGGATGTTTTGTTGCAAGATGAGAGGGTGGTCTTTCTACGTGCTGGTGTGGCAAGCGGCAAGTCTACATTGGCGCAGCATTTGTGTACCACACAGCCGTCCAAGTATTTTGGAGTCCATGCCCCACTTGCAAAGGATGCAACCATTTTTGAGATGTGGGACAGAAAGATGAGGGCAGCTGTTTGGGGACAAAACTCGAATGTGAAAGACAAAGACTTGCAAGATATGATAAGATTGATCTATGACAATGACCAAGTCCTGGTTTTCGATGAATGCCACTTGCTCTTTGCTTGCCCCGAGTTCCACGAGCAGTTCCTGAAAAAGCCCTCGTGTCTGAAAAGGCGTCCAATGGTTCTGCTCTTATCTGCAGCGTCTGAAGGAACAGATCAGCAAGGACGGACCTACTTAACACCAGCGGCAGTTACTGCAAAGTACATGTGGACTCCCCCAATCCCACATGCCAATGAACTTGTTGATCAACTTGCTGAGGCTGATGTCTATTTGTCCCAGGATGCGGTTGCTTTCTTCATGGACTTTTGTGCTGGACACAGAAGTCTATTCATAAGAAGCATGGAATGGGTGCAGCAGAAGCAAAGCGGGGACAGCACTCGCTGGGATTTGACTCGCGCACAAGGCGAAGTCAGTCAGGCATGGGACACAGACAATTGGACAGAAACCCCAGATGACAGCTTGATGGGGAAGCTTCAGACTGTTCGCGCCATTCGTGTCAACGGAGCTTTTTCAGACCCGCAGAGCATACCGCAACAATTTGTGGACATCTTGTGCGAGGGTCCAACTGCTGATATGGACGCGAATCTCCGGCGCAAGCTCACTTTAGTTGGTTTCACGCTTCCTGTTGTGCCAGCGACTGACAGAATTCCAGAGGAGTTTACGCCATTGGATTGGGCAAAGCTCGGGACAAAATATGGCGTCGCCAATTACATGATGGCTTCCTACTATCGCCAAGCGCTTGCGAAGAAGCGGCAGCTGACAGTGGATGTGGACAGAAGCCCAACTTCTTGCACAGATTTGCTCTTGCGAGCGCTGCCATACTTGCTTTTTGCAGATGTGGTGGCCATCCAAGGGGACAAGTTCGGAATTCGTTCTGATGTTTCGCAAGAAGAGCTCCCATTTGAGGTTCACTACACCCATGCCGCAGTTCGGGAGTTGAAGCGCTTGGTTGGTAGTACAAATAGTTTGGAGAGCACAAAAAAGGGGAAGGTTGACATCTATACTACGTTGGAGGACGGTTCAACTTTCGCCATTGAAGCGGTCATGTCTTCTCGGGGAGCAACCAGCATTGCTAAGCATCGAGATCGCTTTGAAAGCGCGTCGATGACAAACTATGCACATGCACAGCACAAGTGCTTGCTGATCATTGGCAAATGTGGAGACATGAGAGAGATTGTGGGAAAAGTGCGGGACGGTATAGAAGTGGTCGGACTTGCGCCCAATCCATCGCACACCGGCTACTATGTCTACGTCAAGCGGCAAGGTGAGAAAGTTGTTGACTTCCACATCCCGTGCGATGGAGTTGCAAGAGGGTTCTCCTGGAAGGATGAAGAACCATTCTTTGAGATCAGTTCTGCCCAGAAATTCAAGTACATTGAGCCAGGCTGGATTTTTTTGAACATTCAAACTCAGCATTGTTTTTTGGCTTCGAAAGATGTCAGAACGTGGAGTGCGAAACTCGACCAGTTTTCCGGGCCAGTGGAAAGCAACAAACGCACTTCTCACGTTGCGCGCTCAGATTGCCGCCTGCAAGGCAGTGCCGCCCCGCAACGACCCCCAGCAGTGTGGGTCTGTCAGCTGGGAAGCCCTGCCTGGACCTTACCAGCAGCTGTGAGCAGTTTTGCCCTGCATTCATGTTCGGAAAAAAGCTGTCGACTTCCTTCTCAGAAGAGCTCTCAAATTGTCGCCCACCTTCAATATTCAATGGAGATGTTGTGTTTTTTTTTTTGCCCTGGCTCCCTGACCTTGCAGGGCAGTGGCGGCTTCCAGCCCGCTGGCAATGCTTTTCCAATCGACCCAGTGCCGCAAAACATAGCACCCCTGCCATGTATTTGTTGAATGCATTTTGATCACTTTTTGTGTGAACTTGAACTTGGAGGATGCTGTGCGTCTTAGCTTCAATGTTGGCAGGCATACTTGAAGGAAGTGCTGCCCTCAAGCCGAATTTCGCTCATACCGTCTTGCGAGCTGTTTGCAGAAGGGCGATGACAAAGATGGAGGGTTTGAATGATTTCAACTCTGAGCGTTGCTTGAGGCCATCAAGCAGAAGAACCCAAATACTGTATCCTGCGATGCCTATCAAATGGACATTTACCGCCGGAAGGAGAGCTTTGCATGTCAAAGCGCACCCCATTTGTTCCATCCCCCACACCCCACCCCATTGCCGTCTCTCAGCTGGACTTTGCAGGACGGCCGCTGGGTCAAGGAAACAAGGATGTCATCAAGTCTGCGCAACACAGATGAGCCCAGCACTTGGTTCCGATGCCTTTCAACTTTGGGTTGTGCCGTCGCCCAGCTGTCAGGGCAGACTGCTACGGATTCATGTTGCCAGCTGGAGCTGCTGGAGCCACATAGTTTGAGGCACCTGCCTCAGCGCAGCAGTCTTCTACACTTGTGAGCTTGCGTCGTTAATAGGCTACTGCTGGCTGTGGTCACTGTTCTCGGCTGAGGCAATGCTGGCCCACAACGTTTCACCTCTTACAGGAACAAACAAGTGCAGTCGCAGGCACAGTTGTTTCGTTGCAGTGCGGCTTGCTGTGAAGCTCTTGGTTGGCGGCAAATTTCCACAAATCGGTGACATAGTTTGTCACGTTACCAGCTGGAATTGCTGGAGTCGCATAGTTTGAGGCACCTCAGCGGCGCAGCGGTGTTCTACACTTGTGAACTTGCATCGTTGACAGGCTACTGCTGGCTGTGGTCACTGTTCTCGGCTGAGGCAATGCTGGCGCACAACGTTTCACCTCGTACAGTGACAAAAGCATGCGTTCGCAGGCACAGTTGTTTCGTTGCAGTGCGACTTTGCTTGACTCCTGAAGGGTAAGGCAGGCAACTGTTCACACTTTTGAACATCAGGCAACGGTGTTCAAGTCAAGCAGGGAATGCCTGCAACGGGTACAGGACCAGCAACAGTTGCCGGCGCTGGTCAACAGCTGTTTCACTGCGGCGTTCCTCCCTGTGCCAAAGCGCGCGGATGCAGTACCAAGCCGTTTGAAGAAGTGCGGGGGAAAGAATTGCTCTCGTGGCTTGCCAGTTTGATCTTTTTGAGCCAAGTTGTGCACAGGTGTTTGATGCTATTTGTTGAAGGTGGCGATCAGGGAGAAACGCATGGAGCGACAATGTCATTACTTCCAGGAATCGCGGTAGCATGTCATGAAGCGTCAATGGCTGAAGCTGGTGTTTTTTTCTGCCAACTGTGCGCCATTTCACCACCCGAGTTCTCTCTCGGCTTTCTCGGGGCAATCTCGGGGCAAGCAGTTGGTCAACAAGCTCTCGCAGGTGAATGGCGGATGGGGCTTTTGAGCAAGTATCCAGCGAACAAATGGCACTTCTGTCCCCGCTGCGCACAGATTCCAGGGCGTTGGGAACAAGCTGATCTTCCCCATGGCCACGGTTTGCTTTTTTTTAGCGCATCCCAAACCCTGAGTCTTGACGCGCAGGTGGCAGCAGTAGATTAGGCGGTTGGCCAGCTTCGCCCGCGTTTCGGGCTGCCAGGGCTCGTCCCCTTCGATCACCCAGCAAGGCCTCGGCTTGCAGCAGCGCAGCCAGCAGCTGTCCATTTGCCGCAGCCTGCCCCAGATTGTGGGCAGCCATTGTGGCGAAAACTTGTTTCCGCAAAAAAGAAGGTCCTTTTTTCAACAACAAAATCCGGTTTTGTAATTTTTATACGGGCTCGGAATTTGTAGGGAGTTCCCCGATTTTAGAAAAGCCAGCAAAAGGCTGCCGCAGACCCTTCCGACCAGGCGATGAACTTCTTCCTGCACGCCGAAGCTTGCCTCGAACTGCCGCAGCCAGGCGATGAACAAGCAGAAACGCTTCCAGAGCCGCTGCAGGCCCATCCCAGACAGGCAATGAACAAGGGAAATCTGCCGACCCCAAAGGCAGGATTGCGCCCTCAGGGGCTGTGGTCGCATTCTGGGAAAGGGCCGGACGCAGCCACAGAGGCTGGAGCAATTCCGGGCTGCTGCGAGTACAGGCCGCGACAGGGTCGCCGGGCTGCTTGGAGGTGTACTCGGGCGTGGGGAAGAGCTTTTCGCCTCGGCTGGCGCACTTGCATGACACCAAACCATTGGGATCAGAATCGCCGCGTGGGGAAGAGCTTAATCCTCCCCATGCCTTTGCCTTATGGGCGCATCCCATTCCCTAAGGCCAACCGCTGCCCGGCGGAAGCAACACTCCAGCGACCGAAGCGCGAGCCCAACCCAGCCAAGCGGGCGTCGCTCTGCAGGTGCAGCGACTCTCCCAGGTCGACCTCAAAGTCACTGTCCGAGCCGGCCACCCTCTTGCGGCTGTCCACGTAGATCGTTGTCATCCTTTTCTTTAGGAAACCACCCGTCCGGCGGACGACGGGCGGCTGGACGGCTGCGACGGAAGTGCAGCAGGAGATGTTCTCACACTTCGCGTTGATCAGCGTGGAGCTGGCGAACAGCTTCTGGCCCAGGAAGCTGAGCGCCGCTCCCATCGGCGTCTTTTTCAAGCGCGAAACGCTCTTCGAAGCGCTTGTTGAACATTTCGTTCTTCGGCTTCAGGTAGTACACGAAGAGGAAGCTGTAAGGTTCTCGGGTCGCCTGCTCATACAGCCGGTACAGCTGCTCCTTCGGCAGCAGGGCGCTCAGCTCCTCGATGACGGCGTCCAGCTCGTGCTGGTTGCGCAGCCTCCAGCAGCAGAGGAATTGCATGTTGACCCGCACGGCTGCGCTGATGAGCCTCAGCTTCTGCGAGCTCACCCAGGTGCTGATCTGCATGTGACGGCCTCGGATGAAGAGCGTGTCAAGGGCGCCATGCGGCTTGTGGAGTTGCGGCGTGTCAGCAAAGTCGTCGATGACTACAAGCACCTGGTACAGTTTCTTCATTTCCAACTTCTTGGACGCTTCCGTGATCTTGCGCTGCTGCTGGATGATGCGCCGCAAGGCGGACTCATCCCACTCGTCCCAGTAAGCCTGCTCACGCTCCGTGTTCACCCCCAGGTCCTGCTCGATGTACTTCTTGACGGGGATCCAGCCATCATCGATGTTGACGCTTGGGCTGAAAACGTAGATCCGCTCAAACACGCCCTTGTACTGCTCCAGGATGAGACTGATGAGCGCCACAGTTTTGCCCGACTTGCTGGGCCCAAGGAAGATGCCCGTGCATGGCACCAGGGGCACCACGGGGTCCGAGGCTTGCTTGCTGGTGTACTCAGGCGTGGGGAAAAGCTTGATCTTCCCCATTCGTCCTTTTGCGTTACGCAAGTTCCGGAAGCCGGCAGCTGAAGTATACGGCGCTGCCTATCTGCGGCTGCCCTAACCCAGCACAGCAATCCTGTTGCCGGAGGATTGACGGAGACGCAACCCAAGGCTCACATGCAGCAAATGAGGCCAAGAGAATTCCACCCTTCTGCTATGAGTTACCGTTGCGCTTAGAAAGCACTTATCATGCTTTTCGAGCCACAAAGCTCCGCAACAGAAACGCACTTACAAGGCCAGAAACAGCACTTTAAGCCCGGGCAACTTAAAATTCCGAGACGCACAGAATGCGACTAGGACCCGTTTTGCCTGCATATTGAAGCAAGCTGAAAACCTTTGCAGAAGTGCAAGCAGAAGGGCTGTGGCCGCACCGCGCAAAACCACCAAATTTTCGCAGAATCCACATTTGCTGAATGATAACCTCTGAAGATGCGCTGTGAGCGGTTTTAGATTTCACAAATAACAGAGAGAGGGTCGCGCACTTGGGCGTCTGCGCCATGCGCAAAACCGGTGCGGGGATCCTCGTGGACGGCCTTGATGGTTCGTCTGCGGGCGTCGGCCATGTTGGGCCTGCCAGGCTTCCCCTCGTCCAGCCGGGGGAGTAGTCGAGGGTGACCATCTCCGTGCCTGCCCGTCAGGTTCTTCCACTTTGTTCCTGCGAAGTCGTCCTCGACCATCTCCGTCTTCACGCTCGTGTTGCAGACCACGTTGCCCGTGTTGTCCGCAAGGCAGCCTGGGTTCCTCTGGTTCGTGGTCAAGGACTGCGTCGAGAGGCTCTTCGTCTGCACCAGCGCCTCATCGTTGAGCATGATGAGCTCGCACTGGTGCGTCCCGCCGTCCCGCTCCAGGAAGACCCTGGCGCTCGCCCAGCAGCCGCAGCTCCGGGCCGCTGTCGGAGGCCGCGCTGTTGTTGGAAGTCTGCAGCTTGCTCCAGCCCGCCCAGTTCTTCGTCAGGAAGAGATCGTCCGAGAAGTCGGAAGTGTTGGTCACGATGAGCGTGTTGGAGGCGAAGAGCTGCGGCGCGGAGACCGTGCCCGAGCTTGTCACATCGCCGCAGACCACGCTGCCCGTCGACACTCCACCGCTCGTGGCCGTGAAGGTGCAGTCCAGGCTCTCGCAGTCCAGCGGGCCCGTGGAGGCCGCACCGGTGATCGTCAGCGTGGCGCCCGTGAGCGCGCCGGTGGCTGCGAAGCTCGCCGCGGTCGCTGCGCCCGAGGCCGTCAGCGTGCCCGTGGACACGTCGCCCCCCGTGGTGAAGTTCCCGGCGTTGGCCGTGTTGTTGATGGTGAGTGTGCTGCCCGTGATTCCGGTGGCGGAGCTCAGCAGACCCACGCTGGCCGCGCCGCTGATGCTCAGCGAGCTGCCTGACACGGCCCCCGTGGACGTGCAGTCACGTCGTTGCACAGCAGCTGGTCGCAGCCCACGTTGCCCTGCGCGGTGAGCCCGTCCAGCGTGGCCAAGCCCGTGAGGGCCAGCGAGTCCGCCAGCAGGTCCGTCACGGAGACCGACTCTCCCTCGAAGGCCGAGGCCCTGATCTGCATGCTGTACAGGTCCAGCGTGCCCGCCGACTGCTGCACCAGCCCGGGGATAGACCCGCCGAAGGCTCCGAAGTGCAGCTTCGCGATTGTGTGCGGCGGCACCGAGAAGTCCAGGCGCGCCGTGCTCCAGACACCCTGCGAGGGCGTGCCGAGGAAGGTGCCGGTGACGCCCACGTAGTCCGGCGTCAGCGTGTAGGTGCGCACGATGTTCCAGGCGAAGGCGCTCAGGGTCATGGCGTAGCCCTCCAGCTGGAAGCTTCCCACCGTGAAGCTGGCCGAGGCCACGGAGCTCTGGCTGTTGGAGCGCACCAGAAAATTGCCTAGCGTGGTGAGCGTGGGCTCCAGCAGCACCTCGCCCAGGGTGGCCAGCGTGACGTCGTCGGCCCCTCCGTCGAGGAACTCGTGCTTCAGCAGCAGGGCCGAGGCCGCCGAGTCCTCCTCCTCCTCCGTGTTGCCGACCTCCAGGGTTGCGTCCAGGATCTGGAGGCCGTAGACGTCCACCGTTCCAGCCGTCTGGTTGGGCAGGCCCGGCGCCTGGAAGTGCGCCCCGAAGTGCAGCTTCGCCACACCGTTCGGAGGCACTGTGAAGTACATCTTGGCAGTGCTCCAGGCACCCTGGTCGCCCACGAAGCTGCCGTACAAGGGGTCGAAGACGTTGTCTGCCTCGGACATGTACACCACGAAGTTGGAGGCCGTGCCGAGCCGGTAGCGGCAGGCGAAGAGGAGCTCTCGGCCCTCCGCCCGGGGTCCAAGGTTGGAAGGTGCGCACGATGTTTCCACCACGGGTTCGCCGCCAGGGTCAGGGTGTAGCCGTCCACGCTCACATCCCGCGGGTGGTGCGTGGCCAGGACCACGCTGCAGCCGCTGCTGGGGCGGACCGTCCAGTTTGACAGTGAGACGTCCGTGGGGCCCAGGATCTGCTCTCCTATGGCGGCCACCACCTCGTCGGCCCCTCCGTCCGGAAAGCGCACGGCTATTTGCAGGGCCGAGGCCGCCTCCGTGACTCCGAGCTTGCCGGCAAGGAGGCCGTCTACTTGTGCGATGGTGTAGTAGCTGAGCAGGGCGGCGGCGATGCTCGAGGCCGTCGCCGTGTCCTGGTCTGCGGCTGAGCGGTACGCCACCAGCGCCGAGGTGATTTGGTTGGTTGTGAACACGTCCTGGTCCGGGCCCGTCCCGTAGGCCAGCAGCGCGCCCGCGATGGCGGCCTGCGTCTGCGTGTCCTGCGCGCTTGCCGTGCGGTAGTCTCCCAACAGCGCGTCCACTTGCGCCGCGGTGTAGTAGGCCAGCAGCGCGGCTGTGATGGCGCTGGTCGTCTCCGCGTCCTGCGCCGTTCCGGTTCGGTAGTCGTCCAACAGAGTGTCCACTTGTGAGGAGGTGTAGTAGGCCAGCAGGGCTGCCGCGAGGGCCGCGTCCGCCGCTGCGACGGAGTAGCAGTCTGCCGTGATGCTCAGCGTGTCGTCGCCGTTGGCCAGCGCAGCAGAGAGAGGAGCCCCCAGATGCAGGTTGCGAACGACGTTGCTTCCGCGAACGAGCTCCCTAGTCGTGAAGCCCGCCCAGGCCGGCGCGTTAACAACTCCGCCGCTGCCGGAAAGCTGCAGGGCGAGCTCCGCGAGGATTGCGTCGAGGGCGCTCTGGAGCGTGGTCTCGCTGGCCGAGAGCGCGGCGTTCGTGGCGTATGAGGCCAGCAGCGTCGCGTCGGCCTTGGCCCCCTGGAGCGCCGTGATGCTGGCGTCCCGGCTAGCAAGCTGCGCTGCGACGGAGGCCTCGGTGGCGAGACCCAGCAGGGCATTTGCTATCTTGGTGTCTACCTCCAGCGGCGTGTCCAAGCCGTCCACCGTGGAGAGCAGGGAGGCCAGCGCGCTTGCGTCCGCCTTGCCGAGGAGGGCGGCGTCCAGGGCTGCCGTGGTGACAGCGTCCAAGAGGGCTGTCGCTATCTTAGAGTCCACCTCCGAGGAAGTGTCCACGGCCGACTGCAGGGCGTAAGCAGTCAGGGCGCTGGCGTCTGCCTTGGAGGCCTGCAGCCCCGAGATGGAGGCGTCTCGGCTCGCGAGCTCGGAGCAGCGCCGCGGCGGTGACGGCCCCCAGGAGAGCGTTGGCCACCTTGGTCGGCGTGATCCTCGCCGCTATGTCTAGGGAGTGCTGGTCCACCACCGTCTTGAGGCCGTAGTTGGCGGCCACCGTGGCCAGCGTGGCGTTGTTGGCCGAGGCGATGGAACCGTTCATGGCCGCCGTGGTGCTGTAGTTGGACAGCTTCAGGCCCACGCCGTCCGGGGTGCTCTTAGTGGCCACCACGCCCTCCAGCACGTCGAAGGCCGACTGGTCTGCCTTGTTGGAGAGGCCCGTGGTCAGCGAGCTCTGCAGCGCGGCGATGCCGCTTCCGTGCGCGGCCACCTGCCCGTCCGTGGTGGCCAGGGCCGCCGCCGTGGCCAGGGGCGCAATTGCCGGCGCCAGCGCGCTGCTGTCCAGCTTTGAGGCCAGCTCGGCGGTGACTCGGTCGTCCAGAGACTGGATGGCAGCAGCGTTGTTGCCGGAGGCTGCCGTGTTCACCGCCAGGTCAGTTACTTGAGCGTAGGGCGTCAGAGCGAGGGCCAGCTGCCCTGCTGTGACATGCGTACCGTCAGTTACCTCTCCATTGTCCAGGACCTCCGGGATGTTGCCCGTGACTGGTCCTTCAAACATGTTTTCTTAGGAGTAGGTGTTACACGAATTCGTAACGCAGGGGTGTTGTACTTTCACAACACGCCCTACCTGTACGCGAAGTGGGTGAGATGTGGAATGACGCAGTGTCCTATGGCGTCGGACACTGGGCATGAAGCGAGGTCCTTCATGACGAGACCGGCGAAGGACACTTGTCTCAGCGGCTATGACGCGGGACATTCATGAGCCAACCTTGCCCATTCATGAACCAACCTTGCCCATTCATGAACCAACCTTGCCCATTCATGAGCCATTGATGAATCACCCGGTTCCATTATTGACTCTTAGGGTGATCAGGGGCGGACCCGGGAGGAATCGAGCCCGAGACCTTTTTAGGAACGGCTTTGAGACAAGCGTATGACTACTGGTCACAGAACCGACTAGGATCCCAACCCAAAAGACCAAGGTTTGTTCCAAACCCTCGCGGTGGAGAGGGAGGGGCGCACGACGAGGGCAGTGCACCCGTTCATGGGCCAAACACGTTTTGGGACGTCACGAGGTAGGACATTAGGAGAGGCAGCCACGAGGGAAAGCCCATGGTGACATGGCTTAGGCGTTGGTCTCCGGAGCGACGTTTCGGAGGTTCGATTCCTCCCCGGTACCTCGGCGGGCTGACGTGTTAGAGACCGGTGACATCAGCGGTGACTTGTTCAGCGGGCTGCCGCGTCATGTGGGAGAACCTCGGCGGGCTGTCGGGCTCCGAGCCTGGTCCTCGCTGCGGACTCTGTGGTGTGCCTCGGCAGGCTGACGTGTTAGAGACCGGTGACTTCGGCGGTGACAAGCTCAGCGGGCTGGAATTCGCAGGCTTTTCGGGGTAGAAAACGGATTTCGGAGCACTGCAAACACCTGGAGCCGGTTTTCGGCGGAAAACGAGCGAATTTGGAGGCCCGGGCAGCACATTTGACGCAGGACACGAAAAACGCACTTTTCGGAGTTCGCCGTTTTCAGCGCTTTTTGCTACAAAAACGGAGCGGTGACGAAGCGGTGACATCGCTGGTGACAAAGGATTTTTGGCCGAAATTTGGCTGTTTTGGAGCGTTTTTTGGCCAAAAAACGAAAATTAATTGGGTAGTATAAGCCTTCTTTCCTTACTACTCCCAGCAGCAGGAACTTCACGTCGGCGTTCAGCCCCACACAGGCCAGGTCCGCCCAGAGCGCCATGTCCAGCTGCGTGATCTCCTCCACCACCAGCCAGTCTAGCTTTTGCGCGCTGCCGCCGCGCACGTACCGGTGCGCCGCCTCGCCCTGCTCTCGCAGCCTCGCCGCAATCGTCCGGGCCAGGTACGTCTTTCCGGTGCCCGGCAGGCCCGTGAGCAGCAGGTTGCCTGCAGGCAGTGGTTGACAGGGTCGTCCACCCCGTTCCACCTCCGTTGTTTGGGCGCTCCGCCTCCATGCGCGGCGCCCTGCTGCTGCCCAGCAACGGCTTCGTCTCTTCTACGCGGCAGACCGGCGTGCCGTCCGGGGGCGCAGCGCCTCTTGCGCCAGCAGGCAGTCCGTCTTCACCGCCAGGTAGCGCGGCGGCGCGTCCAGGATGCGCCGGGCCTGGCCACCATGCAGTGCTCAAAGCCGAGGACCGCGTCATGGATCGGGCGGTAGGTGGCGTTGCTCAGCAGCCTCTGGCGTAGACGAAGTCCCACACCATGCCCCCCTCGTAGGCGAAGGCCTGAGAGAAGTCCGCGCCCGCACCGTCCAGCTCGCTGCTGCTGCTGCGCACGCTGTAGACCCCTCCGTGCTGCGCGCCCACAGGCCTATCATCGCGTTCGCGCTGAGCTTGGCCATGTGCTCCTCGCCCTCGGGCCAGGCGGCGTCCAGCGCGCGCCGCAGCGTCGCCGCGTCCACGTGGCTCCGCGCGGAGATGCCCAACGCAACGGACTGGCCAACGCCCCCTTCCCCTGCCTATCCTGTGCCCGGCGGACGGCGTTGAGCCTGGACGGCGTGCTGCCGGACCGGGCTTTGTGGAGGGCTGCTGCGACGCGAGGCAGTCCTGCCTCAATCTGTTGCCGTACGTGGGGCCCGGCTGGTACCCGAAGGTTTCGCTGGCCGCGATGCTGGACCTGGGCGTCTAGCTTGGGGCTCCGGGCGTACTCCATGACTCCGGGGGCCACGCGGCTCTCCAGGCTGGGCTGCGCGCTCTCCCGCAGAGTCGCCGCACAGCGCTGCAGGGTCTGCGCGCTGCCCGCAAAGGCCTCCTCACCGGCACCACGTGTCAGCTCGGCGCCGGCCGTCAGCCCGCAGCGCGTCTCGCGCCGGGCACTTCCCGTTTGGCCTGCAGCTTCAGGAAGATCTTGTGCGCCAGCCCGGCCAGGCGGGCCTCGGTACTCCTGTCCCAGCGCCTTGCACCCCTCCGCAGACCTCGTGCTCCTCCGGCAGCTCTCGGATCCTTGTGCCCCGCTCACGCCTCGCCCGCAGTACTGGCCGGCTGCTGATGGCCACCTTGGGCTCTCTCTGTTATTTGTGAAATCTAAAACCGCTCACAGCGCATCTTCAGAGGTTATCGTTCAGCAAATGTGGATTCTGCGAAAATTTGGTGGTTTTGCGCGGTGCGGCCACAGCCCTTCTGCTTGCACTTCTGCAAGGGTTTTCAGCTTGCTTCAATATGCAGGCAAAACGGGTCCTAGTCGCATTCTGTGCGTCTCGGAAGTTTGAGTTGCCCGGGCTTAAAGTGCTGTTTCTGGCCTTGTAAGTGCGTTTCTGTTGCGGAGCTTTGTGGCTCGAAAAGCATGATAAGTGCTTTCTAAGCGCAACGGAAACTCAGAGCAGAAGGGTGGAATTCTCTTGGCCTCATTTGCTGCATGTGAGCCTTGGGTTGCGTCTCCGTCAATCCTGCGCCGGCAACAGGATTGCATTGCTGTGCTGGGTTAGGGCAGCCGCAGATAGGCCAGCGCGTTTACTTCAGCTGCCGGCTTCCGGAACTTGCGTAACGCAAAAGGACGAATGGGGAAGATCAAGCTTTTCCCCACGCCTAAGTACACCAGCAAGCAAGCCTCGGACCCCGTGGTGCCCCTGGTGCCATGCACGGGCATCTTCCTTGGGCCCAGCAAGTCGGGCAAAACTGTGGCGCTCATCAGTCTCATCCTGGAGCAGTACAAGGGCGTGTTTGAGCGGATCTACGTTTTCAGCCCAAGCGTCAACATCGATGATGGCTGGATCCCCGTCAAGAAGTACATCGAGCAGGACCTGGGGTGAACACGGAGCGTGAGCAGGCTTACTGGGACGAGTGGGATGAGTCCGCCTTGCGGCGCATCATCCAGCAGCAGCGCAAGATCACGGAAGCGTCCAAGAAGTTGGAAATGAAGAAACTGTACCAGGTGCTTGTAGTCATCGACGACTTTGCTGACACGCCGCAGCTCCACAAGCCGCACGGCGCCCTTGACACGCTCTTCGTCCGAGGCCGTCACATGCAGATCAGCACCTGGGTGAGCTCCCAGAAGCTGAGGCTCATCAGCGCTGCCGTGCGGGTGACATGCAATTCCTCTGCTGCTGGAGGCTGCGCAACCAGCACGAGCTGGACGAGCTGAGCGCCCTGCTGCCGAACCGTAAGTCCGCTAGGTCCCTGGGTGCCCCGGGGCCTCGCTGTTCTCTCGAGTTACGGGCGCGTTCGCTTACGTCTGACATCCACGATAAAAAGTTTTAGAAAGGGCAAGACCTCCACCAGGCCGCATTGCTTGCCCATGATCCAGACCAGGCCTCGACGCGGGCCTGGCGCGCAGCCCGCCAGCCTCGGGCCTTTGGATCTTGCTGCGTCGGTGTCTCAGCGGACGTTCCGCGCGGACGTTCCGCCGTCCAGTTTGCACTTCAGGAAGGTCGCTCCCCGTCGGGACTCCTTGAGGCAGCTCTGCCACCTGTCCTTCACATCGCCGTAGTCGCCCCAAATGCGGCTCGACCGCGAAGACAGCTCGTTAACGCACCTTTTTTCGAGTTCCTCCCAGGCCCAGGCGTCGGAATCCCTTTCCATCGCAAGGCAGGCGTTCTGCCTGGGTCCTTGGTCCTCGCCGAAGCTGCTGGGCTCCCGACGTGAGTCCACGCGGACTGCCAGACGATGGCGCCCTTGGGGCTCGTCTGCACCTCGCCCAGGGCGACGCTAGTGGCGATGGTAGTCATCTTGACTTTTGCTTGCCGGTCCTTTTCCTAGAGGGCGGACAACAAAATGGTCCGACCAAAGGGACGGCCCTGGCTCAAGCGGCTCGAGGGCCGCCATTTCCGGAAAAAAACCCGTTTTGTCTGTTTTCCGTAAATTCAGTTTTGCATGGTTTTTAAGCGTGATTTTGCATGACAGGTTGCCGGTGTTGCGTTTTTCTCACGATTTTCACGTTGTCGGTCGTGTTTGGAAAGAGCTTCCCCAAACACGTGAGCCTTGTGAAGGCGAGATTCGGATCGGGGACACTCTGGGGTACGGGGCGGCAGGGAACCGCTCGCGGGTGCAAAGGCGTGGTTTCAGACTCGCAGTTTTTCTTGACCTCACGTGCCCTGTGCCCAGACTTCGACGTGCAGATCTTCTCGCAGCGCCGCGAGTTGCCTTTTTGTTACTTTTTGTTGGCCGCTTGCAGGTGGATCCAATTCGTGCTACTGGGGACTCTTTGGCTGGGCACCTGTGCGGATTGGTGTCAACTCGTTGAGCAGTGTTTCAGGTTTGGTCCTGGATTTTGAAGGTCGTGTTTTCGCGCTCCCCCGTGCCAGGCTTTGTTTTGACATCGAGGCATGCCCGGGCCTTCGCTGCTTCCGTTGTCATGGCCATCAATGCCAACTGATCTTTGAGGTTTGGGTCCCAACTCGCCAATCTGTCAGGCCCCCTGATCTTTGGCCTAGCGAGGCCCGGACACCCCCCCCCGTCCCGTGCCAGGATTTGCGCGACTCGCGTTGCTTTTTTGTGTGCTTTTCCCAACCCCGTCAAGCCGCGCCGTCAGGCCCGTGTATCTTTGGAAATCGTGACCTCGTTGAGCCAGGCCCGCATTTTGTATTGTCTCTCCAACCTGGTGAACCCTTGACCTTGAGAGCGATTGCCCCAACCCCGTCAAATCGTACTGTCAGGTTTCTTTTGTAAGTCAGGCAGCGTGGTTTCCTCAAAATCGTATTTTTTTCCTGGCGCTCAGGCACTCCGAACTTTTGAGCTTGCGCCTCGAGCTCCACGTTCCGCCCGGGCCCTCGCCGCGTTCCATTGTCATGGCCAAGAGGTCCCGTGCAGGTTATTGTCATTTGATCTTTATCTTTGACCCAGTGAAGCCCTGACGGTCCGTCCCGAGGGTCCCTGCGATCCCTAGGGTCCCTGGGGTCCCTGGGGTCCCTGGGGTCCCTGGGGTCCCTGGGTCCCTCCTGGGCACGCGTGCGTCCGCTGCAGGTGCCATGAAACAACGTCCTTCCATCAAGACGTCTGGCCAGGGTCCCAAAGTGCATCCATCCTTGTCAACACACGGCGTTTTCAGGGATTTTAGGGACCCCAGAAACCTTACGGACCCTAGGGACCTTAGGGACCCTAAGGGATCTTAGGGACCCCAGGGACCTTAGGGACCCCAGCAACCCTGGGTCTTGGGGGCAAGAGATCCTGTGAAGTGTGAAGTCATCTCTCAAGCTTCGGTTGGTTGCAGCTTGCCAGGCAAGGGGACACAAAGACGCACGGAAGGGCAAAGCTTCTGTTGTTTTTCCATTCGAGCAACTTGCCATACATCTATTTATCTTCGTGTACTCATATCTATTTATTTTCATACATTTATATCTTCATATCTCTACGTATTTGTATCTCTTTATGAATTTTCATATTTATATCTTTGTATTTCTACAAATTCATATCTTTATATCTTTGTATCTTTATACCTTTCTCTTTATATCTTTATATCTTTATGTCTTTGTGCCTTTGTGTTGGTATGTCTCTACATGGTGTTTTCTACATCCGTGTTTGTAGTTGGGAGATTATGTTGTGGTGTTGTGGCCCATTTGCAATGTGTGCGTGTGTGTGTGTGTGTGTGTGTGTGTGTGTGTGTGTGTGTGTGTGTGTGTGTGTGTGTGTGTGTGTGTGTGTGTTGGCTTCGGCATTTTGTGTTTTTGCATGACCCTATGATGCTGGAGAATGCCCAGGCTGAGTGGTACCCGGCGTGAAGTTCTTGCCAAGATCCCTTCAAGCCCCAAAATCCTTGGGGCCACCAAGGATCTCTTGAAGTCCCTGGGTCGCTGGGTCCCTGAAGTCCTCGGAGTCCCTAGGGTCCCTAGGGTAGGGTTTGCAGGGTTCCTAAGGTCCCTAAGGTCCCTAAGGTCCCTAAGGTCCCTAAGGTCCCCAAGGTCCCTGAACCCGCCGTGCGTTGACAGGGATGAGCGCACTCTGGGGCCTTGGCGAGACGTCTGATGCACACGTGTGCAGGGACCCCAGGGACTCTAGGGACCCTAGGGACCTTAGGGAGCTTAGGGACTCTAGGGAATGTAGGGACCCTAGGGACCCAGGGACCCCAGAGGCCCCAGTGATCCCAGGGACCAGGGACGCCAGAAACCCCCGCCCTTCAGGCCCTGGCGGCCCGGTGCCGATTTCGGCTGCTTGTTTTGCAGGCAGGCCAGTTTGGTATCTCGCTTGGACTTTGATGCAGCGGCAGGATGTGGGTCAGCCAGTCTGACGGATGGACGCTGCGAAGCCCTGCAAGGCTTGGCCCGACCGACCTTCAGGCCGCGAGTGAAAAGGAGGAGGAGCATCCAAACCCGTGCGTTGGTGTTGCCAAAGAAGCCAGTCAATCTTGTGTTTGCTCTGGAAACTTGGCTCGAGGGTACTCATCAACACTGACACAACAACAGCTCGCAATGGTTGCCCGAGGGGTCTAGTGCCAGTGCTTGAGGAATCGCAGGCCGCTCAAGCGCTTTTCGAATAGCCATGGCGATGATGCGGACCAGGACCAAAAGCCGAGGCTGGCAAGCGTGTGACGCTACCGTGCCCGCGGTAGGCAGCGGCCAGGTATGTGCCTCTGCCTTCTCGGGATTGCATTGGCGCTGCTCGTGCAGCCGAGCACGGCCTGGGTCTTGGGACACATTTTTTTCGAAGGTTTTCGGGTTTCAGGAGTCCCTTGTCGCCGCCGCCCAGGACTTTGCTCGAGGAGTTCCTGGGCTGAAGGAGCATGAAGTCCCTCCTTTGCATGTTCTTGTTTCGTGCTGAGTGCCAGGACAGCATATCGGCCCAGATCTCAGAGTTGCCCGCAGGCGCAAGCAGATTGCACTTTGGCTCTTTCAGGTGGCAAAACGGCACCCGTTGCATGCCGGAGTCGCTCGGCGCGCCGGGGCTGCGCAAGAGGACTCCTCCGACCCGAAGCCTGTTCGCATCTTTTGCCGGCTGCCGCCAGGACAACAGTGCCGAGGCCGGGGACACGCTCTTCTTCCATGAAGGATGCCAGCCATGTAAAAATCAGCAGTGTCCGCCTCCATGCGAAGTTCACAATGCTCTTGAAGTGTATTGGCAGACCCTTACCTTTTGACCCCCGGCGGCGAGATAGCATAGTTGATCTTTGTGACTGTACAGGCAATTTGAGGCATTCGGGGAGCGAAAGGAGCTTTGAGTGTCAGTCCAGTGCAAGGGCATCGGCAAGGTGGCGTCTTTGACGGCTCCAGCAGCGCCAGCGGCAACCAGAGTGCTAGTAAACAAGCCGCGTAGGGTCGTGAACACGCGGACCAACATAACACGAAGCAGCAAGGACATGTTGGCACGCAAGAAGTCGTCCGCCGCCCAAGAGTGCTCATCAAATGCTTGAAGGCACTGGGCAAACATTGCCGACGTATCCAGCGGTAGGATTGGCCTTGCAGGCCCGTGAAGTTCAGGAATGGCCATGGCTGTGATGAGGGCCAGGATAAAAAGCCAAGGCCCGCAAGCTGATATGCTGCGCTGTTTGTTGTGTGGTTTTGCAAGGTGCGTGCCTCAGCCTGGGAATGCGCTGGCGTTGCTCATTGCAGTGGCCGAGCACGGCCTGAGTCTTGGGAGCGTTGAGGGGTTGGCAGCTGACTCGTTCCGGCTTCAGGAGTCCCTGTCCGCCGCCCACGAGTTTTCGCGAGGAGTTCCCGGTCGGAAGGACCGTGAAGTCCCTCTTTGCGAATGTTCCTGCTTGTGCTGTGATGCGAGGACCGCAACGGCGCACCGGCCCAATCTTCAGACTTGTCCACTAACGCAAGCAGATTGACCCTTTTCGCATCCTGCGAGCTTAGTGAGGCATCGAGCCAGCGCTGGTTGCATGCTGGAGTCGCCTTGCGTGCCAGGGCTGCACGAGAGGACCTTCGGACCCAAAGCTTGCAAGTTTGGACGATTGCAGTTGCGAGGACAACAATGCCGAGGCCTGGGGG
The DNA here is from genome assembly GCA_963377175.1 of Effrenium voratum. Lineage (NCBI taxonomy): Eukaryota > Dinophyceae > Suessiales > Symbiodiniaceae > Effrenium > Effrenium voratum. Next base: position 39,780 of record CAUJNA010000462.1, read on the forward strand.
ACATGTGCATCAGAACGCTGGGCTTCTTGGCTGCCAGGACCGGCTCGATCTCGAGGAGGCGGCGGGCCTTCACCCGTTGCATGCCGGAGTCGCGCGGCGCGCCGGGGCTGCGCAAGAGGACTCCTCCGACCCGAAGCCTGTTCGCATCGTTTGCCGGTTGCCGCCAGGACAACAGTGGCCAGGCCTGGGGGAGACGTGCATCGGGCTTGAACGTTGGGCTTGTTGGTTGTCAGGACCGGCGCGATCTCGAGGAGGTGGCGGACCTTCAGAGAAAGCGACGTCCCAGCTTGGCCTCGCTCAGGTGGTCGCAGAAGCCGACAGGGTGCTGGAGGACAACGGCACGGTGAAAGAGACCAAAGCCGTCTTGCGCCGCTGGAGCAGCACGTGGGTCGGGGTTTTCAAGAGCGGTGAAAGTGTTGAGCTCAGGAAAAGCGCAGAAGATATATCCAGGGAAGTGGACCCTTTCAGGGAAGAAAGACGAGTTGCAACAAAAACTGCGCGAGTTTGTGGAGGAGGCAGGACTGCGTGCTTTGTCTGAGATTCGCAAGCGGTTTTCGTGCGACGCAGGCCAAAGCAACCAAAAAGGGCTTGGAAGAGGCCGTCGGTTCGTGCGCACAGCTGGGGTGTGTGAGTCGAGTTGGTGCAATTGGTCCGCCAGGATTCCCACAGGGCACAGGTCCAGATCTCGGCGTTGATGTGATTTTTTTGCCTAAATTTCAGCTCTTGAGGTGACAAGCTGGCACCCTGGGCGTGGCGGAGTTGCTTCGCGCGCCAGCCCGCAGCAGGACGCTCCAATCAGCAGTTGTAAATTTGGCCGGTTGCAATCGTGCCAGGACAGTGGTGCGGAGGCCGGGGGCTCGCATGCGCCAGGCTTGGTTGTTGGTGAGTGCTGGCAGGACTGGCTCGCCAAGAGCCGCGAGGAGGTGGAGGGCTTCAGCATAGCCCAAGTGTCGGACTGGGTCAGAGCCGTACTGCTGGCTGCTGGGTTTGAAGCAGACGACATCACCGAAGTCACCCCCATTCTGCTGAAGCAGAAGGTGATCGGAGCGTCCCTGCTGGAGCTGACACTGGACGAGCAGATTGCAGCTGGAATCCCACTGGGCCCTGCAAAACTGCTGACCAAGAAGATCCAGTTGTTGCAGGAGCCCCAGGCACGGCTGGAAAATCGTTTGCTCTTGACTTTGTTCGAGACATTGGTCGTTGCGTGCGGTTTTGAGGAATTCCCCCCGCGGCCCGCAAATGCTTTCAATGGGGCTGCCCTGATCAACATCCGAATGAGGAAATCCCAAGATAGCATTTTTGCAGATTGCGGCGGTTCGTGTCGTTGGCAGGCTCGGTATGGAGCCCCCATGAACGGATGGTTGCCTTTCCTTGTTGGAGGTCGGTCATTCCTGCTGGTCGACATTGATTGAGACGTGCCGTTGATCGTTGTGAGTGATTTTGCGCTTGCCCCCAGCCTGCTTTTGAAAGAGCAAGACCTGCCCGTCTGCCGGGGAGAGGGAGGGCAAACTCTGACGTCTTTGCACCCATTGGGGTCCTTGCTGCTGCAGGCACAAGTGCATTCTATGAATGTTCTCTTTGATCTCCCTGGCGGTGTTCTTGCCCATGTTTTGCCCGTGTTGCTGCCATTCCATCCCGTTCTGTTGTTCATTTTTCTCCGTACCTGTTCATATCTGCCTGATTTGGTGTGAGTGTTTAGCGCAAAACTATCAAACAGTCGAGGGGGAACCCGCAAATATTGAAGAGCCTGCTGTTCCAGTCGCCTGCCTTTTGAAGAGCAAGACCTACCCTTCTGCCATGGTCGTTGCTGCTGCAGACACAATGCAATCCGAAGGTTAAATTTTGTTCCGACAGCACGAGCATGGAGGAGATTGCTAAAGTGTGCACAATGTATTTCTGCTGCCGGGTGACGTTGAGACGTGCCGTTTGACGTTTTGTGTGGTTTTGATTTCCCCGCGGAAATGCTTTCAGTGGGGCTGCCCTGATCACATCCACAGAACCTCAACATATTTGACGCCACTCTCCCCCCTCATCAACCTTGTCGGGGTTCCTGGGAACTCAGTGGTTTTGCTCAGCGTGGAGCCCCACAAAAGGATTGTTGAGCTGAACCACGCATCTCCCGCTTTGCTTTCATGGGCAGTGTTCCTGCTGGAAATTTGGTTTTGTTTCGGTTTTGGTACCCTTGTGTTACTTGTGTTCCTTGCTTTCCTAGTGCTCGGCTTTCGCACTAAGTACCCATGCTTCTTTGTGATCTGTTGTGAATGGTTAGCGTTTTGCAAGAAACATGAGCCAGTGGGAAGGAACCTGCTAGCAATCGATTTTCTCACCAATTGCCGATGCGTGTTTGGTTTGTTGTGATTGTTTGTCCTTCCCAGCATTCCCTCATGCGCCTCCCGCGCAGGTTGAGCTCCCTCGTTTTAGCGCCACAGATCTCTTGGACTTCGAAGACCGCTTTTTGAATAGCCGAATCAACAACAAGGATGAGAGGCCGTTTCTAGAAAGGGAGGCGGTTGTTCGGAGTCTTGTGGAGCAAATAGAACAGATCCAAAGGAATGGGACCAACAAGCCGACGGTCTTGGCCTTGTGGAGCCCAAGGGGCACCGGCAAGACATCGCTTGTCCGACACCTGGCTTTGAAGGTCCCGAACTTCTCAGAAAGCCGAAGATGTGGGCGGCTTTTAGTGGTTGATGCGCGAGAGATTCCAAAGTCAGCGTTGCAGGAAGCTCCCAGTAGGATTGCTTCTGCAATTGTCGTGTGGCACCTGTCACAGTTGCTGTGCGGGTACAGCATCGAAGTGAGTGGGCTGGTGGTGAGTTTTAGGGGCATGGACTTCATTGCAGTGCTGGAGGCCCTCAAACGTACATCGGTACGACGTGAAATTGATATGTGCGACAGTTTCGAAGTTTGGCTTGGCTCATTTTGTCGAAAGAAGCAGGGCGTCTTCGAGCAGTGGCTGTTGGTGACGGCTGCAGCCTTCAACGCAACACCAGACTGCGCTTGCTTGGTGTTCCTCGATCAGGCAGAGCTGCTTGTGAATCATGAGGTCGAGGGACTGAGCCACCATGGTGGACAGAAATCAGCTTTCACCGAAATATTTGGCGAATTCCCGCAGAAGATGGGCATGTTTTCGGCAGGCACGGTGAATATCTTGACCGATAGGCCATCGGAGGAGTACACCTCGCTTAAGGTCCAGGAAGTACCGGCTCTGGCGCCATTGTCGCTGCAAGCCGCCAGACGGGCCATGGCAGAGTGGGGAGGCATGCAATACAAGAAGAAGGAATTCGACAACATTCACCTCTTCTCGGCTGGGGTACCCCGGCTTCTGGAGGCGGCTTTCCAGACCTGGGGTGAGTTGGCATCAACTGCTCAGGTTGCACTCAATGCCATGTCGCAGGAGTTCAGAAGCTCGTATGCGGATGCAGCCCCCTACTTCAATCAGCCAGAAGTGGCTTTGGCGTTGGTTCTTTGCTCGGCGGTTCGATGGCCTGCAGAAGGCCACCAGCTTGTGCCCGGAACCTCAGTGAGGTGGTCAGACATCTTCAGGGCCGGAGCAGCATTTCCAAACAACAAGTCCGTACTGGTTCCACGGCTGTGGTGGTGTGAGGATACCAATATCAAAGACGCCATCCGAAACGATTTGAAAGAGCTGAACATTGACCTGGAGGGGCTCCTGCCAGATTCCTTGCAGTTGCTCAACAGCCCAACAAGGGGTGCCACTGAAAGGGGGGAGAAGTGGGAAGAGCTGGTTGCAAATTCCCTGGCAGCGCGGTTCCGCCTTCACTGCATAGCAAGAAACCTGATTGCTGAAGTCACCTGGGTCCCTTTTTTGAAGATCTACCCTACGGAGGATCCACATTTGCGAGCTGTTTTGGAGCCTTTCGAAGTTTGCTGGAGTGATGGTGTGGAACATCCAAGCGGCCAAGGCAATGAAGCAACTGTCATGAGTGACGTTGGGAAGGCCATCAAGTCCAACCGGAATTTTGCAACGGACCTTTTGATCCCCGTGAGATGCAAGGCAACTGGTAAGCTCGAGTTCATTGCTGCGCAATGTCGTTATGGACAGAAAAAGGATGCAGACGGCCTGAAGTTGCAGGACAAGGCGAAGAAGGACAACTTTGAGGAAATGCAAAATGTGTTGCTGCAGATTTGCAGTGAGTCTGAAGGCTGGCAGTCCTTTACAAACAAGACATGGGCCAGACGTCAGGAGGAGAAGAAATACTCTCTCATGAGTTGCGAGACTATCATTGCGCAGCTGGACGTGCTGAGGCTTTTGTGAGTGTACAAAAATCGCGCTAGCAGGTGGGAGCAGGGCGGACTTCAGGTCACAAGAGGCTTCACATGTTCCATGGGTGTCAGGCTTGCATCCACAAACTGAATGGCCGTTTTGGGCGGGGTCCAGGGATCGCTCTAAGGTCGAGATTCGCAAAATCGTGTTTGGGCTAAAACTTCTCTCCACAAGCTAAGGCATGTTGCTTCCGTCAAGTCTGCTCAAGAAGGTCAGCGGCCCGATCGCTTCTGGGCCGCCTGGGCCACAGGCAGTCGACCCGCTGCCTCACCGCAGCCGGTCTGCCCCGCCTCGTCAGTCGGCCCGCCGTGTTGCCGCTGCCCTGGGGCGCCGGCAGCGCCAGCTTCAGCAGGGTCTCCCGGCCACTCGGTGCTCCGGACGGTCATGGAGTCCACGGCCAGCAGCCCTCGGAAAGCCCCCGCGTCCTCCACGGCCTTGATGCGCCGGTCCGTGAGGTCCTTGTTTTGCTGGAACTTGTCGGCGTTGTCCTGCAGCAGCCGAAAACTCGGTGGCCGGCTGCTTCTCCACGTCCTCGGGGCGCCGTATACCGTCTTGTGTGGCCGGGTTGTAGGCCCCCGCGGCACGCTCAAAGTGGTCGCTCCACTGCCCGCTTTTGCAGGACATGCGTGTGGCCAGGTCCTTCTTCAGCGTCTGGATGCCCCGTTGCCGTGTCCTGGTCGGCAGCCGAGCGGTACGCCACCAGCGCCAAGGTGATCTGGTTGGTCGTGAAAACGTCCTTCCGGGCCCGTCCGGTAGGCCAGCAGCGCGCCCGAGATGGCAGCCTGCGTCTGTGTGTCCTGCGCGCTTGCCGTCCGGTAGTCGGCCAACAGGGCGTCCACCTGCGCCGAGGTGTAGTAGGCCAGCAGCGCAGCCGAGATGGTGCTGGTCGTCTCGGCGTCCTGCGCCGTCCCCGTTCGGTAGTCGACCAACAGCGCGTCCACTTGCGCCGAGGTGTAGTAGGCCAGCAGCGCAGCTGCGCGGGCCGCGTCCGCTGCTGCGACGGAGTAGCAGTCGGCCGTGATGCTCAGCGTGTCGTCGCCGTTGGCCAGCGCAGCAGAGAGAGGAGGTTCGAGATGCAGGTTGCGAACGACGTTGCTTCCGCGAACGAGCTCCCAAGTCGTGAGCCCCGCCCAGGCCAGCGCGTTAACAACTCCGCCTCCGGAAAGCTGCAGGGCGGCGAGGTCCGCGAGGATTGCGTCGAGGGCGCTCTGGAGCGCTGGCTGAGAGCGCGGCGTTCGTGGCGTACGAGGCCAGCAGCGTCGCGTCGGCCTTGGCGCCCTGGAGCGCTGAGATGCTGGCGTCCCGGCTAGCAAGCTGCGCTGCGACGAAGGCCTCGGTGGCGAGACCCAGCACACCATTTGCTATCTTGGTGTGTCTACCTCCAGTGGTGTGTCCACCGTGGAAAGCGGGGCGGCCAGCGCGCTTGCGTCCGCCTTGCCGGCGTCCAGGAGGGCTGCTGTGATCTTCGAGTCCACCTCCGAGGAAGTGTCGACGGCCGACTGCAGGGCGTACGCAGTCAGGGCGCTGGCGCCTTGGAGGCCTGCAGGCCCGAGATGCGGCTGGCGAGCTCGGAGGCCAGCGCTGCGGCGGACACGACGCCCAGGAGAGCGTTGGCCACCTTGGTGTCGACCTCCAGCGGCGTGATCCTTGCTGCGATGTCGAGGGAGTGCTGGTCCACCACCGTCTTGAGACCGTAGTTGGCTGCCGCCGTGGCCAGCGTGGCGTTGTTGGCCGAGGCGATGGAGCCGTTCAGAATGCGTTGGCCTATCTGCGAGCGCTGCCCTACCCAGCACTCCAAATGCAATCCTGTTGCCGGCGCAGGATCGTAACCCAAGGCTCACAGCAAATGAGGCCAAGAGAATTCCAACCCAACCAACCTTCTGCTCTAAGTCACCGTTGCGCTTATAAAGCACTTATCAGGCTTTGCGAGCCACAAAGCTCCGCAACAGAAACGCACTTGCAGGGCCAGAAACAGCTCTTTAAGCCCAGGCAACTTAAACTTCCGAGACGTACAGAATGCGACTAGGACCCGTTTTGCCTGCATATCGAAGCAAGCTGAAGACCCTTGCAGAAGTGCAAGCAGAAGGCCTGTGGCCGCACCACGCAAAACCACCAAATTTTTGCAGAATCCACATTTGCTGAATGACAACCTCTGAGGATGCGCTGTGAGCGGTTTTAGATTTCACAAATAACAGAGAGAGCCTTGGGGCTTCGCCGACGGCCATAAGCTGGCGCCTTGCCTCCCGCAGGCCCTCGCACCAGAACAGGCCCGCTGCACAAAGCGCCTCCACCGGCAGGGTCTGCCTCGCCTCGCCCCTGCCTGCCTCTCCAGCACCCGCTTCACGGCCCTGTACATGTAGCAGTCCCGTCAAAGGCCAAGAAGCACACGGGCGGTGCTCCTTCAGCGCCGGGTCGTAGCTGTCCACAAGGTCGCCCTGCGAGCTTAGCACGCCGGCGCGTTGCGCCAACGCAGAACTCTTGCACCTCCTCGGCGGAGATGCCGAGGCGCCTCCAGTCGTGGCGCAGCAGGCGTCAAAGTCGGCCCACACCTTCTCCACGCTCAGCTGCAGCAGCTTGGCCAGCTGCCGGGGCACGCAGAGCGGCTTGTCCTCGAAGGCGCTCTGCAGCACGTCCTCCTCGCAGGGCAGCTGGAAGCTCGCTCCTCAGGCCCCTTATGCGCTGGCGCAGGAGCGTCTCCACCTTCTGGAGTTCCTGTACTGCGTGCTCTGGGTGCTGACCACCCAGTACCCCTCAGGGTCAAGGAAGTAGTCTCGTCGAGAGGCAGGATGGGGCCGCCCGGGTCTCCCAGCGAGGCCTCCACCTGCTGCCTGACCCGCTGCGCCCCTGCTCCTCCGTGAGGTGTGCCGGGAGTAGTAAGGAATGTCTGCTTATAGTAACCTAATTATTTGGGATTTTTGGTCCCAAAACGCTCCAAAACTGCATAATTTCCAACCCGCTGAACTTGTCACCAGCGAAGTCACCGCTTCGTCACCGCTCCGTTTTTGGAGCAAAAAGCGCTGAAAACGGCGAACTCCGAAAAGTGCGTTTTTCGTGTCCGGCGTCAAATTTGCTGCCTGGGCCTCCAAATTCGCTCGTTTTCCGCCGAAAACCGGCTCCAGGTGTTCGCCGTGCTCCGAAATCCGTTTTCTAGCCCGAAAAGCCTGCGAATTCCAGCCCGCTGATCTTGTCACCGCCAATGTCACCGGTCTCTAACACGTCAGCCTGCCGAGGCACACCACTGATTTCGCCGGGTCTGACACGGCAGCCCGCCGAGGTGCTCCCACATAACACGTCAGCCTGCCGAGGTTCTCCCGCGTAACACGTCAGCCTGCTGAACTAGTCACCGCCCATGTCACCGGTCTCTAACACGTCAGCCCGCCGAGGTACCGGGGAGGAATCGAACCTCCGAAACGTCGCTCCGGAGACCAACGCCTAAGCCATGTCACCATAGGCTCTCGTTACCATCCCAAAACGGCGCTTTTTGGCCCAAGAACGGTCTCACCGCGATGTCACCGCTTCGTCACCGCTCTCTTTGGGGCCGAAAAGTGCGCAAAAGGCTTGGAAAAGCGAAACCAGCTCCGCGGCTTCGGTGTGGAGTTTGGAACCAACACTCTAGAGTCTGCAACCTCGAAACTCCAAAGTTCAAGGTTTGGAACCTCGAAACTCCAGACTTTGGAACCTTGGAACTCTGGAGTTCAGGGTTTGGAAAACCTGGTTGATCCTGCCAGTAGTCATATGCTTGTCTCAAAGCCGTTCCTAAAAAGGTCTCGGGCTCGATTCCTCCCGGGTCCGCCCCTGATCACCCTAAGAGCCAAAATTCTCTCCACCGAAGTCGGAAATCCGACCTCGCTCCACACGGATTGGGGCCTGGTGCGGGCCTGGTGCGGGCCTGGTGCGGGCCTGGTGCGGGCCTGGTGCGGGCCTGGCAATCCTGGGTTGGGCACAGGATTGCAGCTTCAATCCTGTTGTGGGCGCAGGATTGCTTCACTCAATCCTGTCCCCACAGCAGGATTGCCCCGGTGCACTACCAGCAGCTCGGGCTTGGAGCCGTTCTTGCCAGAGCACAGCCTTGTGATGGAGCCGGCCCTGCTGTAGAGCTCCCAGGCTTCAGGCACGTCGTTGATGCTCAGAACAAAGGGCAGGCCGCTTGCGAAGAGAGCGTCTCGGAGCTCCGAGTGGAAGGCCAGGTCATGCCCCCGCCTCCTCGTGCCATAGGAAGATGTAGGGAGGATCGGCATATATGGCCTGTCGGGGCGCCTGGCGGGGCAGAGCGCGCAGATAGCCCAGTGCGTCCTGGCATTGCACGGTCACGTTGCGCGGTGGCCGCTGCATACACCGCACGCTGCTCAGCCCCAGCGGCCGCTGCTGTGTGAAGGAGCCCCACTTTCCCGAGAAGCTGTTGCGCAGCAGGACGTACGAGCAGGCGGCCCGGCGCCCGGCGCGGCCTCTCTGAGCGCCCGGCAGGAGGCGACTGAAGTAGAAGCGCCTGTCTATCTTGCGCCCCGCCAGGCGCAGCAAAGAGCGCAGGAAGACCGGGTCTCGCCTTAAGTAGCAGCGGTGCAGGTTTGCGACGGGCTCAAAGGCGTCGACACCACGCACCACCAGGGCCGGACGGCGGGCGGCGAGGTAGTACTCCAGCTTTCCAGAGCCGAAGAAGGGAGAGTGAAGCACAGCGACGTCCCCCAGCAGCAGGTCCACGTGTGGAGCCAGCCAGGATTTGCTTCCCATGTACTTCAGTTGCATGCCAGCCTTTTAGTCTCTGGGGGACTATCATGCGCAGCGGGACACGGCGCGCACGGGCTCGGACCAGTTCTCCGCCACGCAGGGCAGCGCGCTGTTCTCCGCGGCCCGGTCGTAGAAGAGAAAGAGGCGGGTGAAAGGCGCCTCCGGCTCGCGCGCCAACAGCTCTCCCAGCAGGCGGATCAGCTGTGCGCGGCGCTCCTTCTTGGTGGTCCGCCGCGTCACGCCGGCGATCTTGAAGGCGTCCGGGTTGTAGCGCAGCACCAGCAGCTTGTGGCCGCTGCCAAGCGCCACGCTGGCGGCCATGTCGAAGTCCCTGCGCACGTCGCAGCTGGGGTCGTAGGCTTTGTGCTGCTCCTCGTCAACCTCCAGCAGGACGTAGCCCCACGGAGTCGGCAGGGCAAAGTCCGCGAAGGCGTGGGCCGTCTCCGACTCCAACCCGCAGCCGCGGAAGGGCAGGTAGTGCTGGTACTCAAAGGCGATCTGCGCGTCGCGGAGTGCTTGGTGCACCTCAAGCTCCTTACTCTTGGTCACTGCGCGCGGGTTGTCGCCGTGCATCGTTTGCATGTGTCGCAGCAAGCTCCGCGCTCCGGCGAAGGGGAGATCTTGCCGAGGACAGCCCTCAATTTTACACACAAAATTGGTGCAGTCGCGACAGTGCGCCCGCCTCCGTCCATGCCCGCAGAAGGATGACCCGAGGCAGTCGCGGCACTGGTACCGCAGCCGCGCATGCTCGCAGACCGACGAGCCGCCGCAATCGCGACACTGCTGCCGCAGCCGA